>CM052325.1:9918241-9968365 GCA_028455615.1 Lasioglossum zephyrum | reverse complement strand
ACCTTGATTTTTTTGTTGAAAATAGATTTTTTTTATTTTAAAAAATTGCAATTTCTTGTCGGTTAAATACTGATTAACTTTGGTAAGAAACATTTTTCTGTCCTACCATCCGAAGGGGCTGAAAAATCGTGGGGACTAATTTGCGCCTCACCCTGTATATGTATATGTATTTTTGTCTTGACACTGTTGACAGCTGATTGTGACGATGACACGCGACAAGATAAGAAGTCCCGACCTACATTTAGCCTGGTAATACGCTTATGGCAGTCGCCGTGAATTTATCAGTATAAGTTTCATAGACCGTGTAACCGTCCCTTGGAAACTTCATTAGGGAGATTTGCTTCTTAAGCGGATTTCCTGTAAGGTTGCCCTTTACAAGACCAATGAAATTAAGGAATTATTTTTAATGGCGAGTTCCGTGATCTTGCTGCACGCCTTCGGCAGCGTTACTTCGAACCAACTACCCGTAAACTGGTCGTGGGAGGGGGGAGGGAGGGTTAATTACCGATCTCTTCAGCGAGATGCGAAAAGGATTCAATAACATTCACGTAAATAGCACGAGCCACTTTAATGCTGTGGGTTTGTATTCACTTATTTTGTACACAAAATTTTTCAATGCAAGGAGTCGTGTGTATTCTGAATAATTAAATGAATGTTAATTTAATTAAATGATTTAGTTAAATTAAGTTAAATTAGATAACTAAAAATAAATTAAAAATTAATATTAAGAATTAAAAAACATTTTTAATAGCAAACGTGGTCTCGAATCTGATGATTCAAATTCGAATCTAAACGTTTGGGTAATTCCTGCAAAATAGCTACATATAGTGTGTAGAGTATGATCGAACCTGTGCGCCGGAAAATCACTGGTGGTAATTAAATGAATATTATAAAAATGTCCGAGGACAATTTTTATCAAATTATTATTGAATAAATTGATAAATTGAAAGTGCGTCACTGTTAATAGCAGTTGATAATTATCGAAGAAGAGACAATAGACAATCAGGGATGAGATCGGGGATATAACAATTGATTTGCAATGAAACACTAAATAACGGATAATTGGCAATTAGTCGAAATCCGTGGGGAGATTGCACGCCAACGAAAGAATCGACACGGGTATAGGTCAATATAACGAATTATTCGGGGATGATTAGTGCCGTGTTTCCCTCGAATACGTCACGCAAATACATATCCGTCGGTGTGCTCGTTGAATGCCCGCGTAATTCTAAACGCAACACCATGTCCATAACTGATTTAAACATTTCGCATAATCGGATCACCGTTTATAATTCGCAAAGCGGTAATTTCGCCGATAATTGAGTGCAATCGGCAGTTGGGACCCGCATACGCCGCAATTCGTTATTACTGTTACTCAGTCAAAATCTGAATGATAATTAAATTCCGAGGTTTCGACAATATAGTCATCGATTCGGGGACGTCGTCAATACGCCACTATGCAGTAATCATTTCACTGAATAACGTTCAAAGATCAGTGGTGATTTTTATTGATCCTTCTTATGCACTGAGGCTTTATGCAATTTTTAAGTAACATATCTGGGGCATTTTTCACATTATAGCCTGCTAGACTAGGTCTAATCATGACTAAATCAGGTTCGAATATGGCTAGTTAAGCTCAGTCGTGGCCAGGTTAGGTTCAATTATGACCAGGCTAGACTTAACTATGTCTAAGCTAGATTTAATTATGACTGAGCTAGGTCCAAATAAGAGCACATCAGTTCTAACCATAAGTTCAATTACAAAGTTTAATGACTAAATTTGACTCAACATAAGTGGATTTTATTTTCACTGAGCTAGGTCGAAATAAGAGCACATCAGTTCTAACCATGAGTATATCAAGTTCAATTATGACTAAATTTGATTCAACATAAGTGGATTTTATTTTAACTGAGCTAGGTGCAAACAAGAACATATCAGTTCTAACCATGAGTAGATCAAGTTCAATTATGACTAAATTTGACTCAACATAAGTGGATTCTATTTTCACTGAGCTAGGTGCAAACAAGAACATATCAGTTCTAACCATGAGTAGATCAAGTTCAATTATGACTAAGTTAGACTCAACATGAATAGATTCTATTTTCACTGACCTAGGTCCAAACCAGAGCACATCAGTTCTAACTATGAGTAGATCAGGTTTATCTATGACTAAGTTAGACTCAACATGAATAGATTCAATTTTCACAACAACGAGGACGATACTAATGTAAGTATGAAAAACTAAAGTCTCTGAGCTGACGAATGATATATTACTCTTTGACCTAGATCCTTAGATCATCCTGTAGATGACACTATTTCCAAGTAGGCTTATGGTAGATAGAGAGCCCGTCTACTTTCCTAATAGATGGGATCGTGGACATCCAATCTCATCAGCTGATTCCTCAATCCTCTTCAACTATCCCCTAATCCTTATCACTGATGGAAGCTGGAAAGTTTCGGCGCGGATTCTAGATCTTGGTTAGACCCCTTCAACCATCATTCTGACACACGTGGCTAACTTTTGTAAGAAATGAGGCCAGTTATGCACTGATTCAATATTAGCTGTTAGACTCGTCCTCCTTCGCCATCCAAAAAACTCTGCTGTACATTTGGTGCCCTGTTCATTTTGCTGCTATCGAGTCTTTGTGTCGATATTTGTTGATTAAATAACTGGGTCGAATAATTAATATTGCAACTATTTGCCTCTGATGAGTATAATAATTGAATTGTCCAGAGCGTGTCTGTTTATTATTGTTAATTAAGAATTTTGTGGTAAGCAAATGCAAATGTTCATTACATTCAACATAAACAAATTAAATGTTACACAGAATGCAATAATAAGATTACTCAGTATGGTTCTGTTGATCATTAATAATTAGGCAGCGAATATACCTGCTTGTAGTTCTGTAACTTATGAAATTGTGCATTTCTGGACCGAAATTAATCCATTGTAATTTGTTAATTACGAACACTTATTCGCGGTACGGAATGAAAAAATTCTATTGTGCCATTGTGTAGCTAAATTAAATCCTTCCAGTCGAATTTTCTCGTTTCGTACAACCTTTTATAAGCTCTTTGTGTCCCGATGGTACTTCATTAAACAGCCTCTTTCACCAGTGTATAGCTATGAATGAATCATGCTTTGACATTTCGTAAAATTCTATTTCATTTAATTCAACTAATATATGCAACAATTCCGATATATTCGGAATATCCATATATTCCGATATATATTTCGATATATTATATTAGAGAAATATTTATATTTAATTTAACATCTATTATATACATATTATTAATTACAATAGAATAAAAGTAACTAAATCAACAAAATTCTAACTAACGGGAGGCAGAGAAATAAATTTCTAATTTTTATTGGATACCACAGGGTATAAGTATATTTCTCAAGAAAAATCTCTATATAATAAAATCGTATCTGTTTGTGACATTTTCACTAAAATTCATTGAAAAATTATTCTTATCTATTTTATTAGCAAAAAATGTGTTGTTTTTTTTAATTGCGGAACTTATTTCTTTTTAATTGTAGATTATTTTTCAGGATATTCCATATATGTGCTTTTTTAAAGGTCTTAAGAATTTTCGGGTTCCACTTTCTCAAGGGTTAAGGTCTTATAAAGAGAATTGTTTTTAAACAAATACTGCAAAATGAACCGTTAAATAAATTTGAGCAAATCCGTGGTCTGAATCGGCCAGGCGAGGCAAGCAATGCGATAACGCGTTGTTTGCCGCGGCCCAGGGAGGCAACATGTATTGTTTGCCTTGCCCTGCCCGAAAAATTTTCTCGATCAGCTCAGGCGCGCGCGCGTTTTTCTGGATATTTATCGTAATAAATATATATGTTTTCTAATCATATTATAAATAATTTCGTCAAATTTTGTTGTCAAAAAATGAAATCTATATCTCTATCTGACACCACCTTGGCAATTGCAAATTTAATTACGTTAATAATCAACCAGGATTTGTTATTGCACGTGGAGAAAGTTGCGGGTACAGCTCGTATTCAATATAATACAGTTGTTAAAAACGTTTATTCAATTTTCTCAACTATGTTCTTCGGACAATATAGTAGGTATATTTTTTTTTGGAAACGTTACACGTCATTCTAAATAATTTTACAAGTATAATTTTACTTATAGATAATACAGTATATTTGTAAAGAAAGGATACTTTCTTTAATTCAAATTAGCCGCGCTTTATTAGCTCAGAGCGCCCTCTAATATATTATATATCGGTGCTCAACGAAGGAGATCAAAATATAGAGAGATTGTCGTAAGATAACACATGTGCGAGGATTAAAGTGATAATGAAAATAAAACAAAGTAATAGATCTAGGAGTAATTGAGGAGAATAGACTTTAATTGTTGTTTCTCTTTCTTCAGGTAATTAATAAAACATTTTGTATATTTGTAAATATTGTATATACATCTTATGCAAATTATAACCTCTTTCATTAGGGCAAAACATTTTGGTTAATGTCCTGGAAAGTCCTAAATATTATCCTTTGTCTTACATATTTATTTTTTAATTAGAGTATTTCGGTTATAACACCATTATCGGAATATTATAGCAATGCTATTATTTAGATTGTAGATCAGAACGCGTGAAGGCTAAGATCGCTAGCAACACGTCTGATTAGGTGTGTCCGCAATCCTGTACGTGATGCCTGAACGTTAGCCTCGATTTCGTCCGAGCAATGGTAGATCGGCTTCTCCAATGTCGATATCGTAATTAACGCAGCCGAGTGTGAAGCCTATTAATCGGCTTTTCGTACAATAGCCTCGCCGGTCCGATATCTATTAATCGGTGTACGATTGTATGGTTGCGGTGGATGGTGAACATATGGGGTGTCGTGTGCCAGATAGACACCATTGATTTTACATTGACCCATTGCACTCTTATCGCATTAAATGCACACTCAGCCCGTTCGAGTTGAGAGAAAATTTGACTTTGAAAGCTACCTCTTGGGAACAAGACAAACTTTCAAAATTTCAGACGCAAAAACAGACTCGAATACGTTCGAATAAAATCCTGAAAAGAATTCTTTACTTCAAAAATTACCTCTCGAGAATAAAACAAATTTTCGAAAGAATTCAGATGTAAAATGCAAAAGTCCGCGATATTCTCGTTACAGGAAACATTTTCAAGACTTCGAGAACGGCATAAGAATTTCGTTCATTTTAATGGACCAATAAAAACATATAATAATAAAATAATCATTTCAATAAACGTAGATTAATTCCTCTACGACATTTAGTGCGCAGTAAAATCTATTTATAGACACACAGTGTTCTTTGCAATAATCGACAAAACCATTACCTCGCAATTTATACGGAAAATTTGCATATTATTTAATAACAATGATTACCAGCTACGTCCACAACTATAATCCCGATGCAAAATTGCTGGGCTTATCGCAGGAGCTGCGGAAGTGGTTGAACGGGGGTGCAGGACTCGTTATCCTAATCACTTAATAATGATCGGGAAAAATGTCCGTTATGTGGAACGAGTGGAATTACCGAGAGAGGCATAGTTGGGCTCGCGGGTTGATGAAACATCACGCGAGAATACCATTAAAGACATATTTTTCGTGGGAAGTGGCTGGCACGACGGGAATCGGAAAAAGGTCACCACTGCTGTTTCGGAGGGTTGCGGGTGGATAGGGGTGGTTAAACGGGTAGTTTGAGAGGGGGGTGGTTTCTCGAGTGCACTTACCGTAGCTCCGTCGCTCTCGTCGGTGAAGTTTCCCTGTTGAAGCGAGATCGAGTTCGTCTGGTTGCTGGTGCCCGGTGGGCGACCGCTCTTCCCCAGATATTTACCTGTGGCCCCGGAGTGTTTCGCGTCGTCCTTGCCACCGCTACGGAACACCACGTAGGCCTACATTTCACAGGCAAGCTTCAATACATGTCACACGATTCTTTCTCAATCTATTTTTTCATTAAAAAATTCAATTTTTTCATTGAAAAATTCAATTTTTTCATTGAAAAATTCTATTTTAACCCTTCACTGCATAATTTTTCTAATTGAGATGAAAAAATTGAAAGATTAGTTTTGGTGTTTTATTTACGGGAAAAATATTAAAAAACATTGAAACAACATTGTTAGAAAAATAAACATAAATAAACATAGTTATAAACACATTCTTACTTTACTATATACAAGATTTGTTAACTATATCAGATATGATACACTATGTAGCGAAGGATTGAGGAGAAAAGTCGATTTTTGTTTTCAGGGTTTGTGAATTAAGATTATTGTGTTAGGGGATGCACGAATTAAAATTCTGACAAGAAAGTACCACTTTCTAGATTGTAATAAAAAAAGATCCAATGAAATTCGACTGATAGCTTACGAAATAAAAATTTGAAAGTGCTGTGTAATTTTGTAACAGTGTCATGTAGTGTTTCATTTAACGAGCTTTACATATCGACGATTTTTTTTGTGAATTTATAATAAAATGTAAAAATACTTTCTTAAAAAGCATTTATCAAATTTTGATTTTCAAATGATAAGATTTAATGTTGAATAGATTAATTTTGGTTATTACAGTCTAACAAGGTATGGTTTATTATAGGAATTTTTGTCGAATTGAAAAACAGTGGTTTTTTCTCTCCGGATCCAGTGGTCCGAGCTATCAAACCAATTTCTCTTTATTCGAATCGTTAGAACGAAAACAAACGACACATTCCCCCAATTTCAAACGCCAATAAAATTCAATAAACGTTCGAACGCCAATTCTGCGCTATCCTGTAGACCCCTAGCTATATCATCAAGGTTCCCGGAGTCAGTATTTCTGCCTCGATCGCTGTTCCCCACTACTTCCGGATGAAATATGTAGTTTAAAGAGCCCGTTTTTCGCGCAGCCCGCCGAGCGTAATATATTATCTCGCGTACGCACGCGACTAGTTTACAACTTCACGGTCCCGTACCCGGTGTTCCCAATGATCAATATTGGACGGAAATAAATAAATAAAAATCCCAGTGGGTGGGGTAAAAGCTGTCCGCGAACCGTCTGCTAAAGAAATTTCCAATTTTCCAAAAACATTCTCCCCGTAGAATATTTACTCCTTTTTACAGGACTAAGATACAACAATGAAATCAATTTTAAACAGAAGCTAGAAGCTCGCAGAATATGCGAAAAATAATGGGAAATGGGATTCGACCTTGAAAGGAAGGCCAAAGTTCATATATCATTTCTCGCCCCTATTTTTCCTTTATTTTACGTCACCTCAACTTCAGTTTACAGAAACTTTCAACACTCCATCTACATTAAATAATAAATAATAAATGCTCAAGGCAACGACAAGTGGAAACTTTTCTCACCACAGGTCCGCTTCAATAAATATTTCCAAGGTCAAAACTCATTTATCACGTTTCCAACCTATTTTTTTATTCTGCATCCTTTCAGCTTTGAACAAAGTGTTTCGTCGGATTATCTACATTACATAATAAGTAATAACTGCTGAAGACAACGACAAGTCGAATCTTTTCTCACCACAGGTCCGCTTCAATAAATATTTCCAAGATCCAAACTCATTTATCACGTTTCCACCCTATTTTTTAAATTCTTCATCCTTTCAGCTTTGAACAAAGTGATTCGTCGATTTATCTACATTAAACAATAAATACTAACTGCTAGGAGGAGTGGGCTGCAAACACTTCCAAAGCCAAAACCGATTTATGATTGTTTTTCCTTTATTCCGCATTACTTCAGCTTCAGTCTGAAGAAAGTTTCGTCGCTGTATCTGAATCCTGTCAGAAGTTCTATAATTTTGTCACGGAGAAAAGCGAATGGTAGACGTGTATCGTATAAAACAGGTAAACAGGGGGATCAGTATCAAGCTTACCTTGCTGCCGAATATGAGGCACAGTAGCAGCGTGACGGTGAGCTGGGTGTGACAGAAAAATATCACGTACAATAAATCCGGATTGGCCGGCGATTGCAAGAACAACCTGCAACGAGAAAGATTGGACCCGGTGAGAGTTCCGTTTCCTGTTGGCGTCGCCATCGGAGATTCCCCAACCCCCATCGACGTCTGACCACATTCCCCAGTATTCACCCTCCCCTCCCTAGAGGTTATGTTATCACTGGCTGACAGGGGAAACGAATCGACTTATGCGAATATTTCTCCCTGGAAGCTGCTCGTGCACAGAAAAATCGGGCGACTATGAATTTTTTAAACGCAATAAACATGCACCTGCTCATTTTCACGTGGTATACACCCGACTAGAAATTTAGTTTGGGAGACCATTAGGTCCGCATTAGGCTAGCCTAATTTCGCTGTTAGGCCCTAATGCGGCATGTAACGGGGAATATCAACGACTGCCTAATTGGGAAAGCCGTATGAGGCCCGCATAAGGAAACCCGTGTTAGGGACACATTAGGTTTTCCCAAAGATTAATTTTTTTCAATACCCACAAATAAAAGACTCGCATTTTCTATTTAAAAAATAACTGTTTATTGGCAGATGTCATAAATGTTAGGATTGAATTGGAAAAATTCAAAAAATGAAAAACAAAAATGTTGACAGCGGGACTCGAACCAGCGACCCCTACTGATTGCCAATATTTCTCGCTGGGCCCTCGGCCACTTCGGTTGTTCTTCATAGGCAAACACCATCTCATTATGACTGGAAGACAGTTTTTCAAATGTAATTTTCTCGGAAAGATTTTGAGAAGTGCGCGCTACTGCTTTGCTAAATTACATTTGGATACGTCATCTTTAAATATTGCAAGTTAGGAACAGTACCTGTTAGGATTTCCCAAACTAGGCATACGCTCGGCGATCCCCATTTCGACCACGTATGGCAACTGTTGGGAATACCTAACTTAGGCGTCCACTATTCTTTCCTTATTAGGCCCATATATGGCAACTGTTAGGAATGCCCAACTTAGGCGTACATCATTCTTTCCTCATTAGGCCCACAGTCGTCTTTAGTCATGCCTAACTGAATTTCTAGTCGGGCATTCGTGACGTTTGCCAAAAATTTCCAAGATTTCCCCGTGTTATTTTACATTAAATATTTACCTAACTTGCCGTTTCTAGTCGAGGGGAAGACACTTTCGTCTATAGTTCCGAAACCACAGTTCTGAGGAGAAATGTTGTCAAGGTGGGATTGTTTGTTGGCTCGAAAGGAACAGTTTTCGTTTAAGACGCTTTGTTGTGATAGCAACGGTGGCTGAGATACTGAGTTGGTTAGGCTAACACGCAGCCCAATAGAATCGTACCGGACCCGTCCATGGCGAGCAGTAGCCAGCGGCAAGAATCAATTGACCTTAGTTCTCCGAGCGATTTGTAGCGGTTGGTTCGAAAGTTCGGCGAGTTTCCGAGGAGACCCCCGAAGTTCTGCTACTCGGTTTTCTCTTTCGCAAGAGCTCCTGGATTCCGGGGCAACTTTGCTCCTCTAAGGCTACGTTTGCAGCCTTGTTTTACCATTCAACACCAACAGCCTCTCAACTTTCATGGATAATTATGCGCATGATTAAGACCGCCGCGAATGACGCGTCGGTTTCTCTGTGGGCTTCACCTTGGACCCATGCGGCTTGGAAACTTTTGAATTCAGTGGGTCGAATTACTCTTGACGACACAACTCTCCAATTTAATGTGTATCGGCAGTTTATAGGTTGGAGGATTCTGACCGTGTCTGTCACCTGACTAACCTAAGTGCATAATTTTCCGAGCTCTTTTCAAAAAGTTACAGCGAGTTGCATAACATTATTGTTCCAATATCGACCCAAAATACGAATCTCAAGGTCCGGAATAGATTGAGGGCTGACGGCATAACTTTCCAAATTAATGTGCCAGCAGTTTATAGGTTGGTGGACCTGAGTGCATAATTTTCCGAGCTTTCTCAAAATGTTACAGCTAGTTGAATACTATTATTGTTCCAACATCAACCCAAAATATCTCGAGTAGAATGACATTTATAGAGGATTGAGGAGTTAGCGAGAGTTCGAAACAACATTAGAAACAATCGATTTGGCCGATCAAATCCGACGGACCGTCGAATTTTAATCGTCCGAAGCCTTAACCGTGACGAAGATCGTTCCGGCGAATTCGATGTAATTCCGAACAGTAGTTCGAGGCGACAAGCTGTGGCCGCCGTTGACGTCATTTATTCAGGGATATGTGCACTTGTGCGAAGACATAATAGCTTCCGGTGTTCTGCTCCAGTTCGCGGGGAATGTGGCCGGGTATCAGCGGGCATACATTATTAAAATTAACGATTCGTAGCAACCAGCCAACGTTACAGGTTCCGCAGATGCGTTGGTTGAGCGTCACCATTGATGTGTGTCTGGGAAACAGGCCATGCTGGACCACACAGGCTGACTGCCTTCGTCATTCGTGGGTCACGTGACTTTTCGATACCACAAATAGTCCAAAAATCGAAACTGATGGAAATGTATAGTGAGATCAGTAGCACAGCTCGATGTATGGTCAGACAGGTGGTGCGGCTCGAGGAACGGTCAGCCAAGAAGTACAGATCAATGTGGTCAGTCAAGTAGTCGAAGTTGATGTAAGTCAGTCAAGTAGTACAGATAAATGTAAATCGAACGAGTAGTAAAGATCAATGTGAAGTAAAACAAGTAGTACGAATCAACGTATAGCGAGACAAGTAGTAACGACTGATATATTAGTCGTTACTACTTACTACGCTACTATAAGAAAAATGTTATACCTCCTTGACTGGGGTGATTCCTGAGGTTATTTGTGGTAACTTTTTCTTTTGCAAAAACGTTCTCCACGTCATTGTTAAGAATTTATTACCAAAGTTGTAGAGAACATTTTCGCAGAGGAAAAAGTTTACTTGAGATAACCTGCGAAACCATGACTTTCGAGGAAGTACAGCATTTTTTGGTCACCCTGTATGCAACTGTGGGGTACGAAGATAACCCCTAATATTCTATCTTGAATTATAATTAATATGTTGTGTATTGTTTTTATACACTGTTGAAAAATAACAGATTGACTTGATTCTATTTAACTGACGTACTATTCGTCGATTGTAAAAAGGACCGCAAAATGGAAATGACAATCTCGTAAATGAATACAAATGTAATATAATCAAGAAACTTGAGATTCGCTTACACAGAATGTTTTAATTACATTGGTGTTTACTTTGATGAGTACGTTCATTTTGAATACCTGTTGAATTTGTTTAATGTTACTGTGAAAGATCAAACATTTCGTATGGAACAACCTAATACAATCTGGCAAGTAGGACAGATCAATGGAAATCAGAGAAGTAGTTGAAATCAATGTAAATCGGACGAGTAGTGAAACAGCAAGTGGTACGGATCAGGTTACAGACAGGAAAACCATGGAGCATTGAAGTACATAGAAGTCGTCCAATTTAAAGTTTCATTCGAGGGCGCACGTCAATGCCAGCAATTTCATGCGAATCCGAGGCTTTGAAATTCCACCGGCACGTTTCCACCTTCCCGGTGCGCTCTTATTACCAGCACACGAAAAAGAATTACGAAATCGTGTATCACACCCACTTCAAAGTGCGAACTTCATATTTTGTGGCTTCCTCCTACCCTTGCGTACGAAATTACTGTTACACACACATACACATCGGTTGAGAGTACTGTCTCACTGTATATGTATATATAGGGTTTTCACCGGAAGAGAGGTCGAAATTAGAAGGGAGAGAACTCACATCGAGACGTTGAGGAAGACTGAGAGTAGAAATTCGTTGTAGATCGCCATCGAGATGAACCGGCTCTCGTTGAACTCCGACGGGGTTTTCCGCACCACGATGCACAGCCTGATGCCCCAGATTAGGAACATCACCTCCACTGCAACAGATTTTCATTATTTTCCCTCAGCAATTGTCAAACATCACACCAAGAATTTTCAAAACTATTTAATTTATTCAGGAAGAAATTATTCCACTGAAATTTCATTTCGGAAATATTATCTCAATACTGAAAACGGTGGAAAACTATGAAATGTTATTCTTCGACGACTTTTAAAATCGAAATTAAAAAGCTGGGTTTTGACAACATTTCAATTTTATCCTTTTGGAAATATTGTTTCAATTATTCAAAAGAAGAGAAAATCCTGGAATTAGAAACTTCGACAAACTGAGTTACGATGCTTGGTACAAAAATTTTAATTTCAGTTAAGGATAAAACGCTACACAAACATTTCATTTCAAGACTACTCCAACTTCTCAAGTACATGTCGAATAAAGCAACCGCGGTCTTAGACTTCACACACATTGTTATTTTAATTAACAGTAAACCTGAGAAATTTCATTTTAAAAATACCATTGTAATTTTCGTGATGCCGGGTACGTCAAAGGAAACGAGAAGATTGGTTCTTCATTTTTTAAAACAACGATGTACGATTTCCCATAAGCCCTCGCAAATTGAAAAAAATTTCAATTTCAGTTAGGGACAAATTACTCCATTAAAAGTTAAAATTAAAAAATATACTTTCAAGCAACGAAATATTACTTCCTAAATGCTGAGAAAATATTAGATTTTTCCAAGTACAAGTACAACCTCGATTTCACGTAAAACTCGCTATGCCAAGTTTTCGGAGCATCAAAGGGTTCAGAGATAATTTCGCGGAGTAAAATTTCATGATGTTTTTATGCACCGCAACGAATTACGTTTGACGTTCGCATAAATAATTTCCAGCTCTCGAACTGGGGGCAAAGCGTTTACGTCGAAACACGTCGCGCCACTTCGGTTGTTTTTCCTCATCAGAAGAGCTGTCCGCGAGAACGGGAAAAGCTCGAAGGAAAACAGTTTTTCCCGGGGTTACAGCGACCATATCGAGCCATCAGCGTTTTTCCTGGGCCACGGCTAGCCGTTAACGACAGTCGTCGAACAAGTTCCCTGGGTGGTTTATCGGCCTGGCCAGCCACCGGATACGTTTTTCTCGTCGGAATACGTGGTCGGGGTCGGAGAAAAAATCCTCGTAAAGCTGCCCCTGCTCGATCGAGTGATACCGTCTGTCGCGAGACTGCCGGAAAAAATTCTGTTACGTGCTCGGACTGTTTTATCCGCGGACCGTTTCGTTTTATTTTTGTGTTTGGGCGGACGTATGGTGGTGAGAGCGTGTCCTTTGGTCGGAGTTCAAGTGGACGTGGCTGGAAGTTCATCCTGGCAGAGGATTAGTTGGCATTCCGATTTTGCGATGTTTCTCTGTCTGTCCTCTTTTGTTTATTTGGAAGCCTGTTCGTACTATCTTTGTTGGCCTCATTATATTAACCCCTTGCCGTTTTTTGACGAGCCAGACTCGCGATGAAGGTTCTCAACAAAGTCTACCAAATATGAATGTTTCGCGTTTCATTTTACATGGAATAAAATTTCATTCGTTTGTAATCAATATTTACGCATCAGCCCTGCACTGCACGATTTTTTCAATTGGTATAAAAAAAGAAAGTCAGTTTTTGTGTTTTATTCAAGGGAAAAATATTAATATACAATTATAACAACACTTTAAAAAAAAAATAAACAAATAAATATAGTAAGAAAACACATTCTTAGTTTACTATATACCAGATTTGTTAACTGTATTGTTATGATTAAATACCGGTTTAGATATTTTTAAATTGCTTCTTTACTGAAAGTAGTGTGAACATCCAAATTGTCAGACAAGTAAATTAAATCATAATACATGGAGCATATGATCAGATATGTAATAAGAGTCAGCATGTTTTTAGACAAATCAAGAAAGTAGTAGGAATGTGGGTATTGTCAAATCAGTAGTATCAATACAGATATGATGGCCCCATTAGTATCGGTGCAGATGACAAAACGAGTGATACGAATCACTGTATAGTCAGACACATACAACAGAGCAGTACATGATAAAGTAAATGATATCAATGTTGACATTTGTCGGTATTCAGGGAGCTCTTTATGCGATAATTTATCGTCGCAGAACAACGTAAATATATTCTCCTCATTTCTTCGCGCGATTGACAGTTGACGGTGGATTAGCAACAATTCTACCGCGATTCATCGACGTTAAAGTTCATCCGCGCGGCGCAAATCAATCATACTCTTTGCTGGAATCGTTCCGGAAATTTCATAAACGTCACTTCGTCGATGATCACGTATGATTAAGCGTCCGGCTCATGTAATTTCGTTGAAAATTTGTAATCAATCTCGCGTACAATCCCGTGTAATTTTTGCGCAGTCCGATTCTGCAATGACGTGGTAGAACGAGATCGTACTGGATAGCTCTGAAAGCGAGAGAAATAATTTCCGATGTAGTCATTGTTCCATTGGCAAATTGATTTTGCTTACAGTTCCCTAATTGACTGCCTATTTCAATTGTTTTCTCTATGATAAAGGCCCTTTACGTATACTTGGACTGACCGTACCAATTGTTCATATATACCGTTCAATGTTTCGTGAGTTTGATCAGCCAAGAATTCGTACTGCGTCGCAGTTCCTTCCTGTTTATGCAGCAGCTCGTACCACTGTTCTCGACATACTTACGTTTATACAGCTTGTCTGACGATGCGCGAGCTTGTACTACTGAGCTGATTATACTCGTACTCGCGGTAGTCTCCTGACTATACACGAGCTTGTACTACTGGTTTTACTATATTTAGGTTCGTACTACTGGTCTGACAATACCCATATTCATGCCACTTTCCTCTGCATACACGAGCTTGCACTACGCGGCTGACCGTATCTACATTAATTCTACTGGCCTGACCATATCTACGTTTATACTTTTGTGCTGACCATATATGTGTGGTTGTCAGAAAAAACGGGCATGTCACAATTTTGAAAAAATTGAGTTTATGCGTTGATTGTACTTTATAGTATAAAAGTCTAGTAAAGTCTACTTGTATAAAAGTATAGAAAAGAGTCATAAAAATAAATTCGAATAGCCCAAAAATATAATGCACTTTAGCCTATGTCCTATGTTAAAGTGTTCAAACATTTTGACCGCTATTTTTTGAAAGTGAAACTATGATAAATGCAGTGTTCTTCCTGACAACCCCAGATATACACTCTGTGGTGTCGCTCGGTCGTTGAAATATCTTACGACTTGGAGATCGACTTAGCGTAGGTTCAAGGATCTCGGATCCTTGGTGAGATATATCGAAAGAAACTTGTTAAACACCTCGGGTGTGGTCAAAGTATATCTGTTTATTTTTTCCACCTAAAATGATTAAGGAAAGCTTGTGCAAATGGTGGGGGTTGACACGTAGTGGGGGTTGCGAAAATCCTATTGGTTGTCTATTGCTGGTGGGGTAGAGTACCTAGGTACCTAGCTGAGTAACGGTATTTTAAAAATAATAGAAAAACATGTGTTTCGCAGCTGTGGGGCACTTTTCCGAGTTGCCTGTTTTTTCGTCCCTTTTTTATGATGTCTGTAATTACGGCCCTAGTACGGTCAGGTATGGACCGTAATCTTACAGGTTTGGGGTAGTCTTAGAATTACCCTTAAATTTGTGGATAATAAAAGTCAAGACGGAACACACTCATACTAGCCTAACAATGTATACGTTCACAATATTTCCCGGCCTATGTACAAGCTTGTTTCTGTTTCTTTTTTTACCTTGATTTTCAAGGTCCAGGTCAATTTTTGCGGGGAGTTTTTTTATGTCAATTTCCACTAAATGGTTGGTGTAGAATCACGCTATGCTGGCCATGACATATAATTTCGTGACCCTATGTACTATTGGTCTGACCATGTCTACATTTATACCACTGGGTTCTGGCCATATTGTATTTATGCTATTGACACGCAATAGACCTCAGTTTGGTCAAGCTGTTTGCTGTGTAAATTTGAAAATAAAATATTGACACCGGAGCGTGATTTTTGCAGCTGAATCATTGTAGTTCGATTCGAAATGGTACGTAAACAGTTCCATTACGGTGAGGCCGTCCATCGACTAAATATATTTGTCGGGTAACTCGGCGGTGTTTTGAGAGACGCGCTGATCCGATCGATCCGTGACGACCGAATTAAAATTCCCTGCCGCGTGGATTTCAATTTCCCGTGAATCCCGCGCCAAGAAAAAACTTGGTTCTCTCGCCGATTTCGAACGGCGAGAGAGGCTGCTTCTATCGAGGCGATTATCGCGGACCTCTCGATTCCAGGCCGCGCTTTTCAGCCCGTAGATAGATAGAGAGAGAGAGAGAGATCGGCTATTCGAACGTTGGAAATCTCCGCGACCGATCGACGGATCCTGTAATACTCCGATTTGCATTTCGGGATTCAGGTACGGCCACGCTCGCGCCCCAATCCACGCGATTTTTCTTCTAATAACATCGAATCGATCCAATGAATAAATCTATTATTCCGCTCTCGTGCGGCTCACTTTTCATTCCGCGGATCGATTGATTTTTTATTATTTTGTTGGTATTTTCTCGTTCAATACGGATTTTATATCACAGAAAAATATTCAATACTCAGGCTCGAAAGTTATTTAGTTCAAATATATTATATTAAGATTGAATATGTTCGGATGTGTTTACACAGACTCTAATTATCTTTCCAAAATATATATTTATCCAGTCGAGAAATGTCAATTGAATCTAAATATATTATATTAAGATTGAATGTGTTCGGAAGTGTTCACACAGGCTTTAATTAATTTTTCGAAATGAATATATATCCAGTCGTGAAATGTCAAAACGAAATCCGTAGCATTCCGTTTGAAAGGTTTTGAAATAGTTCGTTCCTGGTTCCACGCACCCAGTCTGCGCTCACTTTCGTGTCCTTAATCGATAGGGAAATATTATTCCCCCTGGCAGAAATATTGGAATTTGCTTGGCCGACATTTCGATAGTTTCCAACGAGTAATGTTGGGTTTAAATAAAATTTTCAAGAAGTATATGCCGCCGGAAATTTCCTCCCCTCCGTTGGTCCACCGGTGAATGGGGAAAACCAGGAGGAAAGAATTTATTATTATTTCCCATAGGCAAAGTTTCGCGCGAACCGCCCGCTAGAATAAATTCCCCCTCGAGCTCAAACACCGACCGTTTGCAAATAAAGGGTGAAATGGGGAGGAAAGCGTAAGAAATGATATCCAATCTTATCGCGGAATGGAAAGTAACGAGCGCGGGATACGATTCTCATTCCGCTCCAACGATTCAGCGGTTCTAAAACAGATTATCCGACGGAAGTTGATCATCGAAACAGCCTCGCAATACATACTCATCGTGTTCGGCGAACGCGCTGCAAAATTCCGACGGGAAATGGCGAAGCGAACTGTACACACACAGCCGCGCGTGTTCGTTTAATGACCCACTTTTAATTTACTATCCGCGGTAATTTGAATTGAACGTGGAAAAGTTCGCAATTGGCCAGACCGAAATCCATGGCAGACCTAATCTCACGTGACCTAACCTTTCCTACTCTAGCCTGGTTGTTATACGGATAAAACATGAACACACATTCAATTTACACTTCGACGATTTTTTTAAATATTTCTATTCGTTTGAGCTCCAAGATATTTCGCAGAATATACTGAAAAAATTCTCTAACCTTCGTATCAATCAAGGCAAATAAATGGAGAAAATATTAGCTGATCTTCCACCTCTCTGTTATTTTCATTTTTCACACCCCCAATTTCGAGGTAAAAGAACGTAAAAAAGATGTTAAACCTGTGAGTCAATACCAGCAACGTATCAGTTTAACACATTCAACACATTCAATTTACACTTCATCGAATTTTTTAAATATTTCTATTCGTTTGAGCTCCAAGATATTTCGCAGAATATACTGAAAAAATTCTCTAACCTTCGTATCAATCAAGGCAAATAAATGGAGAAAATATTAGCTGATCTTCCACCTCTCTGTTATTTTCATTTTTCACAGTCCCAATTTCGAGGTAAAAGAACGTAAAAAAGATGTTAAACCTGTGAGTCAATATCAGCAACGTATCAGATTTTTTCGAAAATTTAGCACGCTATTAAATCGTTAAAATGTAGCAAATACTGATATGTTGATTTTTGAGGTAACTACCACCCTGGTGGAGAGAGGAAGTCGAAGTTTGTACTCTTGATTCAACGTAGTTTGAGGCAACGGTAAAGAAAAATTACTTATTCCGATGTGTATGAAAATATTTTCCAATTAGACCGTAAAAGTGCTCGTTACAGCACAAACAAAATTTACTGTTGTTTCTTTCAGCTGCACAGAATTCGCGAAAGCATATTAACGAGAATTCTCGTCCGGAAACGATGTAATAAAGTGTGTCTGGTTGAGGGATTCCAGGGGACGGCGTCTGTGCTGCGTGGCTGTAACGAAGCCGAGTTTTTCGGTCTCCGCGGCACTAAAATTACGGAAAAACGAACGACACACGCGTTTCCGCGGTTTACGATGGTGGAACCCAACCAAGCGGCGGCGGCCTCCGACCTGCTGCGCCTGGCAAAATATTGAATTAGTCTGTGTTCTGTTTTTGAGAAAGCCGAGCCGCTGTATAAATTGGATTACGATGCCTCCGGGGTATTGCGAAACGATAAGTTTATTCGAGCCATCTTTAGCTATAAATTTCGGTCCGCTCCATTAGTCGCCGAATATTCCTGCCTGCAGACGGCCTCCGCGTTACTGAACGGCTGGCTAACGAATTTTACGTCCGTAGCCATAACGGTCTAATAGAACGGCATGAAGTCTTTCTCCGAGACTTCACCCGATTTATCGGGAAAATATAGTAACTGCCGAATCTACGATGTTATTTGAAAGGTGATCGGTACAATCAAAATTACGACATTGTTTCGATAATATGAATATTCTTGGCATAAAAAATAGTCATCTGAGAGAGACTGCGAGTCATGGGAAATGGACTTGAGTCATGTAGATGTACAGTGAATCGTGGAAAAGTGCTGTGGCGCATGGAAAAGTGTTTTCTGTTGTGGAAAATTAGAATGACTTGCAGAAAAACGACTTGAGTCATGGAAAATTAGAATGACTTGCGGAAAAACGACAATGAGTCATGGGGAATTGACTCGAGTCATGGAGAAGTACAGTGACTCGTAAAAAATTGGCGTGGCGCATGGAAAAGTGTATTGAGGTATAGAAAATTAGAATGACTTGCAGAAAAACTACTGTGAGTCATTGAAAATTAGAATGACTTGAGGAAAAGCGACTGTGAGTCATGGAGAATTAGAATGACTTGAGGAAAAACGACTGTGAGTCATGGAAAATTAGAATGACTTGAGGAAAAACGACTGAGTCATGGAAAACTGAGAACAAGTTGTGAAAAATTAAATAATGAAACTCAGCATAAAAATATACAGTATCATTGAACTTAGTACATAGTCATTTCTAATATGTTGAATAATAATAAATGGAGAGTACGGAACATTTGAAACCGGTTCCCAGAGGAATACGCGCTTGACAATCACCTAAATAATTATTGATCGTCCCTCTAGTGAAATCTGGGGCCGTTAACCGGCGGTATTTAGAATATATCATTCTTCAGTTTGCATGTCGAATAATTCGAGGGGGTGAACTCAATCTAAGTTGCCAAGCTGTATGTGCCATGGCCCCGGCTAACTTTCTTCGCGGAAAGTTCCAGAATATCAGTTCCTACTGATTCGTAGTGCAACCTTAATTGCTTGGAACGCTCCTCTCGGTTCGAGGAAACCTATCCTGAAAGTGATTGCTCCCTCGAGGGTTGAACGGGGCTAGACTGAGGAATCTTCGGTGATAAATTTATTTGTGACCGATAACCGGTTCTATAGCCTGTGCCCATGAAATGCAAATTCTTTTTTTCTCTCGGAGAAAGAGAGAAATACGGTGGGCAGGTTAAGGTGATGGACCGCCGTGTGGCTTTGCGTCTGGGAATAACGCCAGCATTTTAACAAATAGAAGCTTTCACGGCTGGGGGGAGATAGGGGGAGGGAGCTATTGCTCCCTTTTGGCCGGCTTCCAATGCAAAACGGGCGGAAGATCCTCGGTGGCCACGGAATAGTCAAAGTCCGAAATTTTTCATAGTCGGTGAAACCGAATTCAAGACGTTCTGATCATGCGACCCGCGATATTTCAGGTATTGTGCGTCTGCTTAACGAGACGACGTTCCCGGACCTCGTAAAAATTCTGTGATATCTGAATTTTCGAGGCAAAAATGTAAAACGATGAAATGGACAGAATTTTTCGCTTTGGTGACATCTATTTCGTTTATTGTTATTTTTCTTAAAATTTTCACAATGAGATAATAATGCGAAGATTCGACATGCTCAACTAGGAAACGTCATCATTTTTTTAAATTGAGTCTTTCACAGTTGACTCGGTGGAAGTTGTTCCGAGTCGTGGAAAATTATTGCGAATCCTGAAGAACTGTTTTGGCTCACGAAAAATCATTATAGGTGATGGAACATTGATTTGAGTTATGGAAAATTGTTTCAAGTTGAAGAAAAGAGGCAGGGAAAGCCAAATATCGTAAGAAAGTGTATAATCGAACGAGTAGTATAAGTGACGACAGTACAGCAACAAGTGATATATATACAGATTTTTCGAGATTGTCAGTAGCACAAGCAGTTGAAAAATCAGATAAGTATCCTATAACTGGCACAGTAGGAAACAATCAAGCCGGAAAATGATTAAAAAGAATAGACAGTGCGATTACGCGGTGTAATAGTCGGCTACACAACCCCACAAGTGGTGCAGGCGTTTCTATAGACAGACAAATCGATGAAACAGGGTATTCAGAGCACGCCAGTAGTATAACCGAACGTTTGCTGGGACAAGTAGAATGAGTGGGTATATGGAGCAGTAGAATCTGCGTGTTTGTCGTCAAACGAGTGAAACAGGTCAGCGAATCGGACGACCGTAAAATGACTAATTGTATAAAACGACGAGAGTCCTGTAAATATTATCAGACGCGTCGGAAACGTTTGCTCGATCAACAACATCACAAAGATGGAAAACAAGTAGATGGCTTTGGCGAATGAGTTTCAGGGTGCAATTATTACGTCTGGCAATGGGATCAAGGCACGAACACCGTGGTAAAGAATCACCGGCAAGAAATTACGGGATTAGCTTCGAAAAAGGGGTCGTGCAATTAAGTTATGAAGCTAATACGGTCTGATTTAGATGGCAGCGCAGCGACTACGTGGCTCGCCATACGTTCTGGGATTCAATGATTACGAACCACGTCAAGAGCATCTAGAATATTAAAGCTACCTGGAAAACGATGAGCCTGGAGCGCCTGATGAGCTCTGGAAATATTACCAGAGTGGAAAGCACTATGAAATTATTTACAGTACTCGCAATATTTACCATACACCATGTTATACCTGGAAATCGATAGGAAGAACATTTTTTTAAGATAATATTTTTTTATATTAGAACAATGAATAAAATTAGCGAGAGTGACCGCAGAGGCGCAATGAACAATCTCAATTTGCGCAACCGCAAAATTGCAGACCTCCAGAGGAGAGGAAAAATTGAAATGAAATTTTTCTGTACCGTTTTAGGGGAATGAAAAATTTAAAAAATTTTAAGATAAGTACTTCGAGAAATTGGAATGAAATTATATTGATTTTCGCCGTGCTCTTACCACGAGCACGGTAAAGAGGGTTTCGACGAAGATCCAGGAAGTATCCGTCGTCGAACGCGATCGGAATTCGGATACGAAGGAACTTCGTCGAGAAGGTGGTTCGAAGAATTTTTCGAGGGGTCATTAAAAGCGGAAAAACACAGGGGAATTCCCGGCAATTTCGGCGAGCGACTCATTGAAATTCCAGACGGCGATCTCTTCGCGACACAGACAGCAAGAAAGCGAACGGACGTTTCTAAAGTGTGCCGAGTAGATTGGTCCGTGTACCAGGATTGGTATCCCGGGAATACTGATATGAATATGACTGATACTAAACGTTTCCTCAGAATATAAATTTTTCCTTATTTTTCACCTCTCCGTGAGACAAGTAGAATATACCAGTACTTTATCAGACAAGTGTAACTTGTATGTGATTAATCAGACAAGTAGAATTACTCTGTTATTAATGAGACAAGTATAATGTGTTTGTCATTGGTCAGACAGAACGCCATCTTGTATCCCATCACTAATTTTACCTGCTGATTGAAAGCTGTCCTCTGCTTGGCTGGCTTAAAATAATTTGGTACTTTTCATCTGATTGAAGACAGACTGATTCCATTTGGATGATCGATACTAAAAGTTTGCTGAGGATATGAATTTATTCTTATTTTTCACCTTTGTAATTTATCAGACAAGTATAAAGTGTCCGTTATTAATCAGACAAGGCCTGATTTACCTGTTGATATGAAGTTGTCCTTTGCTTGGCTGGCTTAAAATAATTTGGTCCTTCTTGTCTGATTTAAGATAGACCGATTCTACTTGGACATATCTACTTTAAAGAGATCCGCCTTGCACGTCTGGTTTGAAGCAGACTTTCCACATGTCGGCTATAGCAGAGATTCGCCCCTTATACGGTCTGATTTAAAGCAGACTCGTTCCACTTGGTTCCTTTGAGCCACTATTGAATCAATTACACGGCTTAAAGTCGAGCGGATCGTTTTCAAATTTCGGAACTATTAACTTAGTATGTTGGACCGAATAATCCGTTCGCACGGTTGGCTAGAAGATGGCTCGATCGTATCGATCTATGGACGCGCCGCGAAGCGCAATAAATTGGCCGACACTTAGTTCGAAGGGAACCGCATGCACGTTGGATCTTCTCTCCAAGTTGCTCCCCTTTGACCCTACGTCAGAGGGATCCTCGAACTTCGTAAAGGGAGATAGCGTGTTCCGGAGAAGCTGGCGCAAGTTCCACAGGATTTCCTTTTATCCTGTCACCCTTCCACGGAAGGGAATTCTTTGGAGCCAACGAGCCTGAACCTCGGATGGCGAAGAATGAAAGAAATAAATGTGAAAGGGAAAATATGAATCCGCCCCGGTGGAACCGGATTCCTGAAACATATAGAAGCAGGATTCTCGGACCGGATTGCGCGATGAAAGCTTCGGAAAAGAGTTACCATAAAGCGCGTGGGAATACCCAAGTCCGTCTGAAAATTGAATCCCAGACTGGGATTAAACAATCTGGCCACAGTTAAATACCTTGTTCTGTTCTCTGCGACGAATACTTAACAACCGTTCCTGTATCTCCCGAGCACGGTCTGCCGGCTCAAAAAAAAATAATAAGACAGTCCCTTTGCGGGCTGTGCAAGTGCCCATAATTAAAATTTCTTATTCATTCAGATTCTACTGAAAATTAAAATAGATTAATCTCAGACCAATTCTACTTGTCTGATTAGTGACACACCTGCACTTCTACTTGTCCGAAGAAATTAGAATGTGGCGGCTAACCCCTACCCTAGCCACAAGATGGACAGATAGTGAAAGACCTTTCTCGCTACTACCTGATCCATCACCGATCCCTATATATAAACGCTGCCTTCCTTTTCCTCCTATCTCTCACACATTACAGCCGCTACAAGAACAATTCAAGGATGTCAGAATAATATTTTCACCTTTGAAAAATTGGTATTTCTTTGCAATGAAGACAGAAAGTTTTCAATTTTCCATAGACATCACCAGCCTGTTAACAGCAGACAGCTCCTACTTCGTTAATAACGTACCGCGTTATTCGCGGGATTAATGGCATCTTGTATCTCGACTATAATGACGTGGCAAATACACGAGACTGCCAGCGAAGCTTCTAATAAGGCAAATGGCGTTTCCATGAAACAAAGTGTTTGTCCACAATCGACGACAGCGTTTAATTGTGGGGATACACCGCACCGGCTTGTCGGATAATAATTAATAGTTATTTGTAGCGACGGGCGAACAGCTTCAGCCGAGTTCGAAGAGTTCTGGAGACCCGTATCGGGATCGGTGTGTGTTCACTGACTCGTGGAATACGACGAGAGCTACTCACGTGTGGTAAAGCTGTGATCCCACCAGTCCGTCCGGCACAGATAAGCTTTCAGGTCGTCGGCAGTCCGGGCGACTATCACTACCGGCGGCGCAACTAGAGTCCGGATACCCAGGAACACGCTGAATATCATCACGATGATGCCAAGCCGCTTCAGCAAGCTGCCGTCTGTTATTTTCACTGCGCGAGCCGATTTCACTCGGAATATAACCGATATCCTGCAAGCAAACAGACAGCTCTATAGCGTATAGAGCAAACAAACATGTTCCCTATAGCACATAGAGTAAACTTTACCTAGAAAACGACTGCGCATAGAAAAAGGTTTTTTGAATGAGAGTTCAAACCCCAAAAGTAATCCTATACACTTCCGACCTTCGGTGCATCAGATGTACGCAACTGTGTATTAACCCTTCGCTGCATAGTGTACCATATCTGATACAGTGAACACATCTGGTATATAGTAAACTAAGAATGTGTTCTCTTACTATTCTAAATTATTCTCGCTAGTTACTGATATGTCACCATTCAGCATAAATACGTTTCTCAAATTTCCTTCGAACATCCCGTGTATAAGGCAGGGCCCGCTAGATAGCCTTACTGATGAGTCCTCCAGCGGGTCTAGGACGAAACACCTCCTTTATTTTCCTCGTATTAAAACATTTTAATAACTAACGTGGTTCTTGAACCTGAAGATTCAAATCCGAATCCAGCGTTTAGTATTCACAAAAATAGCTAATTGTTGCTGTAACTGATCGAACCTTTGCGCCGCGAATAAAAATTTGTAATATCCTGAAGATAAATTACGATCGATAACCAATTAATTAATTATTCTAAATTATGTTTATTTTCTGAAAATGTTGTTTTAATTGTTTTTTTTTATAAATATTTTTCCCTTAAATAAAACACAAAAACTGACTTTCTTTCCATTTTTTTATCCCAATTTAAAACATCATGCAGCGAAGGGTTAAGGAACTTATGCTTTAAAATTGTTAGTTTAGAAGTTGTTTGAATTGTTTACTATCTACTGCAATCGTGCGATTGATTCTGAAGACCTAGCCCAACCCAACCACAACAGCTAGTCAGAAAAAACTGAATTGTCTCCATTGTCCTAAAGCTTTGAGTCGTTGACAGTCGATCTCTTCCTTCATCTTTTCTCTTAGATGTACCCGTCTTTCAAAGACCGCGTTGCGAATTGAGATTCCGCCTGGCAGGAAACGCCGCGCCGTATCTCTTTTACTATCGGGAAATTTTCGAACTCCGCTACTCCGTTGGTTGCAGATAAAAATGGTCACCGGGACGATCGCGTCGTGGTTCACGGTATTTTTCCAAGAGGCGGAGCTCGCCGGTTGGCTGCAATGTTATTTGTTTTGAACGGAAGTGTAGTCAGAGGAAAAGCAATCGCCATTAATGGACGTATCTTTTGTGACGGGGAAAGAATTCCAATTTTCGATTGAAAAGAGTCATCTTTACCAAATATATTATTCCCTGACTGAGAATAATAGAACTTTTGATATATCTTCGATCAGATTCCACTTTCCGAAATTGGTGCCACGGAGAACTATTTATCTTGGTGCGAAGGAAAATTGTGGGAGATGCCAAGCTGTCGCGAAAAAACTGCGCCGAGTTCTGTAGAACGATTTACGGGCGTGGCGAAGTGCTGACAACGATGAAACAACGATTTGCATTTTGGGAAAGTTGTCGCAGTCATGTGATATCAAGGTGAGTCTTGGAAAATCTTTGTAAGTCATGAACGACTACCTTGGGTCTTGGATAATTGTTCTGAGCCATGGGAAACAATATTCAGTTTAAGAAGGATCGGTGAGTCATGGAAAATTACATCACGAGTTATGGAAGAATGGAAAAACTAGAACATGGAAAATTGTATCGAGTCGAGGAAAATCGCATGCAGTCAAGGAAAATGATTTTCTGCACGGAAGATCGCATCGTGGGAGGAAAACAATTTCAAAGGACGCATCCTCTCGAAATTGTTCGGTGGAATAAAGACGACTGTGAGTAGCAGAGGCAACGTAGGAGGATCGGACCTTTTTCCGGAATCGTCGGCAGAGTCCATTCAGAGGCTGCGCCTATTAGAAACCCGCCGGTACAGCTGAATTTACGTAATGAAAGCCGTGGGAGTCTTACTACCGCTTAAGAAACAGCGTCAGACGTCCTCGGGCGAAGTTTCCCCAGTCTCCGTGCAACTCCTGGCGCTCTACTCCTTTCGAGAAAGAGTTAGCATTAATAGAGACGTGGACCCGTTCTCTCTGCCTCATCCCATTGAATTCAGGACGAACCAGCTTTTATACTTTGTCCTTTAATCCCGGGTATCGCCCAGCATCGGCTGGGAGCGGACCAGATACGTCTCTATTGAATAGGTAAAAAGGTTACTGGGAGGATTACATGACATTTGCAGCTGCATCTCGCTCGCGGAGAGACGTTGACTGAGTTATTCCGGATCTGTCAACCAGAATAAGCTCTTGGGTTATTGTTGGACGATTACGTCCATCGCTTCTCTAATCTTTAGGATATAAATTGTCCCGAGCTGCGACAGACTGCGGCCGGGGTTAGGACGCAAGTCAGCGGTGGGACTTGGTTGGGTCCGGGTTAGGTTAGGAATTGTTTAGAAGGATGTTCTATGCGGTGAAAAAGCAGAATCAGTCATGGAAAATGTATAAAGTCGTAGAAAAGTAATATAGGAGTCATAGAAAATTTTTCTGAGTCATGGAAAAGAAATGCGAATAATGGAAAATCATCCTTGATCCTGGAGAAGCATTACGACTCGTGGAAACTAAATTTGATTCACGGAAAATATGGTCGAGCGACGTGAAACAACGTTTTCTGTTATACAATGGAACTACTATTGATGGAAAATCAATTTGAGTCATGGAAAACTGCATTCTAGGAAAATTATACTGAACCCGTGGAAGAGCATCGTGAGAATAACCCATGTTGCTCGATCCCCTACTACCATACAGGTGGTAGTTACGTGGTATGACAAGCGATGTCAGGCTCCCTAGCAAGCTGACCTAGCAAACACTATCGATCTGACCTCAAGTAACAAGTCGGATGCAAGTTTCTTGACGTGTATACCAGCTGCTACTTACTATTACGCTGTCTGCTCACCGGTATCCTCGGAGAGGTTCGAATCAATCTGGACATACATCTAACGAATGACAAGTTTGTAAGAGGATCCTTAAGCGTTGGAATCCTCTTCATCATTATCGTCGGTAAAAGAAAATGAGACTGGTTCAAACCGAAGCAACAAATTATACTGTAAATGACGTCTAAATTACAACTGGAAACCTGTTTCAATTTAAATCAGTCGCAGATTGAGATCTTATTGTCCTCTGATTACAGTATCAAATCGATTCGTCGTTCAATGGAGTCGAGTTTCTGTAATAACGAAATTTATTCAAAGCGTGGCACAAACGGTTCGCCTCGAAACAAGATTCTCGCTGTTTCCAGCGGGTGCTAGTCGTCCAACCGAACCGAATAAACAGCGGCCGACTAAAGGACCCATTTAATTAATGGGGAAACTCGATGGAAACTTTTCAACTAGATGTTTCAAATGATAAGAAAAATATGAATCAACGGCAGGGTGGAAGTTGATGAAGAATAATGGACTCTTGATTACGCCGGGACTATTCAATCTACTCGCGAGTACGCGCGACTTTCAAACTTATCTTGTCCGCGCGATACTTTGAATCATTCTGACGCTTCAACTTAATTCAACTTTTTAAATTACAAACTCGCAGCCCGGAACTGCTCGATCCATTCAAACGGTCCGAGAATACCTCACACACATACCTTCTGATCAGCTGATTAATGAAAAGCAAAAGTTTTGCTGACACCTGCCACGGTTCAGAGTTTTCGAACGTGGACTTGGCGGTTACGCGATAATTAATTAATTTATGATTAATGACCAAGCATTTTCTAATATTTTCCTCTAGGCATCAACATGATTTTGCAACTTTTGCATAATGTTTTTCTTTAAGATTTCCATCCTCTCTTTCCATGTAATTTCTGTTAAAGAATTGAAGAACATGTTTAATATATATTTTTCATGCCAAACTCGTGAGATTTTCCATAATTTAAGATAGTTTCCTGTGATTCTCGATATCGAGAACTGTTTTTCCATGACTCAAAGAATTTTCCATGACCCAGAATTTATTTCAATTACATTCAACAAATTTCCAAGACATAGTTTTCCCATAAATTGAATAAATTTCCAGTAGTTTATAAAACGTTTTTCCCAAACATAGATGACGTCCTCGAAGTGTCCAGATATTTTTCCATGGATAGAAAGCCTCGAGTGTAGCGATGCAACGTCAGAATACAGCTTTCGAAATTTTCTTAGGTTTTCGACTCGTTCTTTTTCGACGAACGCGTCAGCCGTCGAATAGGGATCGCCGACGATTGACTCGAACCGATGGCTTGAAGTAGCTCGGCGATTGCTGGTCAGCCAGTGTATAACTTCCGCTTCCCTTCTTTTTCCCATCTTGCCCGCGAAATTGTTCTCGTCGATGCTCGCCGGATTTCCGGTACTCAGGAAAGCCCGGGATAAAGATCGCCGTCGGTTTCATCCCTTATTTTCCTCATCGGACGCGACTGCCCACCTTCGGGTCTCCCCCACACTTCTGATCGAAGCCAAGAAAAAAGTTTGCTGGAGGATCGCTCGTTGAATTCGTAAGCCAGTTATCGAATGGTGCCTGACCAAGGAGGAGAGCCTGGCCTTCCTCACCTTCTGCCTCCTATATAATGATAAAATTGATCCCTACTACCCGTAAAAATTTCTTCAGTCAGCTTAGGAGGATTGAAGAGCGCAGGGTAATTCCGAAATTTAAAATCTTCCTATCTCTAGGGAATAGTAGTAGTTTCTTAAATTACTCAACTGGTATTAACTTTTAAAATTGATCTCTGTGCGGTAAATTGATCCCTAGTCATGGAAGACCACCTTTTTAAATGCGGAAGAATATTATTGGTCATGGAAAATACTTTCAAGTCATAGAAAAGCCTTGTGCGTCATGAAAAAGTCTTCTGAGTTATGGATAAGCCTCGTGTGAGTCACAATCACATTTATGCTAAATTCTGTTCACAATGCTGGAGAATGTTTGAGGCACAGATGCGATTATAATTAAATGCGGAATGTTTCAGAAGTATCTTCATATCCGACGTGAAAAATTATGATATTCCGTCAAACTTTCCGCACCGGGTATTAAATCGGGCTCGAGTTCCATGAGTTTCCGACGTTGCGCCAGGAATTCATTGCGCAGGTGTTGCAGGAAACGTGAATGTAATTCACGATAACGTGGAGATTAATATTCACCATAGAAATTCATATGAAAACGATTGATAATTCATCTGGTTGGCTGTTATTTCCATTCTGATGATGAAAGAGTCGCCTCTGGTTTTATATCCTTTACAGCTACGCTATTTCGAAGCGTAGACGTGCGAATAAAATACTGCGGGTTTAGAAAGTCGTATATCAACTCGGAAGAAAATTATACAGATGTATAATCGTCCCGGCTAATGTAAAATTGTCTTGAGTCATGAAAAATTAGCATGGACTCGCGGATATAGTCTGGGGTCTTGGAAAACTGTACTGTGTCGAATCATTGAAAATCATCTTGAGTCATGGAAAATTCAGTCTAGTTATGGAAAATCGTCCTGACTCCTCAAGAATTCATTGAGCTCTTAACAAATTGTTTCAGAATGCCAAAAACCACGTTTGACAGAAATATTCGTAAAAGCATGTAGAATCTTTTCGGTTGGCAACGGTGACAATCGGGACAAATTGGTTATGACCTGTGCACACTTCAAATATTTAAAGTAGTTTGCAGAAGCTATTAAAAATTTTCAAGACCAACATGAAACTTTCAAGTTTCTCGGTCGGCTAACTCCTTGTACTCGACCGTCCTTTTTAAAAAGGTTTCAACGAGCGGCGGATCACTGAAACAGCTCTCAGCAGGGTCAAATATTGTTCGGTGGGACGTTGGTTTGTACTCACCGCCAGGTTTTGAGCATGAGCGCGCCGTAGGTGAGAGAGAATCCAATTTCTCGCAGCCATACTCGCACCGTACACGTTATGACGTTTGGACGGGGGTACATTACAATCGTCTGAAACAAAAGGAAATTGATTCCCGTCAGTCCACATATAATTCACCCGGTCTTCCTCGAACTCCAATGATTTTCCCATGAAACTTCCGTAGGAAAAATCTTTTCGCGATACCTCCGACATGTATCCGTTCTGAATTATATCGATTATTTTCGAACAGTTTTCCTCGCGGATGCCGCAGAAAATAAATGTTGTTCATTTGGACCAAGGGAGATCGGACAAAGTTCCCGGCGTTACGAAGAATGGCGGTCTTTCAATTTTCCACGACGAAATCACCGTGCAATTGTTTATTTTACCGGCGTCACCACCAAAAAGAAATATCGCAGCATTTTACGAGAGTCATAGAGAACGTTTCAGCCGGCGCGGCAGGGTTTCCAGCAAGAGAAACCTTTGCCAGCAATGGCTATTCTTCAGAATCGTAAAAAGTAAAGAGGGGAACACTTACTGTGCAATATATGAAAAATGCACCCAGCACGATCACGCGGAGGAGTACCGGGCTCGCAGCTCTCACCACCTGCAACCAGCAAGGTTACGAATTTCATTAGTATGCTGACCTGCGTGCAAGCATTAAAAGTTACGACACCGTTATTATTAATAACTGTCGCAGGGGGTAACTTTTTCAGTGACAGAACGGGTCGAAATGTGAATAAATCAACATTACCTTGTTCTTTTTCAAGAAACCGTGTTAAAATACACGAGCGTCATGAGAAGTTGTTTAGAATTCGTCAAACTCATGGGAAAGCGTTGCTAGTTATAGAAAGTGAGTCATAGAAAATATTTTCAGGCCATGGAAATTCGCATTATGAGTCAGATGGAATTGTACAGAGTGTAGGAAAATTGTGCCGAGTTATAGAAAATCGTCTCAAGTCCTGGTGAATCCAATTAAATTCAGGAAAATGTATTTAAGTCATGGAAAATCTTGTCGAGACCTGAAAAAACCATTCAACTCGTGGAAAAATTGGAGCATACGAATAAAACATCGTACAGATTCTTGGTGAATTGTCTCGAGCCATGAAAAGTCTTACCGAGTAATACAAAATTGTTTCGGCACATAAAAAATCTTGATACTGTGTGGGAAGCTGTTCCAGATAATTCAAACCGCATAAAGAAAAACCGTGGGCACTTTAGGGTAGGTCGGAGCATTCAGCAAGAACTTCTCGATTGTCTTGGGAGAAATTCCGTGCGCGGCCGTTAAAATGATTTAAGCTGTTCGCAGTTTTGCACGGGCCGCGATATAATAAACTTCGGCCGTAAAACCGTATTCGATTTCATGTGGAACAATCCGTGTATACGGTATACAAAGAGGGAGAGAGAAAGAGAGACGCGGCGGTTGCCCATTCAGGATCCGCTGCTTGCACAGCCGTGGCTCTTTAAGGTTTTTAATCGTCCCGAAGTTTCACCCCAGACATTCCCAGCCCCTTTCACCCGTCCCGTGGCACAGTTTGCGCAAGAAACAGACACATTATCAAGACCGGAGGGCTGTTCGTTAAATAGGAAATCAGAACTTCGGGAATTGCATTCGTCGCGGAGAATCTACGGACGGTCTGAACTTCCTCGACAACAATGGGATCGTTCCTCGTCGCCTGCAATCCGCCCAAAACTCCTCAACCCTTCCATCCCCACCTCCACACTCTCGAACGATAGAACACTCGAGGTTTTTAATTCGGCAAAAATTTGTAGCCCGCACTTTTCAGACAGCGGCGAACAAGAGCTGTAAAGTAACTTCAGCTGTAAATTCAATGCAACGGATTATCCTTACGTATTGCGCTCTTAAATTGTTTCGCCTCCCTCTGAATTCGGACACGGAAATTTCTTGTTAGAAACTATTTATTTCGAGTCTACGAGTCGATGGGAAGCACGTTATAGTAAAAACGGTATGGGGCCATGTGAATTAAATTAATTGGCTAGAAAACTTAGTGGAAAGTTGTATAGACTCATGAAAAATTATCTCGAGTCATGGAAAACTGTCTTAAGTTATGGAAATTTTCTGGAGCTCGTGGAAGATGGTCCTGAGTCCTGGATAAATGTTCTCCTCGGATCTCAGGCTGAAGATTCCACTAAACGCACAAAGTATACTTTGCTCCGTAAATCATGGTACCTTCGTCCGCCACATCATGGATATTCTACGATCCGGATCTCATCGATTTAAGAGCCCCGGATTTCCTGTCCCATTGCATGATTTTCCTCCACCTGATTCTGCCCTGCACTTTCTGAAAAGCGGAGTGAAACAATTCGCATTATCGACGTCTACGCCATCGGGTTTTCATAGAAATAAAAGTGACCGCCCCGCTCTGTTACATGTAATTTGAAAGCACTCCCGTGCGAATTCTTCTTGTTTTATTCAGACTTCTCTTCCGCAATATCCTCTTTTTGCCAAGGCTGGTTCCCGGTCTTTCTCATGCATTACATTTAAATATTTCCTGACCTTACTTATATTTCTCTTGCATCTCATTGAAATGCATTGTCTTCTGTTGAATGTTACTTAAGCGGTACCCCGGCTGTTAGTAGTTTCTTTTGCTCGTATATCTCGCATGAGCAACTTCCTCTACGCTCGCTGGTCCTTTCAGTGGCCGTACTAGGCCGGGAAAGAATGCAAGGACTATCCTTCGTTTGTATTCAAGTGTTATCGCCGTCTCAACTTAACTATTCCCATTTGCCTTTTTTGCAAACGGTTACTTAATCTTTAATGCGCACCCTCAGGAAGGAGACCGAGACTCTAATAGTAATCCTAACGATCGAAGTTTAGATAGAATCTCGGAGGATAATCTCGATTCGAAGCCTCAACCATTAAGGGGCTCCTGAAATCCTAAAAAGTAAGAGATCGAATCTGAAATCTATTAATTTTCTTAATTTAAGAAAATTTTGGTTTTAATCCTTTAACTTCCGTAAGAGAAATTCTGCAATCCTCCTACCCTCGTTTTCCACTTTGATAAAAAAAGACACACGTTCCCAGAGGCAACGCAAAATTTGAGCATCGTTGACAGGGCTATGCATGGAAAAGTGTGGCGCAGCAATACGTCTCTCCATTCGCCTACAGTGGATGCTGCAAAATGCAGACGAATATTCCAGACCTTTGTCTTCCACTTTGTGTTTCATAGAATGCGGAATGAGAATTAAATATTGTGACGAAGTTAGATCGGATTCGTTTTTTTAGTGTGTGGAACTGCAATTCCCCATTCTAGGCAGTCCAAAAACAAATTCATAGTAAATGTGAAAGTATTTTCATAGATAGAGAGTCCACTCAGTTTTCCATGAGTCTATATCATTTTCCCATGACTCGAGACAACTACCCATACATCTACATCTTTTTCCAAGACCCAAGACAGTTTTTCATGAGTCAAGACAATTTTCCATGACTCGAGATAATTTTCCATGACTCAAGGATTCGTGTAGACATATCTGCATTCATATTTATAAAATATATTTTAAACTTATTAACATTTATAAGAAAAATTTTAGATTTGAGGGGAGGGGGTATTTAAATGTCTCACTGTTTCAGATAGCCGAGTTACTTTTTCCGGACATAAATTCACGCGCCTCTCGAAACCAGGCCGACGAACAGCAACTTTTCCTGGGACATTTTTTTGCCCTGATTCCCGTACCCGAAAACATTTATGGCCAGCTGCTCTGGTAACGGGACCCGTGTGTAAAATAAAAGCGGCACCCCCTACCCCCCAGAGATTCGCATTGTGGTAAAAGACATAAAGCCCGCGACCACTTTGACCGGGCGCCCTGCATTTTATATCGACGCACATTACCATCACCGGGCGCATGTATCTGCACGTGCTCGTCGTTACTTCTTGCCATTTTCATGACAGTGCTGCGTGGCTTCCTGAATATTGTCACGAACCTCGACCTCGTTTCGACGATTTTATAATATTAATTCAAATGATAGGTCACGCGATGGGAACGATAACTTATTACTAGGATGTTAAAAATTAAAAATCGAATTTTCGTCAAGTTGGGAAATATGTAGAAGCGGGAGCAAAGTAGTGGAAATTTTTTTAGACTCGTGGAAAATTGTGGGAAAATAATATATACTCCTGGAAATTTGTTTAGAGTCGTGGAAAATGGACTCGAGTCATGGAAAATCGTGGGAAAATATGTATTGAAAAATTTTATAGAGTAGTGAAAAATGGAGTAGAGTCATGTAAAATTGTGTAGGGTCTTGAAAAATGGAGCAGGCTAAATCCACAATGGGCTCAGAACACTAGTTCATATATAAAAATGATCTCCTACGTTACAGCATAAGATTAACAAGAAATTAATTAGAAAAATTGTTTGCAAATGTAGTCTAATGTAATGGAAAGTGGGTATGGATTATAGGAGTCGTGGATTCGAAATCAGAATCGAAGTTCCGCAAATCCAGCTCCATTTTAAAGGGATTCCCGAGGTCCCGTGAAAATACGATCGGACGTGTCCGTAAAAACGAATACGTGCCGCGGCGGTCCACGGAAAATTGCATAAATATACATTTTTGTTTCGAAACCTGGCGTCCCCATAAATCTCTCGCTCGGCGGAGTTACTTTCGCGGATAACTCTATATCATCTCGCCTCTTTTTATTGTGCCCGGACAGACCCGAGCGGGTTGTCACATCGTGGATTAACTTTCTTGCGGCGTTGCAAAATGGTGTTCATTCCTTCGCTGTATGGACCGCCTCGATTCGTTCTTGTAGCATTCAATTCGAATCTTCTCTGCCTTAAAAGGCCATCAGTTGGAATGTTTGAGAATTTATCACGGGATTCATCATCGCTTTTTAAAGGGAATAGAAGAACAACTGAGAACAACCGAAATTTAGTTTTCACATGTACAAAATAATTGTGTTTATCCATTTTTATATATTTGTCGAAACGAAGGTAATTAACAAAGGGCTTCCTCCGCGAATAATGGTAAATAAAATTTTTTCTCAATTCATTGTTAATACACGAACATGTCTGAATAAATATAGCTAGACGTAAATGAGAACGGCAAATTTGAATTATAATTAATTACGAAATATAAAACGAAATATAAAAATTTATTCATTAAAAAGTACGAAACCAATTTGTTATTAAATAGATATGTTAAATTCGCTTCGAGAATAATACTGCCTCGCATAATTAAGAAAATGTACAATGATGTCATTTTTATAATATATTCGCAATGTGTGCCACATTTTAACGGAAATATTAATTAACCAAACAGCAGACACCAGTGTGGGGAGAAATATTATACTCATTCTAAAAAAAAACTGGATTACGAATTCAGTCGTGTAATATCTGCCACATCTATCCTCATGTTCAGTAGTATTAGTCTAACAATAGTCAGCCGCAAGTGGAAAGGAAAGCATAACATGATCACTTGAATATTTCTACAGCATGAATATTTGATGGTTGGCGTTGGAATAATATTAAATTTTGCATGGCTTCGCAGAACAGTGGTACAAAAGTCAGAACAATTTGTTTGTTGGTTCCGACTAACAAAATTCGTGTAGACATATACCACGACTCCGCTGTTTCCAAGCTGATTCTCCGCTTTCGTGTAGTTAAGGATGAAACCAACCATAGTTTAGCAAATTCGTTGGTGAAAATTTCACGACTAGCTGTGATAATGATGTATGTAGTTACCCCTTCAGAGTTCCGATTCTGCAGTTAGGGTCCTTTAGAGGGCTGCTGGTAGCCATGGCAATCGGAAGTAACTTACATATTCTGCCGAAATGATAGTAATCTAAAAATGAACAGTGCCAGAACAAAAAGAAATTACTATAATTGTACAAACTTTCAAATCGCAAAATTAAACAATTCAAAACCTCCAGAAAACTAGCACCAATTAAACCACAAAAATAGCAGAGAAACTAGGAAAAGCAAACAAATTTTCGATAATTCAGACCTGCGAAATTGATTTTAATAAGATTGAAAAAGCTATCTGCCTTCGATTACTGTTTCTGCACGAATTCCAACAATTATTGAACAACAGCTAAATTGCAAGTAATTACCTGTACAACGCATTGCATATTGATGCGCGTCGCTGTTCAAATATTTGCCCCAAAATTGCCATGACCATTCGCACAGAGATCGCGGGACGAGAAATGGCGCGAGGAAATATTGGGAAAATTTTAAGTGGACGATATTGCAAAATATTCGCCTGTCGTGTTCGGACACCTGTTCTCCTCCGCGAGGGAGGCAACGATTTTTGAATCCGCGAGACATTTACTGGGTGTGTACGTCAGGTGCAGTAGCATCGGACAGACGGGGGTCAGACACGTCAAGGAAAAAGGCACAGAAACAACTCCGACATTAAAAATTTCTCTGCATCCCAGGGAAATTATATCTTTCCGCATATTATGCGGCCTCAATTCCCCCAGGCATTTGCCTTACTCATTTTACAAAAACCAATATTTCCAGACAGTGACTATCTGCAACAAACGTTCTATGGACTTGAATCAGCAGATGATGGAAACCAGACCACGGTACCACTGGCTCGAAAAATTAAAAATTTCCTAACGAATTGGAAAGCAGTAGTATCAACCTGACAAGAGTCAGACACACGGGTTTACGTACAGCATACACATCAGACACGACTTCACTGACTTGAAAAATTACGAATTTCGACTGCGAACGAAATGTCAGAATATTTTCAGTAGTATTATAACCATTTGTCAGACAGGGGCGTAACACGACAAAATCGTTGTTATTTCCGTTACTATAGCTTTGTAAATAAATATCGTACGATAATGTAACTAGGCTCATTCGAAAGAGTGAAGACTCCACTACCACCGCCATAAGTTGCAATTCTGCAAAATATTTTGTCACGTAACAGCAAGCGTGAGAGTGAAAATTTATTCTCTCAAGAAATTATTTCATTCCAGCTTCCCTATCAGGTTTGAAAAATTTTGTTCGGTATTCACATCTCCACAGATTTCAAGATCGCAGTCACCGCTTTCCAAAAATCCCTGGTAATATGCTCTACGATTTTATCTCGCCGTTTTATCGCAGCCTGAATGAAAAATGTGCCACTAGTAATCCGAGGTACTCAAAGTGCGATAAAATGGGAAGAAAAAATCGTACACCAAATTTTCAGGGCTCGTTGGAAAGCGAGAGAGCTTCAGTCTAGAGGTACGTAGTAATTTCAATGATGAAAATTTATCAAGCTTCAGAATGACGGTAGAATTGGAAAAAAAACTGCTCCCTCATTTTTTCGTCTGCTGTGACGTACATAAAAGTCCCTGCAAACAGAAACAAATTACAGTATCTAAAGCAGAGAGATCACTTTTTAAAATGAGCGAAATTAAATTAGATTCCGATGATTTTTCACGAAGTTATAATAGCAGAAACACGAGTAATTCCTCACTCTTTAATTTCGATAGTCGCCCACCATTCATTCAGCCGAACATTATTCATCGCAGCAGAGGGGTTTCTGTTAAAACTTCCGTTTCTCTGCACAAAGACCTTCTTTTAAATTAGAAGGAAAAAAGTAAAACCGGGGCAAGACAGAGGAGAACCGGTTTATTTATAGTTCGAAGGCGGAGGAGTTATCATAGCGCTGAAGCGAAGAGAAGATATCTCGTAATGGAATGATACGGCGTTTCTGTACTTATTAATCGATTCCCGTACAGAAATCTCGCGAACGCGGCAAAAAAACGACGACTCCGAAGTCTCGCCATGCACCCCCAACCCCCCTGACTAAGGAGAGAACAGAGTGCTCGAACGTTTTCGCCTCGAAACCATCTTTCAACCCCCTAACGGCCACCCCCGAGCGCTGAGGGGGTTCGAAAGGAGGACGGCGAAGGCGAGAAATAACATCCGGAGAAAAATAACAGGAAACGGAATGCCTGCAGTTTGTTTTACGCGGTGCAGGTGTGGCCGAGTGCATCGCCGAGAAACTGCATACAAATCGCCGGCCATCGGGCATCCGACAAAACGGAATTTTCGCCGACTATGAAACGCGAAACCCGCGGATTGATTCCGTGCGAAAATCCGCACCACCCGTTTGTTCCAACGGAACTCTCGATGCCCAAGGAAAACCGCCACAAAACGCGGATATTCTGTCGCTGTTTAGTCCGACAATGTGTTTTGTTTGTACGTGTATTTCTATCGTTGATTGCATTTTTCGCTGCGGGGGTTTTCACTTTAATTCAATTAACTTTTTACCGGTATTATTTTATCTGAAATTTCAGAGAGAACTTTTCATTATAATTTTATCTGTGATCGTTTTAATTATCATTTTTTTATATTTATCTGCATCTCTGTAATTCTCCAGAATTTAAATGCTATTCCTCTAAATTCAAAGTGTTGTTACGTTCCAAATATGATTTCCGATTATCTAGTGTTAATCAAAAGTTTCAATTCGGGATAAAGCGCAGTTTTCGAACCTACCTGCATTCACCGGCTTCGGTTCGGGTAATTGGGGATTCTTTCGATAATAGTGTATTGATTCTGATTATAGATTTTAAACGTGAAGTTCGAAGTTATGGTGATGAAAATGAGTCGACAATTTATTTAATTAACAAAAGAAAACAATCTTATATTTTAACTAAAAATTCCGGATACATTGTGTTATTGGGATTATTATAATTAAATGTTAGTATTTACCGTGTTGTTGGGCGTTACAGCTATTTAAATCCTTCATCCAAGTGTTTGGGCGTTTAGAACAAAACAAAGTAAAATGAACTAAAACTGAACTGAACTTGAAAACTTGAAAAACTGAAACTGAAAAACTGAAACTGAAAAACTGAGGCTGTAAAAACTGAACTGAGGCTCCTGATGAGGAGCCGTCCCTTTTATAGTTTCTTTATTCTTTGTTCTAAGCTTTATCTTTGTGGCTTTATCTTCTTCTTCGCAAAGGTTTCTTATTATAGTTGTCGTCTGTTTCATATAGTTTTTAATGGTGTTTGGTTTTGTTTATCCTGGACTCTGTTTGTAATCTCGTGCTGAATATGGTCTACGGACTCTTCGCTTGTCTAATCGTATTCTGATTATATTTCGGATTGTTTTTAGTAGGTTCTGCTTAATTCTATCGTTCGTAATGTGATATAACGTATGATACATTTTTAATATTACGTTTAATATTAGTGTTAAAAAATCTATTACCCTGCGCAACACTATGAGGGATTTATAATAATTGTTATTCAAAAATAATAAGTGTATAGATTATTTTATTGATTACTACTTTCGGTAATGGTTGGACCACCGGACGTGACAGTGTAAATAGTAAATAGTCTCGAAGAATTGAGAACTTTTTATTACGAATTTATTACGACAGTACTTGCAATATGCACCTCATTTCCAGTAGTACTACACAACCATTTATCAGATACCTGTACCAGCAGATATTTGAGTGAATGTAACTTCGTGAAAAAAAAAATTAAAAATAACGTAACTAGGCTCGTTTGAAAGAGTTGAGTCTTCACTGCCACCTCCGTGAGTTCGAATTTTCATAAAAAAAATGTCAGCGATCGTGAAAGTTGAAATGTATTTTTTCCAACATTCCTCCAATTCGAAAAATGGGAACATTGAGGGTACAGAACGGAATTTGTTGTTGATCCAGGCGAGGTAAAAAAAGTTTACCAATAAATACCGTGCTGCAATGCGTGACCGACATTTTTCACAAACAATTACGGCCTAATATATCCCGGTAAACATTCCGCTGATAGATAAACGAGAAATGAGAATAGTTTGTGAAAAATACTTGTTATGAAGGTACATCTTGCACTGCAATATCGGTTAGAGAGTAATCTAGATGAAACTTTTCTATCAGGTTCCGTGCCGTTTGGCAAACACGCTGCGGTGAGATCCGCAGCATATGACTTTAAATAAAAAGTTTGTTTCGCTCCCGAGAGAACAACAGGAATCCGCGAGCAAAATTCATCCGGCGAGTGTCAGCATTGCTGTGGGAACGGCAGGGCTTCTGCTCTGTTAGCAGAAATGAAATTACAGAAAATACATATTTTAAGAACTAGTACATTTCCGATGTCTATTTATTTCGATCGTGTAACGAGTAATTCAATTTTCGTGTTAAACATTTCGAAACGGTCCGTACCATTAGATTGGCAAGAAAGTAATTTCTTTATTCAAACGATAAACTTTAATCGATAAAATAGTTCCTTATTTATTCTTTCTTGCTCAAGATCATCGAACAAAAGGGAAAATATCTTATTCATTAACCCTTCGCTGTATGATTTTTTTAATTCCGATGAAAAAATTGAAAGGTCAGTTTTTGTATTTTATTTAAGGGAAAGATTGAAAAAATTCAAGCATCATTTTCAGAAAAATAAACATAGTAAGAAAACACATTATTAGTTTACTATATACCATATTTGTTAACTGCATCAGATATGATACACTATGCAGCGAAGGGTTAAAGTTCGTCGCTTGAATAAAAACGATTGGGCTCTATTTAACCTTAAAATACCGGAATTACTTTGTTACCAACCGAACAGTTTGACCAAGGAGAGAATTCTTTAAATAGGTAATTCAGTGGTATAGCTCAACGAAAACGGAGACAGGGTGATTTTTAATTTGATTTTCAGGGAGACCGAAAGGACAAATCTGATTAATTGTTAGCTGAGTCAGCTTAGATCTTAAAAATAAATACAATGTGCTGGCCAGATAATGTCGGTGGCTTACTGGGTCAGTGAAGGAATAACTCGGTTTTTCCTTGGTGACGAGGACCATTAATTTCAAGGTGGGAAAAAAATTGATTCTATCTGGGAATCCCTCGGCAAAGCAGAATCAAAAAGGGCAAACGGATGCAAACAATTGTTGCTGTACACGCAACGACGCATTATCGCGTTATGTTCTCGTTAATCATTCTGCTACGTTCGACGAAATGAATTTCTATTTTTACGGGGTTGACCCAGTTTCCACGGCAGTGCCAGCTAATTGTTTCGTTAGACTTACCTTTCTGTTTCGTGAACATTTTTTTACCCACAATAAAGTTTCCACGCAAATTAATTCTCCACCATAGTGTATGGAAAAGCTGTTTATATTGTTACCGGAGGTATAGCACCCTTGATAGTTAGCGGTGGTTACACTGAACTTTTCGATGAGAAAAGCGTTGTCGAGTTGGAGGGGATTATTAACAAGCTGGCTTCATTAAAAGAGTATAGTCCGGCCGTATAAATCGGGATGATATATCAGTATTACATCGGGATTTTTCATTGAGAAAAGCCCTCAGGGAAATAAGAGGGTTGAACACTAATACAGATTGAGTCGAGCTCGTTGTTCCGAGCTGCCGGAGCTAACTATAGTCTCGATTGGATTCGATTGTAACCGACAAAATTTTTCGAGCGACTTATCAAAAATTGTTCTCTCCCAGTCGAGGGGTGACTCAGAGTCACCACTAAAAATTGCTGTACCATTATTCACAATATTGTCTACACTACTAAATATATTAGTATTTAGTCAATCACTACACATTTAAATATTGTCTTTGGTATTCTATCAATAATCAATAATATGAAAACAATCATACACAATGGCATTATTCTAGGTTGGAAGAAATGTTTAATTTTCAAGTTAATCTATCGTATGGCCCATCTATTTTATATCGGGACCATATTTAATTTTCTTGGTGGAAAATGAAAAATCAAAATGTTCCCAAGTTTCTTTTTGGTGTTAATTTTTTTAACAGAGTGATGGCGAGAATAATAGAACCGTACGATATCGTTGATCAAAGAAATGCAAAGCTTTCAATTTGAGGGCCGAGATTGATACCCGCTCGCAATTTCGAAATGGCGAAACCGTCGAATTAAACTTCCACGGATTAACTTATAATCTGATTGCAGTTGCCTTTCGGGAACTCGGTATTGATTCCATCAAACTTCCCCTAATAGCCAACCGTGAACGATCCTTTTCGCTGGGTGACTAACGTTCTCGGATTTTTACAAGCTTTTTACAAGCTTGTCGATGGAAGCTTTTAAATGAATAAACTCCCAGTTATTTAACTCCTCGCCATATTTTAACGAGTCAGACTCGTCACGAAGGTTTTAACAAAGTCTGACAAATACGAACGCTATGCGTGTCTTTTTAAAAAGTAAAATTTTATTCGTTTGTAATCAATGTTTAAGCATTGAAATAAATGTAGCCGTACAGAAAATATAAATCTTCTTTTCCCTTCTACGACATTTTTCGAATTAAATATTTATTATACTTTATAAATTGTTTAAGCATTGATACTGCAGGATAATCTTTCACTTCATGTGTACGAACAAATTTTCGTAGCGTTGTTATTAATATCAAAGTGTATCCTGTTATAAATCGTTGCAGATATACTTTCAAGTAGCCAATAATAATAATAATAATAATAATAAGCAGAACTGACTTTCTGATGGGAAAAATATAATTACAAATCGAATGCACTGGACAATGATAAGAAAAAATAGAGAACTTGGAAAATGGCATGTCCATCGAAACGATTTTCCGGAAGAAACTCGCCGGTTGATGGAAAAAAAATATTGCCCGAAGATGTCCATTAAAAAATGAAAATATTGTTGGAGGCAGTGGCGTGACAAGTTCCATTTTTCGAAAGCCAACTGTACCGATGAATTATGGATGATACTGTGTACACCAGGGGGAAGTCTTCTAAGAAAAAATTCAGTTCAAAGACGGTGAAATATTAAAACGGGATAGAATGACTACAGTAACTAGGGAAAAAAGGGAACGGCATATCCAGGGGAAAGTCTTGCCGTGCCATTCGAATCAGGAAGCCAGCGGGAACAGTCGTGCAGTTAAGCCGCTCGACTTGGGACAAGAGCCCTCCTTTAGCTAATGATTTCCCCTGTCTTCTTGTACCGCACCAAAGGGTTTCGCCTCTTAATTTTCCGGCAACGGGCGCCTCTTTTCTCTGTTTCAATCCTCTCTCTCGTAAACGCACGGTTGCGTTAATTTTCCTTAACTCCAGCCGTCCCGATTCTCCAAACCATCTATACAGAAGAACCTTGTCTGCAATCCCGGCCAGCGGGATTACATACAATTTCATTTTATCACACTGCCCCACAACACCAGCCTCCCACTATTTTCATTCGTCCGTCGGTTAAATCAATAATAAATATTCGAGCTTGCTCTTCCACTTGTAAGACTATAAAAATCAAGTATAAATAATTTTTTTGAGATTCTTTTTGAAAGTGAACTTTTTAAAAAGGGTTGCGAAAATTATACTTAAATTATTTTCAGGAAATTAAGTGGACAATCATGTAAGATATTTTCAGTCGATTGGGCTAGTATTGAAGAGCACGCGAGGATGTTTTAAACAGTATTGGAACCTTCCTTCAGTTTTTAAAAGCGGCCATACAGATGAATCGCGCGAGTGGTGGTCCTATCAAAATATAATGAACCCGCAAAAATCGATTACGAACTTTTTGTCACACCACGGAGTCGGTAAGGGATTTTTCAACGAACCGTGGAATTAATTAGAGTTTCCCCGAGGAGTTTTGAGAAACCGGGGATTAAAAAGTTTCGATTGTTTAAAACACGCTTTATTACGAAGACGACGGCACTTCGTCCTAATTAAAGCCTCCTCAAGAGTTCCCAAGCTGGGGCGCGATATTATTCATGTCCAGCCGGTTGATCTATGCGTTCCTGGAACTGATCCTCCTTCTCTCGGCTGCGAGTTTATATCAGCCCGGGAGAAGTCATTAGTCGATAATCCTGGTTGGCCACTTTTCATCATCGCGACGGCCACGTTATACGGAATCGTGAAGTATGTTCGCCCAGCTACCGTTAATAAGAATTTATATTAGAATTTTCGCGCGAAACAGACAATCCGATGCTCGCCCGGGCGGAATTATTAAAATTAAATTTAATATCCTGCACAGAGACAAATATCCTGTTGGAGGAGCTTTGTGCTTTTCATTTCGCGCTTTAAGTTTCTATTTATCGTCTCCAATGGCCCTTCGAACAACATTCACACCGACACAGAACACTCTACACCGAGAAATATCTCGAATGTCTCCGTAGACGTTGACCCACACCACTTCGACGCTAGCGGAGAATTCTACTTTGTATACTCTTCGCAACGTTCTCTGATTTTCCCCATTATTGCATTCACTCCCTCTTCAAACGTCCGGGGAAGATCACAAAGGAGCACACTTGCGAATTTCATTTATTCAAGGACGTTTATTGATTCTATAGTACTACTTGCTGATGCTGACGAGAAGTTAAATTGATAGGTGAGTCAAATGGACGGTAACATGCGCCTTCGTGTACTCTGTGTAACTTCAAAAGGAAGTGGAAGGTATTAAATTACAGTGTTATTCGGAAGACCTGTTCATATATTGACTTGTTCTACTTGCTAGCACAGGTCAATCATTTTTTTTTATAATTCCTGTGTGTCTAAAAAGTGTTGAAACAGTAGACAAGTGCTTTATAGCGAGGCTTCTGTATGCTTTTATTTTTTTACATATATCGACTCATACTACTTGCAGCCTACTAATAAATTTGAACTTGATTTTCTCTTCGCAATAGCACCCCCGAGAGAAAACCAAAAGTCCACAAGATTCCACCACAAAAATAGAATGTTCAGCTTAAGTGCCCCTAAAACGCGCTTAATTAAACCGGCAATTTGACGGAACAATATAAAAGCATATTTAAATTACAAATTTTAATGGCCCCGGAAGGCAGGAAATGCAGTGTCTAACCACAGCCAGTCTCACACTACAGACTCTCATTGCCGCTCCCACGGATGCCGATGCAAAACGGGTCAACGAAAAATATCACTTTAATATTACCGAGGCGCATTTAAATTACAAATGTAGATGACGATAAAATGCTATTACAGCAAGTCCGTGTTCGACCGTTTACCGTCCCATTCTACTGGCCCCGCTGCTTATAAGAAACTTTCTTCTACGATGCTTCTTTCCAATTGCCAATGAAACGGAACTGGTATCGAATAAATTAACGAAATCTGTGTCGCAGCTTTCATCGACTTGTACTACTGATCTCGCGGGAGTTCGGCCATACTTATTCTATAACTCCGAGATTCGAGGTACCATTCGCAGTTTCCGCAACGAAACTTGAACAAAAGGGGTTGGCCACCGACTTTCTGCTCCCTGCCACCCGCCGAAAACTTAGTTGCCTCACCACCTGTCTGACCAATCCACGGTTCTTTCTTTTACTGTGCCAGGATCGTGACTGGCCCGTCTATCGGCGCGCAACCGACATTAATTAACTGAATTCGGCTACGGCTGATGTTCGGAAGTATTTCTGACGTGAACCGCCCGACTGGCAGACTAATTTTCTTCCGTTCGAGCGGAAGACGGGACCTGCTCTACGCAGCCCGACGAAAAATGAATCGCCCGATCGCGTTTTTGCACCGAAGTTCCCCGCGTCGCCCGCTGATCCCTTAATTAACGTGCATTTCATTTTAAGCGTCGAGATCATTTTTATTATTAAATTAAATTCAAATTAACCGAGAAACAAAGCGCAGCAGTGACACAAGTGGTCGGAATTTCGAAGACGGTATTATTATCCGGTTTGAATTAGCTCCGCGGATTTTTGCCACTCGAATCAATGGAGAATATTGGAAGTTGTTAGCTGAGCTCGTTGAAAAAGTCTTGAAAAATGGCTGATATAATGGACAATAGGGAGGAGCCAGTCGTGGCGGTCGATACATGTCGAGACGTGGTCTCGATTGTTCAACGGTATCTCGATATATCATAGTTTAGCCGGTCCGACTCACAGTTGGCAGTCGGCGTTTGCGTAGGTCAATGAATATAGTGGAAAAAATTTGTTGTTTCCGGTGTCGGTGGTATTAATCGGCGAAAGGGGAGACGAGGATCGATAGGTGTATGGTATTCTATGATACTGGATGTTAATTCTGCGTCTGCAATACTGGTTCAATTTAAAAAGTGAAAATAAAATATTTAGTGTGAGCTAGGTTTGAATAGTATTGATCAGTAAATGATCATCTTTTATTTTATGTAGGACAGAAAAGTTTGGAGTACACATTAATTATTTCTAAAAGGGAAATCAGTAATATGGACAGTTCCATTCAGACAGAAAGTTCAAATTTTTTATTGAATCTCTTGATGAGAGTAATCCCGCATCATTTACAAACAGAAAGCCAGTAGTATAAGCCAATAATTAACCGGCACACCTTTATATCGTAAATAGAAAATTGAAAAGCAGTAGTATACACCAACACATGGTCAGACACCATTCCACAAAATTAAATAGAACACTATCGTTCACCGAATTAATTAATCCTGTTCCCCATCAATCCTAACAGTAGCAGGCGATTTATATTTAATGTGCGAACTACATATAACACTTAATTAAAAACAATGCGCACCTGCTGTCACCTGTCACTAGTAAATAGAACAAGTGCGGTCCTTAAATCTACAGCTTTCTCGCGTTGGCGTAGTTTCAAAATTGCCGGCGTGCAAATTGTCGCGAAATAAATACCGTGAACATACGACGAATATGCAACTCCCGAAAATGATAACAAAAAGAAACATGCAGATCCCGTACGCATTACGAAAACTGTGCGCAACAAAAATTAAGTCTTTTCGCGTACACGCGCAGGACAGATAAAAATTACAAAATTCTTTTGTCGACACTGAATTTAAACTCCATTTTTTTAACTCGTCGCTGTTAGCCTCCGAGCTTTGCAAGCTTTTTGCTGACAACGTTGTACGGACGTTCATAAACTTTCATAATTTTAACCCTTCGCTGCATAGTGTATCATATCTGATACAATTATCAAATCTAGTATATAGTAAACTATATTCTAATTTACGTTGTTCTAAACTATATATTTACTATATAGTAAAAGAATGTGTTTTCGTACCATGTATATTTATTTTTATTTTTCTGACAATGTTGTTCCAATTTCATTGAATATTTTTCTATATATATAGTATTTTTATATTATTTCTATATATTATATTCTATATAATATTTAAATAAATCATAAAAACTGACCTTCTTTCAATTTTTTAATCCGAATTAAAAAACTGATGCAATGAATGGTTAATTTTCTCTGTTTCGTTTTGATCAGTTTCCACGAGTAAGAGTAAGATCATGGTTTCGAACGTAACGTCTTATGGCAGGCTGAAGTCGACGCGATTTAGGTCAACAAATAACCGGAACGGAGAAACGCTTTGGTATCTGGGTGTAATAGGTGGAGGGGGTGTAAAGCAGAGGAACGTTTCACGATCAGGGTGGTAATGAGACCGCATATGTGACGTGTACGTAGCCCATTAGCGTAACAAGTCGCCATAGTTGTGACGGTTACCATCCCGGAAATTATTACACGACGCCCCGAATCACGTGGACAATTGTGCGGACTATCTGCAAACGCGAACGCGTGCCAAACTGCCTGGAATTCGCTCCTGGAAAAGCCCCGTCGTTTCACGGCGTCGGCTTTGTTGCGTCAGCATCGGATCCGCGGGTCCCGCTCGTACGGTTCACCTAAAGTCACCCAATGTCACCTAAAGTCTGTTACAGTTTCGTACAATCTCCTACAGTGGCCCAAAATTACCTAAAGTCAAATACAGTCATCCAACGTCACCTACAGTTCCTAGAGTTGCCTATAGTCTCTTAAAGTTACCTAAACCGAAAATCACCCTAAGCCACCCTCAAGTTGCATAGTGATACAAAGTTACCCATGGTTCCCTTCCACAGTAACTCAAATCATCTAACCTCATCTAAATTCACATAGTCGTCCAAAGAACACCTCAAGACTCCTTCAGCTTTTAATTTCCAGGAAGGACGAAATCATTCAAATTGTTTCCGATGAATTTATCGTGCCAACAACATTTTCAGTTGAGAAATCAATAGAATAATTTCTTCCAGCGAGTTTGACCTGAAAATCAGTAGTACAAGTCAATAGTTTCGCGGGTCGGGCGCTTCCCGAGCTACGCTCGAATCATCCATATTCGGTCTCACTTTCTTCAGCCGAAGATGGCCAAAAAATGACTATAAGCCACCCTCAAGTTGCATAGTGATACAAAGTTACCCATGGTTCCCTCCCACAGTAACTCAAATCACCTAACCTCATCTAACTTCACATAGTCGTCCAAAGACCACCTCAAGACTCCTTCAGCTTTTAATTTCCAGGAAGGACGAACACATTCAAATTGTTTCCGGTGAATTTATCGTGCCAACAACATTTTCAGTTGAGAAATCAATAGAATAATTTCTTCCAGCGAGTTTGACCTGAAAATCAGTAGTACAAGTCAATAGTTTCGCGGGTCGGGCGCTTCCCGAGCTACGCTCGAATCATCCAAATTCGCCCTCACTTTCTTCAGCCGAAGATGGCCAAAAAATGACCCGAAAATTTATTTGAAAACGTGACGGTCTGGCAGCAGGGTGTCGCACGTAGCAGCATTCCATTCGCGCTCGATCCAATCGAGCTGATCGGCCGCGTCACGGTTGGCTCACTGCCACTGGCGAACCGGGACCGTCTGAAGCCCGAAGATAGCCGTGGCTCGCTATCAATCACGCAAATCCCGTACGAGATGCTTCCGCTGATAGCCGGTTTATACGCGGCTACGATGCAGGCTCGCAGTTCCGCGTGAGTACTATGCGGCCGCAACGTATCATCGTAAGTTCTCATCGGTTGATCACCTAACTTCTAATTTCATTTCCGGGCATCGCGCAGCTGCTTCCCCGAGAGTTCCACGAGGAAGAGATGAGCTAAAGGAGGTAGAGTATCCAGAGGAATACGACACCAAACGTTGTCACCTAATCCTGAAGGAGGATAACGGCAGATGGAGAAATTCTACGGAGATCGTGGCGGAGCTTGAGGACGCTTTATCCTCGGAATGAATAGATTCTACACGGCTGAGAATGCTACTTCCGCCCGAACTGATCCGTGTTCCAAAGAGGAGAGATCTTTCCCAGTCCCTCTCATCTATTCTATTTCTCTCTAACCGTTTCTGTTTCTCTCTGTTTCTAGTTCGTTTGTCGACGATCTCCTTTCTCAGGAATTCGCTGAGACCTCCCGTCCACCTCCCCGGAATAACCCCTCCCGTAGCATTAACGAGTTTCTTTGATGTAACAACCCGCTCGGTGAAACCGAGCCGCATTAAACCAGTTTACGAGCGACCATGTAATATGCGCGTCCACGTTTACGAGCGCCGTAATATTCGCGTTTTCCTCCACGGCCTAACGAGCCAGACACGACTGCATCCCCCGAGAGGTTCAGCGCCAGGACACGGTTTATCGCCCGGGTCCAGCGAGACCGGATACATTAACCTTTTCGCGGGTCGATTTTATACTGAGAACCCGCCTCGACTTGGATGAACCTCACCGGTGCGATAGTTCATCTAGGCCACAGAGGGATTTTCTAACTGCGAGTTGCAAAGTTGACCTTGAACCTTCTCAAGGTCGAAGGTTTCTTCTTCATTTCATTCTGGCGAACGAGGAACCTCGCCGGTGGTACGTTTAGGTCGCAACAGGACTTTGTAGCCGTTTCCCACTGAATGCGAAAAGCGGGCCAGTGGAGGTAGGCAGTCCAGTCAAAATAAGAAGGAGGAAAAGGTCCCTGAATGTCCTTGGGCGGTGGGGGTTTAGTCTGTATGGCGGTAGAATACGACAGGTAATGACAATCCCCCCAATAACATCCGAGGGGGGAGCCGAGTCAGACACACCTCCCCAACCATCACCGTAGGGGATGAAGTTCGTAATAGGATTCCCCCACCGCCCTTAAACAAAAAAAGGACTTTGTAGCCATTAAAAGCCAAGAACAGGCGTGGATGGTGAACATGTAAGACCCCCACTACGAAGTAATGCGAATAGCGATTCGGTAGTGGGGGTAACATGTCAATTTGGGAGGTGGAAGGTTCTTGGGGACCTGGGCGGTGGGGGTTTAGTTGGTATGGCGTTAGAATGAGTTTCAGCCAATGATAATCCCCCCAATTCTATCAGAGGGGGAAGCCGAGTCGGACACTACCCTCTGCGACCAACATCGGAGGAGGTTGTCCAAGATGTCCATAAGAGCATTCCCCCACCGCCCTTAAAAAAAGGACTTTGTAGCCGTAAGTTGAAAAGTTCACTTTGGGCCTTCTTCTGAAGGTGAAAATTTTCTTTTGTTTATCGTGAAAAAAACGAGGAACTATTGCAACGTTATTAATAGTGTCAAAATCATAATATTATACATTAGTGAATTCGTCTTAATACCAGCTACAACATTATCAAATCAAAAATACAATTTAATATTTAAAATATCGAAGCATCATTGTTTT
>CM052325.1:9856843-9917741 GCA_028455615.1 Lasioglossum zephyrum | reverse complement strand
TTTTTATAATTGGAATGAGAAAATTGAAAGGTCAGTTTTTGTGTTTCATTTAAGAAAAAAATAATGAAAAGAACATTTTCAGAAAAATAAACATGATTTAGAATAGTAAGAAACACATTCTTAGTTTACTATATACCAGATTTGTTAACTGTATCAGATATAATACACTATAAATAACTTTCGTTTCGTGATCGCATCATTATTTATATAATACACTATGCAGCGAAGAGGGTTAATATTAAAACATTCATCATTAATAGCATATCCCAGATCAACTAATACAGAGATGAACAGAATAATTCTCGTGATTATTTCTGTCAGCACACGAAGCATTAAGAGAAACTCTCGAAACATCAATTCCCCATAGAACAACAATCATCATCAAAACTTAGTCGACTCACCCACCTAACGCAACTTGAGCTCAGTCCGACATGTGCCGCTAGGGTCACGTCTCTGACCAGAAGGACAAGGTCTAAGTGGTGCAGTTATGATCGAAGGATAAAATTGAAAAGTAGGCGTCGTAGAGGTCTGTTGCTGTATCACTTGACGACCAAGCGCTCCAGGCTGCGATGCAACATCATCACCGACAGGCATCAAGAAAACACATTGCGCCATCATCATCATCACCAAGATCACACCGAAAACGTACTTCATGTTGTCGCGAGCAGAATTTCCGCGAGAACGAGCAGTAGGCAGCAAACTGATCGAAGAGGCAGGGATGGACACTCTTAAGTATCATTCGCTGCATCGATGATGTCATCGGACACCTTCGAATTTTGAACGGTGTCGAGAAAGAAGTAAGACAGGTCGGAGAAGATCGGTCGATGACGATCGCGTGATTCATACGCCGGGTAATTCACCGGCAATTATGCGTGTGGATATGCTCGATACGATCCTCCTCGCGATAGGGCATTGTCGGCTGGGAAACCTTGCCTAGGTGATTTCTTGACGCCTGCTCCGCGCGGTTACCGTCCACGATTATTTATTGGCAAGGTTATCGGGGTTACCTTCACCTCATCGAAGAGGACGCGAGCTATGAATAGATACGACAGAGGAAGCAATGTCTTTGATCTACGGGGATTTGTTCCTCGAGGTACTTCTGACTAGACATGTACAGTGACTTCCACTATTATACGGACACTCTTAAAAAGACGATGACTTTTTTAATATTGTACAATACGATTTGAACTTCTCTTGGTAAGCTAGAACAATTAGTTTGCTACAGGATGTAAAAACAATTTTGTCAAAAATTGCAATTCATCGGATTTGTAGAAAAAATACTAAAAGTTGCACTTTACAACCTTTTTTTTATGTGGGCCTATAGTGATCAATTAAAAAACACGTTTTGTAGAGCTGTGTCAATTACATGCACTGTGAAAGTTTCATCGAAATCGATTGATGTTGAAAAACAAAACGACAGGCATTGAAAGGTGTGGAAATCCTTTTTACTACAGTTATAGGCCGAAAATCTGCAAATTTTACCATCTTTACGTCGCCCGGTTTTGACGAAATTTTCAGAATATGTTTAATTGACACAGATCTACGAAACGTAGTTTCTAAATTTTCAATATAGGCCCACATAAAAAAGTTGTAAAGTGCAACTTTTAGTATTTTATTCTACAATTCCGGTCAATTGCAATTTTCGACAAAATTTTTTTTCACATCCTGTAGCAAACTAATTGTTCTAGCTTCCCAAGAAAAGTTCAAATCGTATAGTACAATATTAAAAAAAAGTTATCGTCTTTTTAAGAGTGTCCGAATATTAATGGGAGTTACTGTAAGTTGAGAGAACTATGTTCACTATGAAACGCACTGTGGTGTGATCTTTGTACGCTGTAGTATTGTAGCCCCTGATCATTGAATTGAATTGTTCGAAGAGTACGAAGTTAATCAACTTACACAATCTTTAACAGTTATAGTAGAAGAAGGTCCAACAAACCTGAATACTATACCAACCAACAACTAAAACAAATCCTCAAACTATAAAAATTACCGACTATAAAAATTCAGTCTCGTTAAGATCACCAGAAATGAAGAATGAAAACGTTCGAAAGAATTCTAATTGAATGTTCAGGGACACCAAAGATGACGCCTCCATCTCACCTGATTAAATGTACCCAATTTGTCCATACTCGCACCGTCCAGAAAAACCACGAAATTGACCCGGAGGACAATCATAATTAGTCGGTGGAGGAGGATTGTAACCGGGTGTGTCGGGGCAATAAGGTAGTCCAGTTCTTGGGTCCCTAACTCCAGTATCCGCACACGACGGCTTCGCATGGGTGTCTTCCGTTATCAGCAACAAAACAGCCACCAGAACTATGCACTTCATCTTGCCAATCATCTTGAGTCGCTGCTCCTCAACAACTGTGTTTGAATTGGTCCTCGTCAGACAATCCGCCTTAAATATTATCGTATTTTTCACTGTGATGATGTCACAGGGTCTCTACCAGCGAGCATCGTTAGAAACGTTGACGAATGACGATTACGTAAATCCTTTGTGGCTAACGACTGACGATTATGATTGATTTCAGACAGGATCTACCTGATTGTATATTCAGTTTGTTCAGCTATCAAGTGGAGGCTGAGTTGTTTTGAGGATTCGACAATTTTCTTGTCGGGGAATTTCGAGAGATATACATATGTTCACTTGCTTATATGTAGAAACACTTAAAGGACCTGTCTTCATCAAGATTAATCACAACTGGGAATTACTGGATATTTCTAAGACACTAATTACTATAAAATTAGGATTTGAAAACTTGGAAGCAAGTGGATTAGTTCGTAGTAAAGAAGCAATATAGATTCACTCTGTCTATCAAGATGATTACTTTTGTTGGGAGTATGTATTAGTTATAATCATGGGAAACTTCAACTGAAATAGCTTGGGAATCCCCAGTACGTCATGTTGACAGTTTTACTTTGCACACTAAATGTGTGATATTTGCAGTTGGAATACGCAGTACTGCGATATCGTTTGTTGGTATAGTATATGGAATCAGAAGAGGTAGGATCTTCATTGGTATGAATAATATGCTTCATACGACAGCGAGACAGTTTTGCTTTGCAAACTAAATGTGTGATATTTGCAGTTGGAATACGCAGTATTGTGATAACGTTTGTTGATATAGTATAGGGAATAAGAAGAGGTAGGATCTTCATTGGTATGAATAATATGCTTCATACGACAGCGAGACAGTTTTACTTTGTAAACTAAACGTGTGATATTTGCAGTTGGAATACGCAGTATTGTGATAACGTTTGTTGATATAGTAAAGGGAGTAAGAAGAGGTACGATCTTCGTTGGTATGAATAATATGCTTCAGATGACAGCGAAACCGTATTTGGACAGACAGCTAGCAGCCTTTAAGAGGCAACAGCTAATCCTCCATCATCTTTATCCGCTAATTACTCCTCGAGGATTACCTAACCAGGCTGATGATGCGGATGCTTATCTATCAACTGACGCGTAATCGCATTCGCGGAACATAGAAGAACTTATGCAAGTATGACTCTGTTATCCCAACAATGTAAGATTCACGTAATTATTAAATTAATCAATTTTATTACAGTCGATATTTTATTTGCTGAAACAAAAATGAAAAAATGAAATTCTGCTTGACTCTACTATTTTGAAATCTACTTGAAAAAATACATACTTTCATGAAGTTCCACAGTGTGCCACATATTTATGCTTTTTATAACGATCATCGCTGAAATACGATTAAAAATGTCTGTTAAAGTATGTTATTAATCGATTGATTGATTCGTTATCGAATGGAAATTAAACTGGCAATAAATGCAATGATTTGAAGCAGTCTACGCAGCATTTCGATGCATCAATCCTCTGTTCGGTATTTGTCAACGAAACATGCTGCCCACAATCGACGGCCGCTCGTAAAAATCACTATCAATCAACGTTAAAGTCGCTACCAGTTATTTGCATCGATTAATGCATCAAGATACGCGGAATTCACGCCGCGGAATCATTATGATTAATGGCAGTCGGTTTCCGTCGTCCGGAAAAATTTTCCGTCATTTTTCACACTTCCGGTAAACCAAGGATAAATCTTAAACTCTGACATCGACTCCATGGATTATTTACACAAAGATCAATTCGAAATAATAATCAACAACATTTAAATTCTTAAATAAATTCCTAAAGTGAGGTAAAGTGTTATTAAACGAAAAGACACAAATCTTTTACTTGGTTCGTGATCTTTAAAAATGATATAAAAAATTATTTTTTTTTATTTAAGGTTTAACGTCGCATTTACATCTAGGTCATTAACGCCGAACTTCTATGGTGCTTTCGGATTTTGTGGAGGTGGTTGATTTCTTTAAAAAATTCAATAGTGTTTGTTGTATGGTTTGTTGTATAGTTATTTGTGTGAAAATGGAACGACAACGTTTTACACAGAGGGATTAGTATTTTTCGGTTGAAATTCGATGTTCCTTTAATATTTCGAACCAGCCTGATAATGGCCATTATAGTTCCGTGAGGCATGTCTCCGTTGCTGCCGAACGATCCCGTATCTTCGCGTCTCCACCCCCGTGGAAAGCGGTCCTTCCACCCCCGGCACCTGTTCATTCGCGTCAAGCTCGCCACTCGAACGTGACTTCCGGAAAACGAGCCCACTTCCGCGATCCGGCGATTACAGCGGCGAACACAGCACCGAGAAACCGAAACGAGGGGACACGACTGCCACCGGCAAACGTGCACATTAACACGGAACGCCTACCAAGAATGGTCAAAGACTGCTTGCACATGTCCTCAACGAGCTCACCTTATTATACTCACGGTGTCACGAAACCACCAAAAATATACTGGGTTACGCTCTTAATGTCCATCATCAAACCACAGTAATGTCTGACAGATGGTATATATAAAATGGTTAATAATAATGAAAAAAATATTGTTATTTTTAACTATTTCGTTATGAAAGTATTTTTACTGGCATATCCGTGACATTTTTCTGAAGAAAATGATACCCCACACGACACGGTTTAGACTATATTTGCTTGTTTAATCCACAATTTAGTAGAACCTCTATTATCCGCACACTCGTCCTCTATCATGAGATACGAATATCTCGAGATTGATCGATTGGAATAGTACGATCATGGTACTCGTTGGATTCGTCTTTTCATGCTCTACAAGAACATCTAATAAAAAAGGAAGGTTACGTTAAAACAAATATATATAAATAAACTTAGTTGGGACCAAAAAGATTGTCGCGTAAAGATTTGAAGAGGCTGCCGCAAAATGATAAAAATTGCAGATTTAACGAGGATTAGGTATGCTTAATTTGTTACTGCATGCAAATTGGACCGTCGAACCGCCGCAACTCGGTGGACCACGGGTAAAACTAAGCAGGTGAGAGTAGTGCAACGTCCGACGTGCAGATGCGAGAATTCTACGGTCCTCTCTCCGGGCCACCCTCGCAACAGCCCGGTGGTATTTCAACGTCGCGTGACTTCCGGGCTTGAGGTGGGTTGATTGAAACGTGAGTGTGTCGGCTGCGGTTGCGTTCCGTGTATACTCTGCGCCCCCGGATAACATCCGTCTACGCGGATTCCTAAATAACCTCGGTCCGAGGAACGAGGACAGCCTTGTCCTCCTTTGGATGCCTTAGCCTCTTCCTCGGGCTACATATTACCCCTGTCGAAAAAGTCTCCATACAAGCCTTTATTCTTTGCAGTCCAAACTGTCCCTTCTATATTATTTCATAACTTGCTACAACATGATGTCACTCGATCATATTCCTGTATTCGAGGACTCAGAAGCTCGGTGAAAATAGTGATCCAATGTTAAAATGTTTAATCCACGATCTAGTGGAGCCTCTCTTATTCGAACTAGTCAGGGAGACATGATTAACAATACTGGGTTAAATCTTTACTGATCTTTACGATAAATTGAGTTCGGATAATAGAGGTTACATTAAATCGTGGATTAAACAACCAAATACGATGCAAACTGTATCGTGTTTGGTATCATTCTCTTCGGCGAAATATGACGAATATGTCAGTCGAACTTTCACAAGTTTTCAAGAATTTTTTAAACGAAATATGCATAAATAAATAAATTTATCAAGTGAGTGTCCGCCAGAAGTGTTTCTACAATCTCGACGAGGGTGAAATGAAGAATCTGAGGTTGGTCATTTTGAGTGATAGTCCCAGTGCCGAAAGCAGAGTGCACGGGGGGAGCGGTGGGGAAAAATCTGCATTGTAAATCACATGTTTAATAATTCCGGAGCGGGCGTCGGGCTCGGTAATAAGATTTCCTCGGTATTAGCAGCGGGGCTGCATTCATGGCAAGCCATTCTCGCGGAATGTGGCTAAACACGTCTTGGCTCGTAGCCAGCACCCTCTCTCTCTCTTTCTCTTTCGCATCCCTCGCAGCTGTCGACGCCATTTATAATCTGTTAGTTTTATTCGACGCGGTTGTGACTCCGGGAACGGACTGGTGTTATTCCAGGTACCGGTGTCACGCACTATGCCGCAGTCACTATGCCACCGGCGACGGCATGCCTCTTGATAACACCCGCGGAGAATCATAGCGCTCGGGAATCGCCCCGAGTTATTTACCTGACTGCACAGGAAATTAACTCCCTGGGGTCAATAGTTATTAATCCAAATGGTTTATTTCACACTAAACCTACTTTTTCAAGCTTACGTTCCACACACTGCATCGTACAGTTCTTAAAAATGTAGCAGATAAATGAGAAAAAAAGAAAATTTTTATATTTATTTTTTTTTATAAAACTTTTACCATCGTATTATTGCTGGCATTTTGCTGAAGAAAATGCTACCCAACACGATACCATTTGGATCATATATACTTGAGTAATCCACGATCTAGTGAAACTTCTGTTATCCGAACACTCCTCCTCTATCATCAGATTCGAATATCTCGAGATCGGTTGATCGGAATGGTACGATCATGGTAGTCGTTTGATTCGTCTTTTTATGATCTGCAATAGTATCGAAGAAAAACGACGATGACCTTGAAATTTCGTTGAAAAAATATCTTGAGAAATGATTTAGGAAACATTTAGACATCCATGGGGATGTTTCTGTTAATCTTTCAGTTGTTTCCGTTGACAAAATCGCTTGTATTGATTTTCAACTGGTAAATTCTGGTTTTGGACCACCATGGACTGCCATGGCGTATTTATGGGCATCTATAAACTCGGTCGGAGCGATGTTCGCGGCCAGCCGACGAATTGGAGCCTGTGCAACGTCCGTTTCCGATTGAAATACGCCGCGCGAGCCAATTAAGGGGCTCGGCTGCCGTTGTCAGCGCGCACTGTCAACGATATTTTGAGCGCGGACACGCGACCGATACGGTAACACGTTGCGTCACAGATGTACCTGTGTCCTCTGGACACGATCGAACAGGTGTAGTCATTTTCCAAAATACAGCGGGGTGAGAAATGGATTTTCTAGGGGTAGGTAAACGCAAGAACTGTCGTTCTTATTTTTTCTACCTATAAAAGGACTCTCTCATAATTTTGAAAAAATTTGGGGGTGGTAAGTGAGTTAGTGTGCTGCTCCTGTCAAAACATGAAAGTTGTAGATCTTAATTTTCGCTGTAAAATTTGCAAATTTTAAAAAAGTTTTATCTTATTTTTAAAAAATTATTGAGTTTTTTATTTTTCATGGTGAAAGTTTCAAACAGAAAAATTCGAGAGAATTTGGAGGGTTGTATGTCATTAACAGCAATGGCACAGATATTTTTTGAAATCTTCGTGCGTGGTTGACGGAAGAAAATGAAGGGAAACCGGATAATCCGGATTTTCTCTGTAGCTACCCTTCCGGTCAACCTAGAGGGGTGAAACTTGCAATATTTTTTCTCTGTTGGACTATCAGTTTAGGGACAGTTTTGACCCTTCGGATGAAGTTCGTGATTACTTTCAGCAGCGACACCTGGCAGTTTCATTAATGACTAAATTGGCCTATCTGATAAACTTTCAGTATAAAACTTCCTTCATATGGGGTCGCTCGGGGTGGATCAACCCGGGATTGTTTAATCAACAGATTACGCTCCGGGAATATTTGTTCGTGCAAATGAAGATTGTATTTAATTAAACGATACGCGCGTTTCATAGCGAGGTTCTGAATTCTTTGGAACCATTTATCATAATACGGTCCTATGAATTATTTATCTTCATTTAGTCTTTCGAATTACTTATCCTTACTTAATCCTTCCAATTATACAGCCTCCTTTAATCCTGGGAATTATTCGTTCTCATAAAATCCTTTGAATTATTTGCCCCTGTTTAATCCTCTGCGAAGTTCTTCGTTCTCGTTCGATTTTTGGAATTGTTTATCTCGGTTTAAATGCTTGATCCATTTAACAATGTATTTTGAATAAGTTATTATACTGATCGGTTTAAACAGATTTAAATAAAACTATGTCCAGTGTAGTCTCATTACTGAGAAGCCTATATTCACTTTCTCAATAAAAATAATCATTTTATTATTGAAAATCACAGTCCAGTGTTAGGGCTGGATACAATTTTCAATTTCTTCAATTTTTATCTATTTTAAGACTTGAATAAAACATTGATTTAATTTAAAATGTGGTTAAAATATTGATTTAATTAAACTTGATTAAAATATTTATCGGATCGACGTGGACGGAAAATTGATTTAATTAGACTCGCGTAAAATCCTTATTTGCGCGAAATGAGATGCGGTTATTTAAATGTAAATGCAGAGAGGCCAAGCTTGTAGAAATAGTTATTGGAAAAATCGTAGGGAAATGATTCTTCGAACGATAAATGTGGGTTCCTCGACGTCAGGAAGAGAAATTTGTTCAGTCATGCGAGGGACCGGCTTATGCTTGAGCCAACAAATCAGAGTCCGTCGACGGTAGCTTGTAGACCTTTCAAATACACAGTGAAACGACGCCGGGAGCCAGCCTGAACGAAAATATTGGCCGTTTTTCATAACGCGAAGACTACGCTCTTTCAAACTCCTACTCTCCGATCGGAGGAATTCATTTCGTACTATAACAGGTATCTAGTGAGGGAGACTTACCGCTCGCGAGCAACGAGATAGAACAAGCGCAGTCAACAAGTGGTTAAACGCTTTATCCTTCAATAACAAATGTAATTGCACGAATCTGTCATTCGATAAACATTCTCGTACACATTCTAGAGGTCATTCGGATTTATTTTAACGCTAATATATATTTTCTTATTCAAGAAATTTATTTATCAGACTGTCCACAAACACACACCCCTGACATCTTCAAAATATAAAAGTCTTTCAGGCGTGTAAATTTCTAAAAATATTTAGTTTTCCCAGTGGACGAATTATCTCGAGCGCGACTCGAAACCGTCGCTGCCACGCAGAAATCCGAATTTCCATCGATCAGAGGAGCAATTTAATCTCAAGCATCGAGTGGAAATGAATACCGTCTTTTTCCATGCGTATATTCCTTCGGTGTGTTTTTATTGATTGATGGTGTGCCCGCGATAGATAATACGCACCTACACACGCGCATGCAAAGGCGAGTACTATGAAACGTACGCAAACAGGATCGCGCGAACGTGCACCACGATAAAGCCGAACGCATCGTTCATCAATAAAACCGTGACGTCGACAGAAATTTCGCTCGGACCCTTTTCAGAATCGCTGAATCTCCCTTCTTCCGGCCGGAAGCTGCTGTATTTCTCCGCGTCCAACGATCATAATCATAATCCCTGGACAGCCACAGACGTAACTTCGATCTCGCCGCAGCTTTTTTCGAAAACAAGGTTCACAGAGCAAACGTATTCCGTCTCGATTTCCATTTTACGATTTCGAACCAATTCCCCATCGCTTGGCTTCTTATCTGGCTCGTGAATTGCAACTTCCGGAATCTATGATCGAATATAAATGATTTTCCAGTGAAGCGCAACAAGAAGTTTTTCGAAAATTTTTCGATGAGATACGAACTGGAAGAAATACTTCGATTTCACGCCAAGACTTACTGTTTGTTGAAACTGTTCAGCATCTGTTAGACAAACTTTAAGCTTTGTTATAAAATATTTAATTTATAAAAATGTAGATGCCTTAGGGCGTTCTTGGGCTCATTCGAGTTCTTGAGAAAAACTGGACAGAAACAATCGATTTTCTCTGGAACTATACAGTCTAGGAAAAAAACTGTTCAGTATAAGTCTGCCGCAGTTTTGAACGAGGAATCTAATAGCAATTAAAATTCGTCAGTGATGTGTAAATATTGTCAGATAACAAATAAACGAAATTGTTACAGGTGTACAGCAGAAATATATGCTAGTATTATTGTACAAACAATCGAAAACGCCGATTCGATGGCATAAAACGAAATCAGGCGCGCGAAACGATTTTGTAATAATGTTTTTTCTCGCTGCATTGAATGAATAGAATGACACAATGACTGAAATAACAGAAAAGGTAAATAAATATAACCTGGTCACTTTTTTATCATTGAAAAAACAGAATAACCATTTTTGACTTCTATAGTACAGCTGCGCCTGGGTACGATTGATTACAATTTGGAAACTTGATAAGACCCGTTTTAATTAAAAACAGAGAATGAAATTGAATTCGTGTTTTATGGATTAAATTTTTATCGGAAATATATTCGATGGTGTCAGAAATCTCATCTTTTACAAATTTAAAACATAAAAATAAGATTTACGTAAACATCATATTCAAAAACCTGCAAAAATTAAAGCCGAAACGAATTGCTTCTAGTTTTTTTTTTCATTTGACCTAGATATATTTTAATGTATAGTGTATAGTGTATAGTGTATCATATCTGATACAACTAACAAATCTGGTATATAGTAAACTTAGAATGTGTTTTCTTACTATTCTAAATTATGCTTATTTTTCTGAAAATATTGTTTTTATTTTTTAAAAATATTTTTCCTTTAAATAATTACAAAAATTGACCTTTTTTCAATTTTTTCATCCCTCAACAAAAATCATGCAGAGAAGGGTTAATTGTATTCCGTATCAGACCGTTCGGTGGTATCTGCCGAATGTAAATCGCGCTTACTGTTCCCGAAAAATAAATCATTGGAGACGTGGAACGTGGTGCTGGCACAATACGGAGCCAAATTGATTTAATGGTGAGAGCGCGGAAGTAATGGTCTATTATTTTCACGCTAAGTTTACTCTCTCCGTTAGCCGTGAATCCGTTCGTAAACAATAAAAAAATTAAACATAAATCCTCCATCGAGAAGAAAAAAAAATATCACCGATAGCGAATCGAATATATACAATATATTTTTTAATTTCGATCTTCCGCGCTTGAAAAACGAGCGGGAAAATTGAATCCCCGCGAGCACGAGTGTCGTTGGAAAAATTCGATAACTGTGTTATCAGTGTTGTTACAACCGGTTCTTTTTTCTATAATTTTCAATAAATTTCCGCGGATCATATACAGTTTTGCTAACGACTATCGGCGTATCGCGGAACAATGAGTTTGTCCGAATTGTTTCGCGGATATTTGTTAACGTTTTTGGCACCACGTCCGGTCGATTCTGAAAATTGTACCAGTTAGCTGCTACAGAGGAAAGCTTTTCAGTCGGAATCTCGCGGTATCCATATTCATTCGAACGTGGTATCGACTGATTTGACCGCGTTTGAAGAATTTAGAAAATATTTGCGCTTTCGTTCTGTTTAAATACCTCCAAACATTTCGGTACTCCAGAACCAAAACTACCACGGAACATTTTGGTTCAACATTATTTCTTTGTCATACTTTCACCGCCGTATTATCGCCATTTTTTCAAAGAAAATGATACCAAACATGATACAATTTGCATCAAATTTACTCGACACAGTAGACCCTCGCTTACCCGAATGATCAATCTTGAATTGTGTCGTGTGGGTACTCATATGAAACAGAAAAAGTGTCAGGAGAGTACAACGGTAGTATTCTCATTGGAGCACAGTTTGAGTCTGTTTGATAATGTTTGAAGATTTAAGAAAACCCCGCAGAAGTACATTCTATTACCATTACCACTCGAGGAATGAATCTCGTACAAACGTTTCCCCAAGCTCTCAGGATCTCCGGCAACTTGAAACAATTACTGCCTCAAATTCGAGACTGTAGGAGGATTGAATTGCCGGAGAATATAAGAAGGAAAGAGCAAGAGAAGGTAGTATCGACCGGGCTTCTATCCTGGAAGCGCTGATTCAGTCGCGGTGGGAATAATAACGTCTAGTCCTGCTCCTGGCGTAGGACTAGCGGACGATAAAAGAGTGGGTCCACTTACTTGAAGAAGTAAGTGTCGTTGACGTAGCCGAAGAAAGGAACGGTGTAAGTCAGCATCCAGATATTCCCGCCACCGCAGTCGTAGTACGGTTTCGACCACCTGCCATCCTCGTACCTCACCGTCAGGATCTCGTCCTCCTCCTTCTCGGTGTGGGCGGTCTCGTTCATGGTGTACGTGTGGTAGCCTGTCGGACCAAAGAAATACATCAGTTACTCAATCGGGAAACAATCGTTTCCCTAACTGCCCTTCCTCACCGATAACTACTCCACCGTGACAGCTGCTTTACTTAGGCTTCTTTAAACATTTTTGTATAAACAATCGGCAAAAGTAATTAACGCGGGCTCAATCTTAGCGTGTTTATTCATCTCTATAAAGTATCCACAAATTTTTTCATTTATTGTTGCTAAAGTTGTATATTAGTTGTACATATACATAGTAAGATCTTATTCATTATATCTCTGACTATAGAAAAGTTTCGATTTTTTTGTTACTTTTTTTACGTTTAAAAGGTTGTAAAAACTGGAAAAATGATTGTGACCTTGATGAGGGCCTTGACGAAGAGGTATAAGGTAAAAATCTGAGTTTTAATGTGCTTTAGTGTTCTTGAAATACTGTGCATTGCATATATGCAAAAGCAACATCGATTTTTGGAGACCCGTTCCACTAGACTACCCTTTAAGTCAGCCAGACCGTTTCTTTCAGATAGGATATCTTCGTCTCTCGAGTGCCGGAGGGTGCTTAGGAGAGGTTTTCCACGGAGTACAGAGACCTTGAGGACGAAATACTCGGGACCCTGTGAAATTAATGGAAATGTTCGACCACGGAAAAGGAAATAGACCAGGGTGGCTCTGTTTTCCCTGGCTCCGTCGGCTTTCGGTTCTCCGGAAGAGACCGGTTTTTTGCGCGTTCGGTCCACTGCGAATCGATTTTTCAGGTGACCTGTCGCTGCTGTTTAAATACTTGATTGAACGCTGGACCGAGTAATTGAAAATCTAGGGCGTTTAGCGGAGGTGAGGACTCTTCGCCGTTCTCGAGAAGGCTCTGCCGGTTTGATGGCGTTTGAGACTCTTCCGGAGGATTTCAGCCCTCTTGTCCGAGACGCTGCTCGCGGTGACGGATTTAAGAAATTTAATGGAATTGTACCGCGGTCTTCAGCTGTGCACGTTTGAGATTTACAAAACAAGACGTACGTAGTTTCTTGATTTGATAAGTTTGATGACGTTTGAAGGCATCGATATTCTAATCTAAATAATTCCAGAACGTTGCGATTACAATGTAAAGGTAGATTTACTAAATTTAATGGAATTATTTAATCTCCAACGTCTCTATAAATCGAAAGTATGTAGTTCCTTGATTTGATAAGTTTGATGACGTTTGAAGCTCTTTTAGGTTTCGATATTCTGACTTAAATAATTCAAGAAAGTTGCGATTACAATGTAAGGGTAGATTTACAAAATTTAATGGAATTACATTTATTCTCCAAGTTCTGTAGGTTTGATGTTATTCGAGGTTTTTGTTCAGACAGTTTCCATGAAATTGTGACATTTAATTTTGTTAAAATTATTATTTCGTATTAATATATCGAACTATTATTTGCCGTATGTCACTTTTCCTGTCCAATATAACACTACGCTATTGAGTTACATCGAAGGCGATACATTTTATATGGTTAGATATCCTCTTTGATCACTATCCAGGGTGCTGGTGGTACGGTATAGTTCTTTTCTGTGGACATTATAAGTCTAAATTCTGCGGCCATCCCGTTCTTTGGCGACTCATCTCGTGGGTGCCCCGGTGAGTACCAAAGCTCGACTTTCGAAAGACATCAAAGGTTTCGTGAGAGAGCCCTCTCGGCCCTCTCTTCTCTGTCTAAGAAATCGCGTTTCTTCTTATTCTGTGTTCAAGGTCCGTGCGATTTTCCGCACCTTTTCCCACGGTAAAATCCTTGCGAAACCGTATTTTCGGTTTCCGCCGCAACGAGAAGCACAGCGACCGCCCGCCATCGTAGAATATATCAGGAGCCCGAATCCAGGATTCAAGCCATTCCCCGGGAAGATTTACAGAGGACCACCATGAAAGAGGAAATAGAGGACGCTGCCAGGGGGAAACGAGCTTTAGATGCCGGGAAGAAGACGCACTGATAGAGGCCACCGAGAAATGAGATAAACAACTATAACTCGATCGGGAAATTATTTTTCACTTGTGGTACTCTCTATTCGAGAGAACAGTTAATGACAAAACGCCTCGTTATTTTACAGACGCTGCTTTAGAGATCTACAAAAACCAGAGACTAGACTGTTCGAAAAATTCATTTTAATTATTTTTCAGTGAAATTGTCACCAACGTATTCCTGGCGTTTTTCCGATTAAAATGAATACCCACACGATACAATTCCGAGTATGTAGTAGATGTAGTAGATCCTCGCATATCCACATTAATCTTCCAGTATTGTAGATCACTCGAAGAAATATGCTCCGAATGGTGTCGTGTGGGTACTCGTTTTAATCAGAAAAACGTCACGAATACGCCCGCGAAGGTTTCGCATAGAAATAATGCGAAAACAAAATGGTGGTCATTATAATTGGAAGAAAAATCGGGCCTAATCGTCCGAATTTTATTAAACGGCTTAAGGAAAATATTTTCAAAGGATCACGGTATTGATTTAAAAGAAGATATTGATTTCTACGAGTCGACCTGTATCGGGCTGCCGATATTAACTGCGACCGGCTAGAAACGTAAACAAGCGAGGGTCGTGTCAGATGAAAGAAATAACCTCCGGCTAACCCGTTTTGTTTCCTTAGCCGATCCGCCCTTCCTCCACCCTCTCTGCTGCTCGTACGCCGGATTTTCCCCGATAATGGTCTCATTTGACGTGAGCTTCCGCCCGGGAGAATAAAATTGCTCGGCTTTATCGGGACCCCCTCTCCTCCCTGGAATTCGAGAAATGTTATTTGCACTGGGGGGTCTACGACTGGCGCTCGCGTGCCGATAACTTTACATCGAGGAATCCCCAGGCTAGGATTTGACGATTGTACCCTTCATAGATTGACTCCGGCTATCCCTTCCGAGTTTTTATTGCTTTACGACGCTGCCCCGGGCTTGCGATGGCGAACGACCGCCGGTAACACGGTGGGATCGCGATATTATTTGGTCGAGGACGTACCCGGGCTTTCGAGGGCGAATTGTTTATCAGTCGAGTGGAGACTTTCGACTGAGCTGGTTAATATTCCGAGGTCGTTCGCTGCGAGTATGCACCATCAGGTCACGTAAGTAAATTTGCTTTTGCTACCCTACGGATTGTGAATTGCTTATAACCAAACTGCGGATCGTACACATATTTAAAAGGTTTAAAAAAGTCGTCGTATCAGTTTCAATTTGATGGTATAATTAAAAGAAATTCTTATCTATCTTCTGTGGATTGAACACAATAATTTTACGTGGACTTGCGAAAAAGAAGATATATATTTTAGTACAACTCAGAATAGAATTGTTATGAAAACAGTTTGACAATTATTGAAATTATATCTCGCCACACGTGTTCGCGCGTATACTGTTCTCTCACTCGCTATCTCTCTCACTCTTACTCGCATAAGTGAAACACGACTTTAGTGAAAACGACTCGCTCGGATGAAATAAAAAAAGACATTTTAAAAACCACGCTTATATTAGAATGCACAGAAAAAGAGAAAATAATATTTTTAGATATTAGTGACTGTAAATAAAAGCGTGGAGCGCCCACGAAGATTACGTTAATATAGTTTAGCGCTCCACGCTTTTATTTATAGTCTTTAATATCTAAAACTATTATTTTCTCCCTTTTAGTGCATTCTAATATAAGCGTAGTTTTTAAAAAGATTTTTTATATATTTTTTTATTTTCTACTTTTTAGTCTTTACTACGGAGCATATTTAGTAAGACTAGATAAGTTCGATTCCCGCTGAGATACTCTACTGAGATTTTTTTATCTCCTAAACTTAAAATTTTTTTAATATTGCATTGTTATCCAGTTCTGAGCTATGTTGAAAATTTCAAATCTCTGGCTCATCGGGAAGTGGTTTAAAATTCGATTTTCAAGATTTGACGCATACAACGACAATTCGGCAAGCTAATATAAACGTGGTAAAAAAGAAATGAAAAGCTCAACAAGAGCCATTATCTTTCGACGCGACGGCTCGTTTGTCAAAAGGACGGGGACAACAAACGACAACATAATAGTCCGTGTAACGCGATCGAAACCGGTTTATCTCGTTCGGCGATTAACCAGGCACCCCCTGCGCAGATTAAAAAGTTCGTGGAGAGCCAGTGAGTTAGTTGTAAATCAAGCTTTATCTCCGCCTCTCTATTTCCTACTGTCCGAATTTCCGAGTTTCAGGGGGCGTGGAGGCGCAATTTGCCGGCGGATGGACAGATTTTTGTTTCGTAAAAGATCCACCCTCCGTTAATGTTTATTTCCGACTCTATTACCGATGAGAAGTTCACGACGATTTTCGTTTACGGAAACCTGACCTCTACGAACCTTTCTTCTTTACCGTGTGTGAGAGTTATCAATGAAAAAAAATGGAGCTAGAGACATTCCAGCTCCTATTGGCAGAGTAAAGAGTCGTGTTTGCCTTCTCAATCAATGTTATTTCCGCAAAGAAGGCACGGCCCAGCCACGCCTAACATTTACAGTTGGCCTATGTGTATACACCGTGGATATCATCGGTCAACTATACTCGACGAGACGCTAACAGAAATGTCTTTCATACGGTGTTCGAATCATATCTACAAGGTTGTCCTGAGATCATTTGGGTCCCATGGAAATCGCCGACACAGTTTTCATCGATTCCAGATTTGACCGACACAGATTCCCCGACACAGATTCCCCGACACAGATTTCCCCAACACAGTTTTTACCGACTCCAGATTTGACCGACAACATCTAAAATCGTTGTCGGTCGAATTCGTTGTCGGTTAAATTCGTTGTCGGTTAAATTCGTTGTCGGCCAAAATCGTTGTCGGTTAAATTCGTTGTCGGCCAAAATCGTTGTCGGTTAAATTCGTTGTCGGCCAAAATCGTTGTCGGTTAAATGCGTTATCGGTCAAATTCGTTGTCGGTCAAATTCGTTGTCAGTCAAATTCGAGTCGGTCAAATTCATGGCGGCCTAATTGGTGTCGGTTAAATGCGTTGTCGGTTAAATTCGTTGTCAGTCAAATTCGTTGTCAGTCAAATTACACAAGTAAATATCGTCGGAATTATATCACATTTAGTATGATTTTTATCAGAAAAATGCCACGAATATGGTCATCGAAGTCCCATAAAAAAATAATGAAAAATAAGGAAGTTAGAAATCTGGATTAGCTACACGTTTACATTTCTCGGCGACCGAGGCTTCTCGAGCTCGGCTGTCCTTCTCTACGTTCGGCAAAAGTCAAAGAATACTGTCCCTGGCGCATAAATGTCCCTCGGCAGACCCGTGCTGGGGACTTATATGGATAAAATACTGTATCGTTAAAAATTCAATTCACTTTAACTTAATTTACTTTGTGGTCTAATGTGCATATTAAATTCTCACTCTTTTCTTGATAATTATAGTTTTGTACTATTGAAAAATTGTAAGACGTATGAGTGTGAAAGTCTCCAAAAATCATTCTGGCAAGGAACTTGTAAAAAAAATTTCTCCAAATGGCCTTGGGTGTCACCCCATTCAAGGAAATAATTACTAGAAAACCCTTTCGAATCACGCTCCACTCATCTTTCAATTATTTCCCTCACTAGAGTGGTCTTCCATAACACATAATTTCCCTGGATCACGCAGAACGACGTCGATAAAAACAGTCTGGCTCATCCCCGTTCGATATCGCCGAAGATCAGAAACCAGTTGTCCTCTGAGGTCCGACAATCGGAGCGTTTCCCTTAATCCGTGCACGTTCTCCTTTTAATTAATTCGCATTAGCATCGGCCCGCGCGGTATTTGCGAGACACGTGCCAGCCGGCAAAAGCCCGATCGGCACGAAATGAGCGGGGCATTTCCAATTTCACGATACGGCCTGCCCTGCGAGAGACGCCGAGAGGGGGACAGAGAGAGACCCGAGGCAAATCCTGCTTAAGCTGGTTACACGCGACACTAATATCGTTTCGTTATCGGCGCCGGAAGTGACGTTGCGGAACGATAGATACAGATTTCTCCGGGCACGACTCCGGGCCAATATGGCAGCGACCGTACGTCGCAATGAGCACGATCCGCGAAACACAACACCGACGCCGACAACCAGCGACATCATCCTATTGGGGATCGACTCGGTCTCCGACTGAATTTAGCTGCCCGCCTGAACGGAAATGATTGTCTATTACCGCCGGAGTCTTCATCTTGCCTTCCAGTCCTCGCTTTTACCCTCGCCTTTGTTCTACACCGGTGGATCCGCTCCCCCTTTCATCCCTCGAACCGGATTTCCAGGATGTTCCTCTAGAGGATACCACCTCCCTCCGCCAGCGGCTTCAATTTTGATTTTAAAAGCAAGGAAATATTTGGACACTCTGGCCGATCGTTCGGGAACACGTGGCTCAAGGTCCTCTAGTGATGGGTTCGATGGTTTTTGTTTGAAGAATTTAGAAAATATTTGCGCTGTCGCGTTCTGTCGTCATTTTTTCCATAACACTTTTATCGATGTATTCCTGATACTTTCTCAAAGAAAATTATACAATACAATTTGCATCAAATTTACTTGCTCGATTCACGAGGTAGTAGAACCTCGCTTATCTATCTACAATCTTCTATATAAATAAAAATTAAATGCTGTTCGTTGATCGTTCGTTGATCATCATTTTGAGAACGACTGGACCGATTTGGCTACTTTGTTTTTTTAATGTTCGTAATAGTCTGAATAAAGTTTTAGGGAAAGAAAAATTGGAAAAGTTGTCCGGAAAAAAATTAAAGTGCTTTTTGAATCATATTTCAATACAACAAAAAAAAACGAATGTCGCAGCTTTTAAGCAATACTTCAATAGGAATTTGCATTATCGATGTCTGGTTGCATTATCGACATTTTCAACATTCGCCAGTGAACAAATTTATAGATTGAACAGGATAACCGTCTGTCGTCGGGTCAGCTAGTTTGAAATAATGACGAATCTTCCTGCATTATGTCTTGTGGGTACTTGTTTTAATCAGAAAAATGTCAGGAATACATCAGTAGTATTTTTATTGCAACATAGTTTGAGCCTGTTTGATAGCGTTTGAAGAGGTCCTGTAGTGATGGGTTCGATAGCTTCTCTTTTAAAAATTTTTGTGTCTGACGGTTTGAATATTACGATCTGCAAAAATTTGTAGACCTGGCTGAGATAGGAGAAAGTATACGCAAAGGTCGTGGAAGGTTCGTAATTTTGTTGCAAGAAGATCTTAAGATTTGCGTATCTGGAATATCGACTAAGGTAATGAAATTTGCAGACCTGTGGCTAAGACTAGTTAGATAATCCCGGTGACCCAGTTCTCTCTATCAACAGACCTGATTGACCATCAACTACGAAATCCCAGGGTACCCAAGAAAGAAGTCAACACGAAATATCTGGAAAGCCGACGAAAAAACGAAACGAGCAGGCGCCGGCTCCATTAGCGCCACCTTAAATCGCATTTAACCGAGGCCAATGGCAATCTGCGTGGAAACTTCGGTATACATTTCCTCGCGTAGACCGACGCGAGAGGAGTTTCTTCTCGTTAACGTTTCTTGTTCTGTAACCGCGTGTTTGCGATAGCGGGCTAGGATTGCCGGGGAACGTGGCTCGGCACGATAAAAACTGGGAATGCTTCTTTGGGAAATTTGCGTGTTTAATCGGGCCACGGCGTTGCCTGTATTCGGTCGCGAAAGAGTGCCGACGAAAAAACGGGAAACACCCCCGACACACTAATCGGAAAAAATTCGACGAACATAATGAGTATAACGTTTTTCTTCAGTATTATTCAACATTTATTTAAATAAAACTAGCCAACCCGACAGACGTTGTCCTGTCCAGTTTGTCCGAATTTTCCGACTACCCTTTGTAATTACATTGTAATTTTTTTTCCTGACAACTTTTCCAGGACGGACCATAACGAACAAAACAAAAAAAAAGAATTACGCATATCCGTCGTTCAAATCGTGAGTTATAGTCTTGATTTCATAAAAAAATCCTATAGAAAAAAGCATTTCCATTTTCTCTCTAATTTTCCATTTTTCCGGACAACTTTTCCAATTTTTCTTTCCCTAAAAATCTTATTCGGACTGTTACGCACATTTGAAAAGAAAAAATTAGCTATATCGGTGGTCCATCCGTTCTCAAGTGATGATCAAGTTTTACCAACGAACAGCATTTAATGTTTATTTATGTAGATGATTATATTATGTTCTGTTTCTTGTAATATAAATACTGACCAGATTTTCCGGGTAAGCACGTCTAATCGAATATAAAATTGAATGGAATCACAATAAGTTGAATTGTGCAATTAATTGGAAGTGTTGCAAGAAACAAAGTTCCAAATCCGGAAGGAAATTACGTCGGTTACTGGGTTCAAGAACGACGAATATATCCGGTAAATGAACACCGCGATGAAAAAGACGGATCTCGAAATGTAATCCGAGGTAACGATCAAACATTCATCGGCTCTAAAACCTCTTAGCCTGACAGGCAGCTTCTATTTCTGGTTAGACGGCTGCTGAATCATTCAGTGACGTTGTAGCTTCGTTTACAAAAGTGACTGCAACCTTCTTCACGAGACTAAATCCCCATTTCCATCAGTCTTCTGTCTTCTTCGATGTTCAATAATCCTTCAGTTCAATTTTACCTACTCCGCTGCAATTTAACGAGAACTCGTGTTCGACCGCGGGTACTCTACGTACACGAGACCATGCAAAAGGCCCCATAGAATAAACCACCACCAATTCGCTTCAAACTTTGTACACAGTTACCGCTAAAGGTACCACATCGATCCACGGAATAACTTCTCCCCCAATCCCCAAGGTCACATAGGGCAAGCGACCAAAGTCCGACCTTTGAATAATTTAGAAACAGTTATAACTTTTAATTAAAACAAAATATCGGCCCAGGATTTGTCTGGAAAAATCATCAGAAAATCAAGCTTCCCAACGATATATCATTTTCCATATTTCCCTGGTTTTTTACACCATTTCCGCGTACTTTTCGTGCCGCCTCGAACACGAAAATCCCTATTGTGTAATCGAGTTCTCCAAGAATCAACCTTCGGACGCGAACCAAAAACAAATCATTAGTAGCGTATTTTACGAGCTTTCAAACGGACCACGTCCCATCAGGGCCGCTCGTTTCGTTCCGGAGTTACGGCGCAAAAACCGCGCCGGATTCGCCGTAGACTCGCGCATTCTCTTCGACAATCGCGCGGAAACACGAAGAAACATAATGTGCCCGATCTTTTTCATCCTGAGCGTGTAACAGTGAAGAGGTTTAGGGAGGGAGGGGGGAACTGAATAGCTACTTCTGCAACGGCTTACGTGCGCGAGCCTCGGTTTTCCAGGTATAGTAGAACAGTCAGGTAATTACTCGGGGCCGGCATCCTCTTTCTAGGAGTCTATAGAGCCGGATGGTTTCCCCGGGCCGTTGCAAGACGTCCGGAGGCGCGGAATCGACCCGACGATTGGTCAATACCGTGGCAGATCGATCTGCGAACCAAGGCCGTACTTATTTTTGCACCGACGGGACTACACTGACCTTTTCACGGAGCCCCCGCGTCCGACGTTTCTTGTCAGATTTCAACGGTTCGTTCGCGCGACGCCCGATTCGATTTCTCTGCCGGGCGCGTGAAATCCGGACGTCTTCCTGTTTGACCGGCTTCCGGCGCGGCACGACAGCCATCGGTAAAACGGGGTTAAACATATTTTGCGCCACCGGACGGTCTGTCGTTCAACAGTCAGTTTAACGCCGCCGCCGCCCACCTAATCGAATGATCCCGACGCGACGTCCGCTGACTCGGCCCCCTTCTGCAATCGAATTCACTGGTCCAGCCTCTTCCAGATCTGGTCCGAGGAGACGTCCTTTGTCACAGACGGGAAAGTATTCATTGAAGCGTACTTGATCAGCCAATGGACCGTACCGTACCCAAGCAGCACAGAGCGCCAGTCGAGTGTCGATCATTCATCAATGCAACGGAGTCCTGACGAGAGCGACTCGTCGATGCTACTTTACACCCTCTTTCCTGCAGAGAGCGCACTCCTTTTCAGAAACGGTCGGAGTTCTTCAGCGAACCGGACCTCTGTTTGACTCTACTCTCTGGTAAGGGTCGCAGGATATGGCGGAGGTTCGAGGACTTGAAGAGCGATCATGTTTGGAGACACTTGACGATCTGATTGGATCGGTACTCAAGGAACTTACAATCAGCTGGGGTTTCACAGAAATGGGACAGTATCCGCTTTTCACGAGGTATGTATGGTCGGTGGATTTGAAAGGGGTTTAATGTAATGACTCGGAAGCTTGATCACTAGACTATAGATATTTATCTATCTATATTTTGCCATCTAGATTTACGTCATTATTATTACGCATAGCGAACAATGTTTCAGATGAAGTTGAATGGTTTTGAGAGGGGCACATTCAGATGGTACATTTTCTTGTAGGTGCACGTGTAAAGGACATATGAAGGTCATTAATGTTTTTATAAATGGAATTATATATTTTTTATTGCATCAGCTGACGCTCCTTCATATTCTTTACAAAAAAGTATTAATCTATTTGTGTAAAAAATCATTAGTTTAGGAGATATTTTAATTATAATTTGTTAGGAAATCTCGACTCTCGATTCAGAAAGTGTTCTGATGCAAATGGTCGCCACATTGGAACTTTTCTGTAAATAGACATTATAATTAAAATATCTCCTAAACTAATGATTTTTTACAAAAATAGATTAATACTTTTTTGTAAAGAATATGAAGGAGCATCAGCTGATGCAATAAAAAATATATGATTCCATTAAAAAAAAACATTAATGACCTTCATATGTCCTTTACTCCTCAAAACCATTCAACTTCATCTGAAACATTGTTTGCTATGCGTAACAATAATAACGTAAATCTAGATGACAAAATGTGGCGCCCCATCCTGTATAAATAAAAATCAAATGCTGTTCGTTGGTAAGCGCATCACTTGAGAACGGCTGGACCGATTTTGGCTAATTTTTTTTAAATGTTCGTAATAGTCCGAATAAGGTCTTAGAAAAAGAAAACTAAGAAAAGTTGCCCGAAAAGAAATGGAAAATTCGGGAAAGACTAAAAGTGCTTTTTCAAGCATATTTCAATAAAATTCCTGGTGTTTTTTTTTCTAGAAAAAATGAGTGCGAACATAACACAATTTAGGTCACATTTACAGCATTAAAATAGGATTAAAGCATAATCCGATCTGAACCGTGTTAGGTATTATTTTAACGAAAAAGGTGTGAGGAATATGTTGTCGAAGGTTTCATGATTAAATAATTATAAACGAAAGAGTAGCATGATGTTTTAAAAAATTTGGCACGCTGTTTAACCCTTCGCTGCGTAGTGTATCATATCTGCTACAGTTAACAAATCTGGTATATATAGTAAACTACAAATGTTTTCTTACTATGTTTATTTATGTTCATTTATTAAAAAAAATGTTGTCTCAATATTTTTTAAAATATTTTTCCCTTAAGTAAAACACAGAAACTGACCTTCTTTGAATTTTTTCATCCCAATTTAAAAAATCATGCAGTGAAGGGTTAAAAAATATCTCTTGACAGAAGGCACGCAAGTGTGTCTAATTAGTTAATTAGGGTAACTAATGGTCTAAATGGCCTGCCATAACTTCTCTCATTGGCCATCATCGCCTATTTTTCACTAAAAGCAATTTCCTTGGCTCCCAGCAGCACGCATTCGATCGGAATCCACGCCAGCTGCATTTTAGAGTCCAATATGGCGGTTATATCGCTCTATCAACGTGCGAACATAGTGATAACCATCTATTTTATTCGGCCAACGATGGCGAGCTGCTCTAACAGGTCTCTCTGTCTGTATTGAAACGATTATGCGGCTATAAAGTCCATTATAGTTGGCAGCCAAGGTCCGTTGCGCTCTTCGTTTCGAACAGATTAGGGTCCTTGGATAAGGTTCGATTCGCGTGCCAGGGATCCTGATAGGCCAGCAGCGATGAATGAAACCAGCCTTGATGAAGAAAGATAGTCAGCGTTTCACACGGCAGCTTTAATAAAGGGTAATTAACGATAAACCTGGCTGGCATTAGAAGTAATCGGTCAGTGTTGCGTTGTAAAAATTAAAGTGTTCAAAGCCAACATCTTTGTTAATAATTCATTACTTTCTAAATCTTTATTCTTTATTATTTATTCATTTTATTGTCGAAAAAATTATTCTTCTGTGTGATGTGAGGTACGAGGTGAAGCAATGTTAATTCAATGGCAAAACGTTTTTGTTATTAATTGATTTTGTACGGACACTATTGCCAACATATTCCTGACAATTTTCCGGAAAAAATGAGCCCAAACACGACGCAAGTTGGATCATATTTACTATAAGTAATTCACGATGTCAGTGGTACAGACTAATCGGTATTTCGATTCGGATAATAGAGGTTCTACTATATCGTGGATTACTCGAGCAAACGTAATCCAAACGGTATCGTGTTTGGTATCATATTAATCAGCAAAGTGTCGCGAATATGTTGTGAAAGGTTACTTTGACAAATCATGAACAATAAAAGAGTTGCATGAAGTTTTAGAATATATGGAACGCTGTTTATGCACGAAATACACACGATAATAATTAATTTTTAGTATAAAAGCGTTGCAAAGCGATTTCAGCGTGGCGAAGGTTGTTTAACCCAAATATTTGCAATTTTAATGGGACTTATTATGAGGACGACCCGGATAATTCCATTAGAGTAGCTCAAGCTGAAAGTATGAAGCTTCTTCCAGGAGTTATGGTATTAATACAGTTCCCTAATGGAATTCATGATATCTGATTAACGAAAGTTTAACTAATTCCCTCTGCTCTCAAGCTTAATCCTGGATAATGACTTCAGAATTTGTTTTGTCTTATTGATCGACGCTCTAAGACATTTATTCGTTGAGATGAGAGAGGCAGGATATTTCGTGTGCGCGATCCTTTGATGTTCTAAAAACTGTCTATTTTAAGAACCACTTCGAAATACACTCGATGGTTTTGCACGATACCCAACGGTTTGTAAACATTCGGCATTGTTGACCGAACTGGAACGTGTTGACAAATAGTGGACGTTGACCAACCACGTGATAAAATAATCACTCTCATCCGAAAACGTAGGTTGTCGATATAAAAAAGATTATAATTGAAATAAAAGAATTTGTTGCAGATAACGAATCAGAATTTTTGAACACGACAATCTGTATTCTCAGGGATTCAAACTAATGTGCCTAGTTAGTTCCGTTTTCAACGATTCCCAAAATTTTCTATAAAATTGGTCTGCACTCTACATAGATCAATAAACGAATTCGCAAATTTTCAAATTAATAGATCTATCAGTTTTCTGTAAAAAAATGGAGTTGCTGCACAAATCAGGACCATAGCAATATATTGTTGGTCCCCTGTGCCATTGAAAAGAGAAAGAGCACCTAACTACCCCGATCAGAAAGAAAGGCCCTTCCGAAAGTGGTCTCATAACTTCCACCGACCCAATTACCTGGTTCTCTCTTTTTCCCGGTAACATACAACGCTACTTCCCACAACAGTTATCTCTTCAGCTTTCGAGACTTTCGCGTTCATTTTTCGAACAGATGGGGGAGGGCAACAATGTTGGACGGGTGCGCGAGGGTGTAAAGAGGAGTTCGAAAGTCGCAATCACTCAAGAAAGCAATATCCAGACGCCATTAAGCGATTCAGGAACGAGCGGAGAGGGTGTTAGCCGGGGGTCCACCGTAAAAATGTGAAAGGAGGCTCGCTTGAACGGAAACTATGGACAGACGACTGCAGTCATAAAGTAAACGACAGAACGCGCCGTGGACACGTAAGCTGTCTCCGTAAAAGCTGGAATAGAGGCTGAGCGTCGTTAGGAACGACAGAATAACCTGCGATGGTCATCCCCGGCGGGTTTTATATGCGTGGGAGGGAGAGTCTCATTACGACTCTGCCTCCAGTATTAAAAAGCTAGACCCGTGGGAACTCTGTACGCTGCTGACAACTTTGTTTGTTGTGCTTCGCACCAGCCACTGTCCCCGACGTAAACGCTAATGCGCTAGATTAGGACGCGCGACCGTGAACCGACAGAATTCCTTCATTTTTACCTAGAAACGTTCGTTCGTTATATTTTTTTTAAACATGGAACGGTGCGACTCACCAATTTGTACCTTCCGGAGGGCTGTTGGCACGCTTTCGGTGAGTAGCATGAATTTTTTCGAGCCGATTTATTCGCAAATAAGGGCTTTGTTTATTGTAGACTGCGACACACTCATATCCGCCGCGTGGTCAATAAAATTAAGTTTAAAAGGGTCGTGAACTTTGCGCAGGGTTAATTTATTTTCTTTGTACTTTGATTCATACCTGAACGTATGAAAAGTATGTTCACATGCTTTTGGAGGAGAGTGAATGTTCGGTGGGAATTTGATACACACACACAGACGGAATTCCTACATTTTTTAACGAGAAACGTCCGTTCATTATTTTTTTTTAAACATGGAACGGTGCGCGACTCACCAATTTGAACCTTCTGAAGGGTTTTGCTTTCAGTGAATAGCATGAATTTTTTAAGCGGAATTATTTGTGTTGAAAAACTTTATTGGCTTAAACGAGATGACTTTATTTATTTAAAGCAAACAAAGCTACAAAGTGGATTAAAACGGTGATCCTACTGCGAATGAATAAAAAGTGACAAACTGTGTTGAAATAAGATAAAGCTGTAACGTGAGTGATGCTGCGATGTGTTCCGTACTCAGGGGGACTCCTATAGGAAAAAGTGGCTACGAATTTAGTTGTAATTCGGTACCCATAGGTACGGTGACAGTACAGTGGAGACCAGAGTATTCTACGCTAGCTTTTGAAGGTTATGAATTTATTTTCCGGGAAATTAATTTGTATTAGCACATATTCAATATATAACATATTTTTATTCTTGAAACTAAATTATACATTTAATTATAAATTGTACATTCAAACATTCATAATGTAACATCAACATAACAATTTGGATTTTCCATTTGTCACAACAAGCAACAGTGTAATGATGGCCGCCAAATGAGGCGATACAGTTTGTATACCCACCGCCAGGGCACTACTGTACTGCCACCATACGTATGGGTACCTCATTACAACTAAATTCGTACCCATGGGAGTCGACACCCCCTGAATGGGACGACGACTAGGCTGGTTCGTCCCTGGAAAAACCTGCGGTCCCTTTTCTCAAGTGGGGGTGCCATAAACCACTTGGGCCAGGCAACGAAATCGCTGCGACTCCAGCTGGAGTCGCACTATAGCCTGTTTCTGTATATTGTATAATACTATCGTTGGATTCCAACAATTTGCATATACGAGTTTGATATATTATAGACTGCGACACTTTCATACCCACAGCGTGGTCAATAAAATTAAGTTGAATTTGTTTTCTGTAAATTTTGGTCGTGTTTTCGCACCTGAACGCATGAAAAAAAAATGTTCGCGTGAATTTTGGGGGACAGTGTATGTCCAGTGGGAATTGGCAGGCACTCCAGGTTCTTCTTTTTCTGGGAAACACATCCCTCCCACCCTCTTCAACCTCTCGGGAACTGCGAATGGCTCGGTTCACCCCGATGTTTCACCCCCAACGATATTTTCTTCGACCGTTGCTGGCCAGCTACGATTATTGGCCGGTATATTTCCGAAGGGGACATAAATTATTACACTGTCGAGCGTTCACGGGGTTGAAACCACCCCCGCAGAGACAGAAGACCCGGCCTGCTTGGCTCGAACGTCTTCAACCATTTCAGTCTCTCGGTGGCGGTTGCGGCAGGGGGTTGAAGGGGCGGAAAAAGGTCATCCCCCGATGCTACAACGTTCAGACTAATCGAGTGGCTCGCCACAAGAATCCCCGAGCCCCTTTTGCACCCCCGAAACTGCGGGAACACGCCGAAGAACGTGTCCCAGCACTGTGTGCTATTTGTTGGGAGACGAGGGTCTCTCGTACAGTCCGTTGTGAAAATTTTCTTCGCCAATTGCTGCAAAGAATTATACGATTTTTTATTCATGACGCGTATCTCGCGCCGAAACTATCCGGAGGGTTGAAATAACTTCGTTCTGATTTTTCTTTCTAGTAAGATTGAATAGAAAAATTTTTTTGTTAATGAAGTTGCTATTTTTTAACACCACAAAAGTCCATATTGGTGGTCCGAAAATTGATTAATATAGCCACGAAGTTTCAAATTAATATGCTTATTAGATCAGTTTTAAAAAATTACCGACCGTTGTATACAAATAATAATACAGCTTGAATGATAATTGTACAGATTAAAAATTTTTGCATTGTAAAAAATTATGTGCGCACACTAACAATTTATGTACACTCCACATTCATCAATAAATGCACATACGAGGTGTATATGTAATATTTAGGCTGCGGATCTTGATGCATTTATGGGAAAATTGAGAAGACGAAGTTGAAAATTATTGAAGAATTTTCAAAATTGAAGATGTCAATGTACGATTTCTCCTCTGTTAAATTCATTAAGGGATGAAACAAAATTCAATTTAGTTTCTATTTTTTGCAATTGATACACACAATTTTTATGTTACATAAAGATCCGCGGTCTAGTAATAATATAGTTTGCACGAGAGCCTTGCTGTGAAACAGTTAGGGCAGAAAGTAGCGTAACAGTTTAATCAGCTGACAATGGGCTCCGGCATTAATTGCGACGTGTCTATGCTGCTTTGACGGCCTGTTTCACTTTGATTCAAGCCGGCAACTGCACGATCAATTTGGGCCGGCTTCATTGATCATAATGTGGCACTATTAAGCGATGGTTCGCTTCATTAGCGCCCCTCCGCAACCACCCCCAGTAGCGGTTCAACGATTATCAATGATTTTGCGATTCTAATGATCGATATCCAAGAAAATCTTCGCCACTATCGATTGTCGAGTGGTTCTCAAAATTCTTTGTTTATTCATCTGGAAAGGGAAAGATTTTTTGAAATGAAAGAGAGATTATGACATTTTATTAATGCGAAATAAAATGTTTCCAAGTTGTTTATAAAAAGTGTAATATAGATTCGAATGTAAGTATTTCTCCAGAATATTAAATTTTTCCATATAAATTTCGTAAACAAAAACTTTTTATATAAAATTAAATCTAAACCTCAAGAATATTAAATTTTCCATATAAATTTCATGTACAAAAACTTTTTATATAAACTTCAATATATACCTCAATAATATTAAATTTTCTGTATAAATTTCGTATACAATAACTGTTTATATAAAATTCAATATAAACCTCAATAATAGTAAATTTTCCATATAATTTTTATATACAAAAACTTTTTATATAAAACTTGTGTTTTAAATACCAATAAATGTGTGAAAAATCTTAATGGAAAAGGCTGAATAGTTTCTCTGGAAAAGATCTCTGAAAAAATCGGAAATGAGAATACTCTCTTATGTGTCGCACGAAACCGACGACTTAACAATTATCTGGTATATCTACGTCATACCCAACCCCTGAAATTCTCCTTCGGTCTCCATGATATTCGTTGGTTTCGCGGACGTCTGACTGCGCATTTCGCAATGCGACGCGTGCATCTAGCTGTTAATTCGCGTAATGTCCACGATGCAGCCGATAAAGTACGAAATAATCGTCGAGCACGGCAGGTCTCGTGCTCGTTCTGCGTTCAACTTGCTTATTAAACGACCCCGATAATTTTCAATTTCCGACAAATTATAAAACCTCGTGCCGCCTGCCACGTGCACGTCGGCGTCGCCCGGTGATCCCAGAAAATTTCGCGACCTTTCACCTAAGCTTTTAAACCGTAAACAACATCAACCACGTAATCTGAACTGCGCGATCATAAAATAAAATTACTCGAATTACCTTTGAAGAATGTCCTGACATTAATTTAATTTGCTTAATAGGTCATTCAATCTTTTCAAAAAATACCTTATTAAGCAGAGGACGAAAGAATGCATTTACGAAAAATGTAGTTGGTTGAAATATAAAAGAGCAAATGATTTAAAAAATTCAAGAGTGATGTAATGTTGTTTTTAATGTAACAAAGTCGTTAATGGAGAAAATCAATTTGTATGTTATTCCTGCTTTGAAACCGAACAATTTCAAACTTTATTTAGAAATACAATTTTGAACGAAATCCGAAATAATAGTCTGAAAAGTGTTCTGAAACAGTGGGCAGAAAGGTGGTTCGGAACCCACTTTAATAAACTGTATTATCCCGTCGCGAAATAATCTTAGCAAATAGTTGAAAGCGACGTTAAATAAATATTTAAAAAACCACGCTTATATTAGAATGTACTAAAAAAGAGAAAATAATATTTTTAATCTTCGTGGGCGGTCCACACTTTTATTTATAGTCACTAATATCTCAAAACATTATTTTCTCCTTTTTAGTGCATTCTAATATAAGCGTGATTTTTAAAAAGTTTTTTATATATGTTTTCATTTTCTACTTTTTAGTCTTTACTACCGAGTGAATTTGATAGGCCTGCTTACCGAGCAAGATCGCCGGTCTATGTCGCCCCCCTCCCCTCCCGAACTAATCCAAACCAACCCAGTAAGTAAACTGAGCTCCTTCGCTGCGAAGTCGGAGTCGGAGTGGGAATGCGTAGTGGAGTAGGGACGCGCGGAGTGGGGATCGCTGCTCGCGATAACGTACTACCGAACGTCGCGTAGCGAGGGGCGAATAGAAATATTTTAAAATGTTGTTTAAATTCTAAACGGAATCTTTTAAAAAAATTTTGTTTGAATATTGCATTGTCATCCAGTTCTGAGCTATGTTGAAAAATTGAAGACTCTAGCTCATCGGGAAGTGGTTTAAAATTCGATTTCAATATTTGACGCATACAACAATAACGACAACGACAACTCGGCAAGCTAATTAAGCGTGGTAAAACGAAATACAGAGGGCAGACGAACGCATGACTCTGCGTTTGGACTGCTTCGGAAGCAGTGAATCGAAAAATGCTTGCGTTTTGGTCTGGTGCAACATTCGGAAGTCTCGATGCGAAAATACAAACGGAAACGTGTGCGCCGAACACATATCGTAAATCATCAGATATCATTATTTATGACTCGACCAAATAGTTTCGGAAAACAGCTGATTTTAGTACCAATCGTAAAAAGTTTATTATCTCTTACAGAGATATCCTAATTCTACTCTCGATGAGGACCACCTTATCGACCCGTGATGGCTGAAATGAGACAGAGAAGGTGATTTCGATATAAAATTAACAGGATTCCCGGATTCCGTGGCTGGGAACGGGGATAATTGAATTCTCCGGTTGGAAAGCGGCCGATATATCACGGCGCCGGATCAGCTGACGGGCTCTGCACGCGGCTCTTCTATACTTGGATCAAATAATTAGCGGCGGATTGATCCCCTTGACACGCTAATGAGTCGAAGAAAGTGGATATTTACTTCGAAGGTTGTTGAAGGGTGGGGGTAGGGGGCCACCAAGATGGGAACGTGACCGATTAAATGTCAGACGGCTATGAATAGTTTCTCGGCCGCGTTCTTCCCGCGGCTTATCACCGCGACTGTATCGCGATAACATTGAAACCCGATATCAGCCGGGTTATTCCGAAATTTTCGGTTTGACGGCTGAGAAATGGGGCCGGCTAATGTTTCGAGCATAGATCCGTTCGAGAAGGTATCTGATCGAGTGACATTCCAAGGATCTCTCTCCTAATTGGCTGCTTACGAGGTTGATTCTCGATTAGGAAACCGACGAGAGCCGAGGAACGAGCTAATGAAGATCGATAGGACCCTGGGTGGGAGAGAGGATCAAGAGACACCTGGGGAATTTACAATTGAGGTGAGCAATTTAGACATTTTTAAACATTTCCTGTCGAACTTTCATCGCGCACATAAATACTGTGCTAACTTCAAATTGCTAATGAAGATCTAGATTAATGGTAGTTTTAATGCTGCAATACTACAAGTTAAATTTATATTAAAATACTCGGCTTAAATTTCTACAACGTACCATTACCAACAATCAAAACCGAAAGTGTAAAAAATTGCATAAATTATGCCACATCGTGCCAACAATCGAAATATTCAAAATTTCATTTCTTCTCTATGATACATTATTACCAATCAATAAATATACTTGAGAAATGGATAAAGCTTTCAGTACAAACTCGTGCACAAAAATAAAAATACTCCGCTTGAATTTCCAGAAGTTATACTAGCAGCGATCAAAATCAAAAGTGTAAAAAATTGTACAAATTATGTCACATCATGCCAACAATCGAAATAATCAAAATTTAATTTCTTCTCTATGATACATTATTAAAAATCAATAAATATATTTAAGAAATGGTTAAAACTTTCAGTGCAAACTCGTGCACAAAAATAAAAATACTCCGCTTCAATTTCCAGAAGTTATACTAGCAGCGATCAAAATCAAAAGTGTAAAAAATTGTACAAATTATGTCACATCATGCCAACAATCGAAATAATCAAAATTTCATTTTTTCTCTATGATGCATTATCACCAATCAATAAATATATTTAGGAAATGGTTAAAACTTTCAGTGCAAACTTGCCGCATAAAAATAAAAATTCTGAAATCGTAAACGCTAAAGTGAGATGACATTCAACGAGTGACATGGTGCGACGAGCGATATTGACGGGAGAAGTTACGAACAGGATTTGTTTGATGATAAGTGCCTTTTTACGGTTTCCGTGGATACTTCGATATCTCCATTTCATCGCGTCCCCCGCAAAGGGGATGTGGAACGTAGCAAAATACCCCAAGTAGCTCGTGAAACTTTTACGGGGGAATTTCGTCTATTAGCGTGAAAAAATTTTTAATTGCTCAACTTTCCTTCGAAATTGCCACCTAACCCCGCTCCTTCCACCAACCCCGTGGGTGGACATCTTGGAAATATTACACTCTATCTGGTGACAGTCCACCCCTTTAAACGAGAGTTGCGACAGTGTTGTAATCAAAATTTAAGTTTCTTTTAAACGATTTTTCATCGCAGCTTCGAAACAGAAACTTTTTACTGGCTCTTTATTCGCGGTCCTTGTCTCATTTCAGATTAAACGTAGTGCCATTATGGCGACGTTGTTTTTTTAAAGAAAAATTACATCGTACATTATCTAATTTCTGATTTTACAGTTTCTTCGAATTTTTAATTCATTTATTTAATAGTGTGTAACGATATTGAGACCCGTCATTCAAAATCTTCATTTAATAATTAATTTTTTGAAAGTTAAATTACATTGGTAGCTATAGTGTTTTTAGGTGTTACAATTAGGTCAATATGGTTTTTATAGTATGATTTTTGTCGAGTTCGGAATTGTTCATGTTTCGCCGTTCCAGAACCTGCGCGAACGAAAGCGAAAGTTATGAAAACGAGCGGGTGAAAGTAGTATAGTGTATGCAAGGTTGGTCAATAAATCTGATCCCCTATCTGCTGGAATGTATTTACATTCATTAACACTCGTTCTTGCTCACTTCTGATTACTCTTAATTGCTTCTTCCTGGCTGTTAGTCGATTTTATTTGCATCTCGTTATTCTTCATTGCTACTAGTAGCCATTAATGGCCCTCCGTTGCCTTTTATGGCAATTAGTGACTCTCTATTGCTTTTTGCAACTATTTCTAGCGACTTCTAATGCCGCAAGTTGTTAATGACCCAGAAATACTGTTGGTAAATATGAAATGAATTTTAAAATATTAATATACTCCAGCAAGTAGAATGAGGGCAGTTTGTGGTCAGACAAGTAGAACCGTGTTGCAATATGGTCAGACAAACTTCCAGTGAACACTATAAGTGATCAGATAATTCAAACAAATATGCTTCAGCCTGATAGGATAGAGTCAGTATTACGGTATAAGAATTAAATAATGTAGTCGGTGTTAAACAAGTAGAATAAATACAATGGCCAGACCCGAACACAATACTGTTGACTAGACTGGGGATCTTAAAGAAAAATAAAAAGAAATTGTGTGTATCAATTGCAAAAAATCGAAACTAAATTGAATTTTATTTCTTCCCTTAATGAATTTAACAGAGAAGAAATCGTACATTGACATCTTCAATTTTGAATGTTCTTCAAAAATTTTCAATTTCGTTTTCTCAATTTTCCCATAAATGCATCAAGATCCGCAGTTTAATTATTACATATACAACTTGTGTGTATCAATTGCAAGGAACAGAAACTAAATTGAATTTTATTTCTTCCCTTAATGAATGTAATAGAGGAGAAATCGTACATTGGCATTTAAATTTTTTTAAATTTTCCAACAATTTTGAAAAATTTATGTATTCAATTTTGCAATAAATGCATAAAGATCCGCAGTCTATTGATAATATACTATACTAAAAATAAATCCTCTCTGTACCCACTCCATATTATACAATATATTTCCATCTTTTCCATAAACAATAATTAAACGAAAAATAACCAAATATATTTTACAATCATTCAGATCAATATTATAATTATCCCTTCGCTGCTTGTGTATCATATCTGATACAATTAACAAATCTTGTATATAGTAAACTAAGAATGTGTTTTCTTACTATGTTTATTTATCTTTATGTTTCGGAAAATGTTGTTTTAATTTTTTTAGAATATTTTTCCCTTGAATTGAACACAAAAACTAAACTTTATTTCATTTTTTTCACCCTAATTGAAAAAATCATGCAGTGAAGGATTAATATCATTAATGTCTCGTACTGCTGCAAAAATTCTGTTCAAAGTCGGGAATCAAAAACTGCGCAGTAAATGATAAATATTGTTCCCGTACAACGCTACCGAAAACTTGTATAAAAAGACTGCATATATGTATTGTACGTTGCAGTAAATATACAGGTAATTTTAAATAATTTTTTCATCGCGTTGTAAATAGAACAACTTTTTTGTGTACAGTACGTTCTTAAAAATACATTGTAAATTCAATAAATGTACTTTCACACGACTGTAGTAACACGTTCGGCAAACCTCGACGCATTTATGCGAGACAAAGTTACTTAGTCCGCCAAAGTAAATAATCCGCCACACCCGAAAATAATTTGCAAACCGAGAGCGACGTTTCGCGCCGTTCAGTCCTCGGCGAGGTTCACGTTCGGCAAACACATGGGCGACAAAATCGTGGCAACTTAGGCTACGCTCTTCTTTTCGCGAAACGAATTGCCAAAGTACACTAGTGCACACACTTCACCGTGTTTGCATTGCATTACGGGCGGAAGTAAGTTGCTCGGAAGTTCCCGTAAGCAACTTTCGCCGCTAATGATGTACGGTTATCAAGAAAGTATCGCGTCCCCTTAGAAATTCGTTGCAAACCGGAAGGGACCACAAGAAACATAGAGAAAAAGAGAGAGAGAAGGAGATATATATATATATTCTCTCGTGGGACCGACGACTAATAAAGGAACGCTGATGGCCTTCCGGCGGGGAAAAGTTTCGCGATAAGACGCGGCTTAAGCGGGACACACTTAAAATAAATAATGCAAGCTCTACCTTTCTCTTTCTCTCTCTCTCTCACTCTCTCTCCCTCATTCCCCATTGGTCCCTAGGGCCGACAAGTAATGTTCACGCAGCCCCATGACAAATCGCGTTTGCACAACGATCGCCCTGCATCGATCGCAGACATCGCAACAACACTCGACAACCATACTTTTCCCTCCGAAAATATACTCGAGATTTTTTGACTGATACTTGGGGAAATCTCCCCTGGAGAACCCAGCTCTGGCTCCAGTTTTATATTTAACGCTGATCAAAAATCAATTTTATTGCCTGACATACTTCGAATTCCTAAATATTACACAAAAGATCCTCGGGTTCTTCTTCTTTCAGCCATATTCGCTCTACACTTCAATTAATGTTACATATTACAATATATTTCATTAAAAGTTAATGATATTTGGGAATTTCCATATCATATCTTGCAGCTCTATTGTAATATTATGTATGCAATATAGACTGCAGAATAAACTCTTTATGGTTAGCTCTTTATGAACCATAAATAACTTTATGGTTCATTGTCCCTGCAGATGAAATTGCAGATTAGAGGGTTATTATTTTTTAAGGAATTCTGACCTTTAGAATATTTTATCAGAATGTGAAATCTTGCTGGGGAAAATGTCTCGGTCGGACAGAAATACGAAACCACATCCAGATTGCGGATTTAGATGTCCCTTTTCTTTGGTTCTGCTTGAAACTGTTCAAATAGGTCGGCGCATGTACTCGGTTCTCCTCTTTTCCCTGGGTCCTGGGCAGATCCAAGACACGTTCTAATTGAATCCGAAGAAATTACGAAGCAGACGTGTGCCAACAATTTCGGCCACATCCCTCGTCGGAGTGTCCTTTTCTGCAAGAACACGTCGCCGAAGTTGGCCAAGAAAGCTTTCGCCACCGTATTTTACGAGGTCGTCAAAGTTTGATACGTGGAAGGGTAGTTCCGTTCCTCGAATGTTATCTTTCGGGGAAGATTACAATTGTACTGTCTATATTATATTTTTTTAACGATTTATCAAATTTCATAATTTACAGATTTTCATCGCGAAGTTAAAGGTAATTCACTCACATGAGGGATTGTTCATTAAACTTTAGTATATTGTAATTATTTCTTATTCCATCTCGAATTCCATCGACCCATTTCCGGATGTTGAGGAATCTCGAGACACCCTGTATATACAGGGTGGGGCGCCACATTTTGCCATCTATATTTTTTATTGCATCAGCTGATGCTCCTTCGTATTCTTTAAAAAAATATATTAATCTATTTGTGTAAAAAAATCATTAGTTTAGGAGATATTTTATTGTACTGTCTAGCATTATATTTTTTTAACGATTTATCAAATTTAATAATTTACAGATTTTCATCGTGAAGTCAAAGGTAATTTACTCACATGAGGGATTGTTCATTAAACTTTAGTATATTGTAATTATTTCTTATTGCAACTCGAATTCCATCGACGATTTAATGTCAGCATTGAATTTTTATGAGATACGGGTAGATCATCCCCTTAAAATATCATTTCGCGAAAAATAAAATTAGTTTTGCGTACGTAATACGATACATTCGCAAAAAATATTATTATATGAAGACTACGTCACATAGCAACAACTAAATTCCGAGATAAATCTCGACGTGTAATACTGTAGAGCGGTTGAAATGATAATGGTCAATGGTATAAATTAATTTAATGGAAACCGATACCGCAGAAATTTGTTAAATTTTTAGTTTTCTACAGGCGAGTTTTCATGCAAATACAAACTTTTTTATCGACTTTCATAAGCTTTGTTTGGCTGATATGCGAGGCGGAGCGTACACATCGGCGAACGAAAAATGAATTTCCTTTATTACCGGTACCATTAACCTAATAACACAATAAAAGCTTTAAGTTGAAACGAAACTCCTCTGTTTATTATGCCTCGTAAAAGCACCATAACTCGGCAAGGCGCGCGCAGTTTCATTATTTTCGAAAAGAGCTCGTCGCGAATGTTTTCTCCGTTTTCTCCTCTGCTATACATACGTATTTTATAATTTTTCCACGAGCCGGTAAATGCACGGTAAAACAAAACAAAAACTGTGGAAACTTTCATCCGGTCCGAAATTTTATTCTCGGCGCTCGGCTTTTTTAATGGATGACATTTCTACGCGCCATGAAACACGCGTAGAAAAATAAACAAAACGAGATACACAAATTGCGCGAGCCTCAATTGTCGAAATCCGCCACAATCCGCGCCAGTAAACAATATCGCTAAATATTCCTCGGGAGCCGTTGATGCTTGCCTAAAAATCTGTAAAAAAGAATGGTGCAATTTCAACCCCGGACGGATGGTATAATTGTAGCGCGTTTTTGTAGAAACAAAGGTATTCAGGTGCCTTTGTTGGAACGTGTTATAATTCGTTGCAGAAACAAGCGACACGTATTTTTTTTGTTATCGATGGAAAAGCATTTCCACGGGGTGAAACTACCCTCTGGAAGTAAAAGGGAGCGGCGTAATTTCTTATTTTCATTATTTTTATCTATCTATTTATATAAATGAAAATTAAATGCTGGTCGTTGGTAAGCGCATCACTTGAGAACGGTTGGACCGATTTGGCTAATTTTTTTAGAAAAATGTTCGTAATGGTCCGAGTACGGTTTTTAGGGAAAGAAAAATTGTAAAAGTTGCCCGGAAAACTGGAGAATTCGGGAAAAAATTGAAGTGCTTTGCTCTATGGGATTTTTATACGAACTCAAGACCATAGCTCACGATTCGAACAATGTATATGGCTAATTATTCTTTTGTTTTCAGGATAAAAAATTCAAAGCGAGGTCTGAAAATTCGGACAAACTGCAGGAATCATAATTTTTGAAACGGTAGAAATAGTAGGTTGACATGTTTGTATGTTTTTTTGGACAGGACAATGTCGGGTCAGTTGGCAGAAAATAAAATACAAAAATGTATCACGGTTTAGTTTGTCGAATTTTTACAAACACATACGTACATATAGTAGAATTGTAAGGGGGCGTGGCCACCATATCTCAAGATTGTGCTGAGGAACAGATTATTTTGTGTTAAGTGATCCAGATAACATTGAAGCTATTATGCAGTAAGCAGTTCGCCGAGCAAAAAACGTCTGGAACCACGCCAGACTCCGCATGAACCATGTATGCACCGAGAACCTTCAAGTGGAACATAATGGTTGGCTCGCTCCACCTCTGGAATTAATACCACGCCTCCCTAATTAATTAAAACGAGATACATTCTTGCGGCGAAATGTTTCCCTCGCATCGCAATGCTTTTTTCTCCGAGCATCGTATTCTTTAGTGTCCAGTGGAACCCGCGAAGGACGATTTAGTTGATATTTAGGAAGAATTGATGGAGTTGCTCCGCCTCCAATTCCGAATTCCCGCCCTCTGGATGAAAATGCAAAAGTCTCGTGAAAGGTAACATTCTTTTCGTAATGTGTAGCTGTTGATAAATCTTTCGGCATTCTTTCCACTGAAACGTGCGGGTAAAAGTACTAGTTGTATTTAGAAGATAATAGAAGCAGGCTCCGCCCCAGTAGTTAATATTCTCCGCCCACTAAATGATGTAACAGTCAATGATTTACCAGAACGTACTTAAAGTACACAACAGCCACACAAATGATTAACATTTGAACATTTAACACAGTTAAAAGTGGGAGGAGTTGCTCCGCTCTTGACCACGCCTCCTGTCCGTTCAAAAAATGCGAAAAATCTATACACCTCACCCATTTACAAGCATTTCATTCTTCCGGTCGAATTTCTGTGAATAAAATCGAGAAATTAATCCCAGGTTTTCGGAGCACCCGTTAGAGCTGCTAACAGTCCCGCGAGCCGCTTCATTAAACGCTTGCGTATCTCGTTGTCCCGAGATGGAAAACCTGCGAGAATCACGGAAAAGTTTCGCCTAGTCGTGACGCGTCATGGATACACACTCTTAATTAGTACGGGCCGCTGGAGGGCGCAATTAAACATTTAAACGTTAATTTGCGGCAATGCGAAACGACGCGAACGAGTGTGCCGACGAGCTTGTTACAAGTTCCGCGGGCCGGTTTCAACGGCTGTCAAACAACCGGCGAAATTACACGTTATTTTGAACGCGCGACACGCGACCCACCCACACGCAACCCCTCCCTCCGCGAAATTGCGATCCCCCAGGGGGGCGGACGGTAGGTGTGAGGAGTGGGAGGGGCTGGGTGATGCGGCAGAGGGTGTGGGCGTTTGACGAACGACGTACACCCGTGCTCGAGTTAATTGGAAATTAAGGAACACGTTCCCCCGGCCTATTCGACCGTCTTGTTTCATGGTTTACGCCAGTTTATCGCGTCTCAAGTGACTGAACCAGTCACACCGCTTTACGCCGGTTCTTCTTGCATACCCAGTGGTCTAAATGTTTCGGACGACGGGCGTGTCATCTATCGAAGTGGGGGAAAAATGGTGAGTACTTAGAAAAATTAGTTTTACATTATTACTCTTTTGATTTTGATAGATTTTTAATTTTCTGGGTATTTCAACAATATGATCATAAAATTTATGCTTATATAGCAAGAAGACTCTTATTTGTTGTGTAAATTCACTTGATAATTGAATTAACAGGTAAAATGCCTGATGCAGTTTTTATAATGAAAGAAACCACGCTACGTAACCTAAAAATTTCATTTTTGAAGGATAGTTGAATTTGAAAAATTACAGTTGCAAGTTAATTTTGTTATTTTTTTGTTTCGTTGACGTAGGTGAAAATAAAGCGAAGATACTGCTAAAAACAGGTATATTTTCGCTAGAAAAACATTATCATGCACTCGGTCATTTTTTGCGTGAAATGTTTTTATACTCCGTATGGTTTGGTAGTTAGAAATCCGATTCGAAATATTAAGAATCCCACGAAAATTACATTTCAGTAATGAGTTAATGCGACTCATTAAAACTCCAAGTCGAGGAAAAACATCGCTTTGAGAAAAAAAGGTCAGGGCAAAAAATTTCGAAATATTTGGGTCAATGGTTTCCGAGTGGTGGACTGTTAGGTTAACGAGGAAATACGCGTGCCTGCGGTATTTCCGGTCAGATTAATTTTCGAAGACGAAAACAAACGCAGTTATAGCGAAAAAGTATAACAAATTTCGTTGCATTACTTCCAATTTATTAAAGCTGATCCAATAGATTTACATTTATCTTTCGATTCTTAAAATTAATACGAAAAATTGTTATTTTTGTTTATGAATTATATTCTAAAATCATGAGAATATTAGGATGCATTTTTATTAGGTTAAAATAAAAGCATTTCTAATGAAAAACATAAAATGAAATAAAGTGAAATTAAAAATGATTTACCCTTTTCTTCTTCTTAGTATTTCAACGTTAAAACTAAAAAGTATTTGAGAAATATTCGATTCATTGACACTCGTTTTCAGTTTTAATTATTTTTTAAATGAAAGCTTTTAGTTACGAAGATTTTTCAAATTTCACATCTATTTTCTTCTTCTTGAAATGAACGAGGTGGTTTAACTGATGAGTCCATTAGCAAACCCAGAACGAAACGCTTCCCTTTTTCCTTTTACATTTCTCTCACCCTCACTCTCCCCCTCTTTCTGTCCCATCCATTACTGCCGTAAAAGGAAACACATTCCGCCATTATTTATTAAAATAATTATAAATATTATTTATCAAGATAACAGAAGTGTGTGTCGAAAGGTGTTGATAACAATGGGTTCATATCACGCAAATAACAAAAATCAATAATTGAGTCGATGAATAATAATCTCCTAAAAATAGCTCACTATTAAAATTATCCTATGAATGTTAATCTCGGTACCTTGTATTTTTTCATGTATATTATTGTAGAGCATGATAGGACAAATTCACGAGCTATAACATAAATTACGATTATGTCTCATCGACACGATCCGGTGGACCAAAGTAGTAGGCTTTTGTCTAGACTTGTATTATCTGTGGTTGAGTTGTTGTTGAATGCGTCAAAGTCTTGAAATCGAATTTTAAACTATTTCTCGATGAGCTAGAGACTTGAAATTTTCAACATAGCTCAGAACTGGATGACAATGCAATATTCAAACAAAAATTTTTTAAAAGACTGCGTTTAGGAATTAAACAATATTTTTAAATATTCCCCTTCGCCTCTCGCCGCGCGACGTTCGACGGTACGTCACCGCGTGCAGCGATCCCCACTCCACGAGCTCCCTACTCCATCACGCGTTCCCACTCCGACTCCCACCCACTCCACTGGACCACTCCGCACCGAAGGAGCTCAGTTTACTTACTGGGTTGGTTTGGACAGGGACCGGCGGTTCTGCTCGGTAAGCGAGCCTTACTAAATACGCTCGGTAGTAAAGAGAAAAAGTAGTAAATAAAAAAATATATAAAAAACTTTTTAAAAACCATGCTTATATTAGAATGCACTAAGAAAGAGAAAATAATATTTTTAGATATATTATTGACTATAAATAAAAGCGTGGAGTGCTAAATTATATTACCGTAATCTTCGTGGGCTAATATCTAAAAATATTATTTTCTCCTTTTCAGTGCATTCTAGTATAAGCGTGGTTTTTAAAAAGTTTTTTTCTCATCTCGCTCGGTAGAAGCTGTTGATGTAGTAACAGACTATAACAATTTTCTTTGGTACAAACAATTTTGCATGAAGTTTCTTTTACAAATGTCCATCGATCTCGATGACCATTACTTGTTGTACACCCTGTACCAATCGAAACCAGTGTGCAAATTCGTATTCGGGTTCGTCGAAAAAAAGCAACAATAGCAAGTTGTAAATTTGAATACCGGTTGTGTCCACGCTTGACAAGTTGCCCCTAAACACTGTTCTAGCAAATCGGGAAGACCAGAAGGTGGTCCAGAATGCCAAAGGCTCTGTTCGAAGAGCGACGGTTCGGACCAATACATTCGCATGTTGTTTGCGATCGAAACGGTTCGCGATCACAATGGCGCCCGATCCAACAAGAGGCCATAGATCCGGGGGCTTTCTTCAGGTTCCTCTTCCGCTCGATCCTCGCGGTTTATTTTGCGTCCGTCCTCTTTCAACGACCCCGAAGACCGGAACGGATAAGCAAACGGAAACGCTCAACCGGTTCGACGAGAGTTCGGTTAGCGGATTTCTCGTTTCTCCTCTGTTTCACTTCGTTTCACTATGATTTCCTCGATTCCCGACTGTTCCCTGACCCCCCACAGAAATCGCTCGGCAGACCCGGGACAAGTGTTGTTCCCTCATTTTCGTTTCTGTTCACCAGGCTTCTCACGCTTCGATGTCTCCGAGCCGCGAGCACGTCGATACGATACCGTAAACGTCACTTAATGCTGGGACAACTGAATTGCTGGTGCTTGTTTGTCCGCGGACGTATCGCTACAATTTTCGAAGAAAATTGTATTCACTAGCAGCGATTTTTATCGTGTAATTTTATGATAATTTTGTAATAATATTATTTAGGAATGTCGTTTCACACTTGTAAACATTGCCGACGAATCTGCACAATATCTTAGGGATCCGTCTAAAAGAGACTTTATACTTTGCGAACATTGATCTTCTCCTAATAATGTTTTCGCAGTCTCTCTTCGTTTTTACCACGTTTTTATTAGCTCGCTTTCTTGTTTGCCTGTTCGGTGGCAAATTTTGCAATTGATTTTAAACTAACTTCCTGATGAGCTAGAGACTTGAAATCGGATACATGGCTCAGAACTGGATGACAATGCATTATTCAAAATTTTTTTTTAAAGTCTTACGGGAAGGCCACTTTTTGTATTTTATTTAAGGGAAAAATATTTTTAAAAAAAATTAAAATAACATTTTCCGAAACGTAAACGTAAATAAACATAGTAAGAAAACACCTTCTTAGTTTACTATATACCAGATTTGTTAATTGTATCAGATATGATACACAATGCAGCGAAGGGATAATTATAATATTGATCTGAACAATTGTAAAATATATTTAGTTATTTTTCGTTTAATTATTTTTTATGGAAAAGATGGAAATATATTGTATAATATGGAGTGGGTACAGCGAAGATTTATTTTTAGTATCGTATATCATTTCTCGAAATAAAATTCAATTTAGTTTCTATTTCTTGCAATTGATACACACAATTTTTTTTTATTTTGCTTTAAGATTCAGCAGATATGATACACTATATGTATCATATTTAGTTAAGTATCAGGAGGTATGATACACTATGCAGCGAAGGGTTAAGAGTAAACCCATGACCTTGAAATTAAAAATTGTTCCGAGAAGTTTTTCATACGATAAAAGGTGTTAAAAGAAATTATAAATGCGTACTAGAAATAAGGCAGATAATTGTGTCCGAATAGGAAAATCTGTCCGACCGACTGTCGTTTCGCCGGTCGTTAAATTGCGCGAACTCCCTGGTTAATTACGAATGGAGTCCAGACAAGGGACGCGCGGAAAATTCGTGAAAAAAAATCGCGACACGTTCCGACCATCCGGGACGAGCCACGGTGGCCGGCTAACGCAATTTAGAGGCCGTTCAGCGAGCAATAAACCCACGAAGCAGCGGCTGCTTCGCTGCCAAGAAAGTTCGGACGTCGTAGTAACCGCATTAAAAGTTCCAGTTGATCGCGAGTTACCGTCATTAACCGACTACCAGTCACCATCAGCATCCCGGCGGAACAACAAACACAGGAAGAATCCCAAACGTGGTGCCGTTCCTCCAAACCATAGCCGAATCTCAATTTATCGAGGTACGTGCAACCGTGTGGTCAATTTATTCACAGAACCCTCTTATTGTTAATCATTTGTTGACGAAACATTACTTAAATCGCTCCTAACATTTATCCGATTAAAATGACACCTCACACGATATATTTCGATTATTACTACTCGTTTAATTCACGATTTCACAGAACCGGTTTGATGGGGTGGTTCGGATAAAAGAGATTCTACTATTTCGTGGATTAAACCAGCATGTACGACTCGAATTGTATCGTGTTTGGTATCGTTTTACTCGGGAAAGTGTCGCGGATGTATTAGTGAAGGTTTCGTGTGAAAATAATTAGTGACAAAAATATTATGTCAATAAATTTGAAGATATGATAAATTTAAGGATAGTAGAAACAAAGTCTGGCACGCTGAGCATGTTGAGAATATTCAAACACTGTTCAAGAAACAAATTTATAAACAAAAACGAAATATTCTCTCATAGTTTAAGAACGGGTTTGTTCGTTTTAAGTGAGTTTACGATTAAGTTGGGGACAGTATTTTCCAGGAGAAAAAATCGGTGAGAATCACTCAGTCCGGTGGCTGTTACCAACTTGAAACCTCGAGATCAGTATTAAAAACCGCCGTCGCGTCGTCGCCTCGCGAGAAAGATGAATGGTGGGTACGGCAACCGGGTTTTTGCAACTTAATTTTGCGGCCAGGAAATTCTCACCTATTACGGATATTGGAAACGTCGGTTTCCCGCGGGAGCGAAGGCTCGACCCAGATTTTAATGGAAGGCTGGTCTTCGGATTGCTTCCGTTTCCCGTATGGAGGCTCCTTATTGTCTGTCGAAATTGAATGAACGGACAAGGAAAAAAGCGGAGCCCGGTGGCAGTCATTCCGATGGACAATGACGCCCCGCCCGGCACCCGCGCACGGTGAATTTCGGAACGCTCCGATCGAACTTCCGAACTGTAAGGAACATTCACCTAAACTTTTCAATTGGAACTGCTAAAAACTATTCGCTTTGTCCCGACGCGAGAGATCTAATCCGAAAAGTTACCATAATCTTGCGTGCGGATAATGGCAGGCTGATGAACTTCAGTTTGAAACAATTTTTGGCGAAAAGTGACATTATGTTTTTATATTTCCCAAAAGTTGGTAGATTAAAAATTGGAACGGCCCTATAAATTCCTCAAATTTTATATAAATTTATAATACTATTCCATTATAAACAAATTCAAAATTTTACTCCAGTGGCGCTGCTAAAAATTATTTCCTTCATCCCGACGCGAGAAATCTAATCCGAAAAGTTACCATAATCTTGCGTGCGGATAATGGCAGGCTGATGAACTTCAGTTTGAAACAATTTTTGGCGAAAAGTGGCATTATGTTCTTATATTTCTCAAAAGCCGGTAGACTTAAAACTGGAACGGCCCCACTACTATTCTATCATAAACAAATTCAAAATTTTACTGCAGTGGCATTTCAGTAGCCAGAAGATTTTTTTACTAATTTTAAATTCTTTCTTCTTAAAGAAATAGCTAAAACATTGATAAATTCGTTTTCCATATTGTTGATGAGAACAACAGTACAGAGACGCGATGTAATTGTTGGAAACAAAGTTACAGTGAGATAAAGTGATACAAACTAATGAATATCATTAAACGAGCGGAGCAACACTAATTGAATTCGTATATAATTTAGACGAGTGGAAGCTAATAAGATAATAGACAAAATGAACCTAGCGGGAATTAACAACCTGGCGAAATAATCCAGTGACTATGCCCTGAAGTAATAATAATTTCGCTTCACATTAGAGTCGAAGTTCATGTACACGTTACATTGCGGATCACGTAGAATATATCCGAAGTAACAATGGAACTTTCGAATTAATTGATGGATCGTTCTCGAGCTAAACTCCGTTTTGAAAATACATTTTACCATAATTCTCGTAAGACGATTGATCGTATTCTTCCGACGGAAAATTCGATCTTTTGATAGAGTCAACGAGAAAACTTCTTCGAAACCACCAGAGCATTGTTCATCATAAAATTGTCAGAAATAATTCAGTAATAAAATGCTTGCAATTACATTTCAACGTTCACTGTAAACAATCTGACACCAAAGTCAAAGAATAACAGCCTCGCAATTAACCGAGATTATTTTCTCTCGACTGGCTGAATAAATTTCAACATTGACAAATTATTATTATTTCTCACGCTATGCGTAAAAAATTCCTCAACGGACACCAGAAGGAGAGAGAGAGAGAGAGAGAGAGACGAAGAAAGAAAATTATCTTCTGTTCCTTGAAAAATTATAGATAAAAACCGGAGGAATCCAGTGGCGGCCATCGATTTCCTATAATTGCAGCGAAATTTAAAAAAGGATTCAATAAGTTCGTATGGAACAAGTTTGTTGAAATTCTGTTCGTTCTAATTTCCCACCTTAATTAAACGTCAGGCCAGCAGGCTCGGCCTGCGAACCGGAAACGGCGGGATTGGTCCGCGTGTTTCGCTCGCGATCAAGAAATTGTTATATTTACCTCGACAGCTTGTCAACCTGTGTTCCCGATTCCGTTTCACGATCCTAAAAGAAAGGTCAAACCTTTTTTCCCCTAGATGACGCGTCGGCCATGTGGTCCCCATCAAAGTGTTCTAGTCACATTTCGCTAAAACTTTCACGCTACGAAGAAAATTAAATTAGTTTTTCTTTTCGGGCACATTTTCTGCGTCACCTTCTTGGTGAAAATTCTAAGGAGATTGTTAAAATTGCTAATAAAAAATGTTTCTAAATAATCGTTAATGATTTTTATTTAGACAACCATTGAATCGTGTCCAGGACTAGGTAGAACACGATACACGATTAATTTGTTAATTCATTTCTGAATTTTGACCACCGTGAAAATAAAGTTATTATAAGAATTATTAACCGTATCCTCGAATTCATGATTAAAGCATTAATACTTAAGGATATTATGAATTTTTATTCTCGGCGCAAAGGTTCGATCATTTTTCTACACAACATTTAGCTATTTTGTAGGGATACTAAACGCTGGATTCGGATTTGAATCTTCCGGTTCAAGAACCACGTTAGCTATTAAAAATGTTTAATAGGCGGAAAAGGGTTAGACCCGCTAGAGGACTCATCAGTAAGGCTATCTAGCGGGCCCTTCCTTATACACGGGATATTCGAAGGCACTTTGAGAAACGTATTTATGCTGGATGGTATTTATGCAGATCAGTAACTAACCTTTGCGCCGAGAATAAAAATTCATAATGTCCTTAAGTATTACTGCTTTAATCATGAATTCGAGGATCCGGTTAATGATTCTTATAATAGTGGTCAAAATTAAATAACTAATTAATCGTGTATCGTGTTCTACCTAGTCCTGGACACGATTGAATGGTTGTCTAAATAAAAATCATTAACGATTATTTAAAAACATTTTGTATTAGCAATTTTAACAATCTCCTTAGAATTTTCATCAAGAAGGTGACGCAGTAAATGTGCCCGAAAAGAAAAACTAATTTAATTACGATCAATAACTAATTGATTAATTAATACTTAAGATTAGAACGCAGTACTACCGATTAAAATTGTTCGTGGTCTAAATAAGCGTTTCAGGGAATTGCTGTATTTTAACTGCGACGCATTTGCGTGGGTGGAATTTAGCGAATGTGGCGAGAGAGGCGAAAAACTCTCGCGTAGTTCCGCGGCTAGTTGGCCGGGAAACGATTATAGATATCCGCGAGCAGGGGCTTTTTATTCCGTCGAGTTAGTATCTTCTTTCGGCGGGAAATTTCGTTGGGGTCCCGGTGAAGGCAATTCTCAAGGGATATTGGAAATTACGGCACGTTCCAGTTTCAAGTACGAGAGGGAGACCAGACAACAGGATAGAAAGAGGAGGGATTACCGGATTCTACAGTTTCGCCACATTCCTCGAACGATAAATAAGTCTGCCAGTGGCCGCGATCAGATTCTTTCAGAATTACTTCGCCACCGTGAGCCCCTAAAAAATTTACTCGCGGAATTATTTCGTTCGAGCACGCGATCCAATCTTTACAAATTCACAGAGACGGATCGACTCTCTTTCTATTCCATTCTCGTTTTACTCGCGGCTCTTATCGATTTATGCTATCGAACTGCAGGTATGTCCCCCTTAAACCATTCGTTCTTGCATTAACAGTAAAATGCGGCTTTCATCCGGAGAACTCTGTAGGCAATTGTATCTTATCGAACTTGGCAGGATCCTGTGCTTAAAAATTATAATTAGTTCACCCCTTGACGTACTTTCACGAGCCAGACTCGTGATGAAAGTTTTCAATGAAGTCTAACAAACATGAACGTTATGCATTTCATTTTACATGAAATAAAATTTGAGCACTTTTTGTGCATAAAATGTGTGTACATGTATGTTCGATATAAATCGATAAGGAACATATTCCTGACATCTCGCCGATTGAAATGAGTCCAAACACGACATAATTCCGAGAACATTTTGATAAAACCTCGATTATCCGAATTAATCCAGTTCTACTGATTCGTGGATTAAACGAATAATTCTGGTCCGAATTGGGTCATGTTTGTACTCGTTTCAACCAGAAAAATGTCAGGAATCTGTCTCTTGTGAACGTTTGAGATTTTGACAAGTTTCTTTTTTAATACATGATCTATCAAGCTGTGCGATCCGACGCATTTCTCTGGCGCTTCTTTAGTAGTTCGGAGAACGTGTACATAAATTTTCCGTACTCGGTTTTACATATCTTCTACCGGCTCGAGTTATGCCAGGGAAGCTTTCGTTTCGAAAATTCCCTTGTTGATCTTTTACAAAAGTTCGCCGGCAGCAATGCATAAATGCATAATGCGCACCGTTGGCTAATAAAGTACGGTGCAGCGGCGCGCATTCCAACAAAGCGGCGCGGTTTTAATCGCGCATCTTGCGTCACGACGATACACAGATTAATGTATCGAGTATAGAACGTACAAAGTATCGAGGAAACACAGATCTTTTCCGTGTATCGTCCGTGTCGGTTTCAATTGCTCGCCGAGAGTTTCCCGCAACGGAAACCGCATTTCACAGCCAAAGAAAATCGAATTAACATCCGCGCGCGCGTCGTTATTCACAATCGTAACTCGTCCCGGTTTCCAGAGACACAATGCTCGTTCTTTGTCATCCTTTTCGCGAATTTTTGCAAACGGGATACCCGTCGCTTTTAATGAAACATTGCAGCCGAATGATGGTCGCGGACGAGCAAAGCGGCATCCCCGTGTTATTTCACTTGTGGAAAGTACAGGTAATGTGTTGTAATATTGTTGCGCGCTTATTGTTGGACGTTCCAACGTTATTCTCATTCTAATATTGTTGAGAAGCTCCCTTTGTTACGCTCCGATTACTAAAGGGTAATAATTAGATTCTTGCCGAAAGCAGCAGCACCGCCAGCCGTTTTTATTCGCGAAATATTTATATTTTCAATACAGTGTTGCAAGGAGATTTTCAAACATTTTGTTCCCACGAAATTGTTTAGTTTAATTCGGTATTGTTGATGAGGTCCCTTTGTTGCACTTCAGTTAATAAACCCTAGTAATTAAGTTCTTGGAAGCTGCGCTGCTGACGGCCATTTTTGTTCGCGGAATATTAACACGCTGTTGTTTAAATGTCAAGCGAATTTTCAGGCGTGTTTCTGTACTGCATTAGATTAATTTAATGAGCAGTATAAATCCGGTATACTAAATATAATATAATAATTAATATTTTTCATCGTTTTACTAGCATTAAATATCTTAGATTAAAATGAAACATCTTCTATAAATATAATATAATGTATTAATGAGTAGTATAAATCCGGTATACTAAATATAATATAATAATTAATATTTTTCATCGTTTTACTAGCATTAAATATCTTAGATTAAAATGAAACATTTTCTATAAATATAATATAATGTATTTATAGATTTATGTAATATAAATGTAACATAATTTGAATTTTGAAATTGCATTTTATTATAGGCGTTTTACTGTACTGGAATAGATTAGTTAAATGAGCAGTATAAATCCGGTATACTAAATATAATATAGTAATTAATATTTTTCATCGTTTTACTAGCATTGAATATCTTAGATTAAAATGAAACATTTTCTATAAATATAATATAATGTATTTATAGATTTATGTGATATAAATGTAATATAATTTGAATTTCGAAATAGCATTAGCGTAATATTAGTAGCGTTCATTGTTTGTTTCTCTATTCACTTCTAAAAGAAGAAAACTGTGAAAACGGTAGGACGAAAAACGGCGCGACATTCAAACGATAATTTTTCTCTTGTTTCCTTGACTCAACGGTTAAAAGTTCAGCTGAATGAGGAGCATCCCGTGGTAAATGAAGTTCCTTTCAGGCTGTCCGGGAGCGTTAATATTGGAAGAGGAAGAGAACGAATCCGAGAAGAGGAAATAAACAAACGACGCAAATTAAAAGCTTCAATTGCCACGGAACAGCCTCCAGCCTATGACATCTAAAAGTTCACTATATTAAAGAAACATCAAAGAGACCGCAGTGGACAATTGCTATAGGAACGTGGAAGTCGAACTTTCCGTCGACTAATTAATTATTCTACTCAGACAGGGTTAAAAACAATCGAGATTTCCTTCACCTACAACATTTTAAGAGTACACTCACAAAATATCACAATCCGAAAAATTAACGAACAATAGCGTTTTCGGATATTATTTCGAACTCAAATGCTGAGTAGACTTTCAACAAACGCGTGGCTATTGTTGGTGAAATATTTGAGCCAAAATATACATATTTTTCTAATTTTTATACCTTCTCGAAAGCAGAAAAAAGTCGAAGAAATTGAATCGACAATTTATTGTATTTTTGGGTTTTCGTTTCAGAAAATTTCTCAAATATTTGTTACCATTCAAGGAACTTTAGACGATATGAAAACACATTGATAACTAGAATTAAGCGCGCATATCATTATTTCGCAGTTGCTCTAAATATTGTTATTTTAAAATTACTATCGAAAAACGGCACGAAACGAGTTACAGGATTATAGGACACGACCCACTATTAACGGCTTTCCAATATTTTGTCGGAGCCCCAGTTACTTATCCCGCATGATAAACAAAATAAGCTCCCGAGCAAAGAGAAACTATTGTGTACGTGAGAAACAACGATACTCGAAACTCCAAAGCCCAGAGTATACCGATTCGGGTCCCTTTTGCCATAAACACAGATGGCCAGAAGTTTCGAACCACTCCATGATTTGGCAGACTCAACGAAATCCTTGTATCATTAACCATCCTAAGCGACTACCAAAGATAATCACCGTAAAAAACTAGTTCGTACAAATGAAGAACAAGTTTCGTTCAACAAATCTGTTTACATTTTTAACTATTTTTTTAGATAACCCTACTAACAGATTTGTGATATTTTTCTGATTAGAAAGAGTACAATGAAGACCAACTTCGGAGCATATTTGCCTCTGTAATTCACGATCGAAGTAGAACCATTGATCAGTTCGGATAGTCGAGGATCTACCATATCGTGGATTACTCGAGCAAATATAATTCTAATTACGTCGTGTTTGGTATCATTTCAATGAGAAAAATGTCATGAACATGTTAGCACCAGGTTTCAGTGAGATTTTCGATCATTTCGTGATTGTTAAGTAGCTTAATTTAATGGTGCATTATTGAAAATGTCTTCTTGTTATATCTTAATCGGAACTAAACTGTCACAAGTGCATTTCAAAAGTGTCTAATCTGATAAATCTAATGGATGCATGTAAAATTATTTAACTGATCAGTTCAGATATTCGAGGATCTACCATATCGTGGATTACTCGAGCAAATACAATTCGAATTACGTCGTGTTTGGTATCATTTCAATGAGAAAAATGTCATTAACATGTTAGCCCCAGGTTTCAGTGAGATTTTCGATCATTTCGTGATTGTTAACTAGCTTAATTTAATGGTGCATTATTTAAAATGTCTTCTTGTTATATCTTAATCGGAACTAAACTGTCACAAGTGCATTTCAAAAGTGTCTAATCTGATAAATCTAATGGATGCATGTAAAATTATTTAACTGATCAGTTCGGATATTCGAGGTTCACCTATGCCGCGGTTTAAACGACTGAGAATGATCCGAATGGTGTCGTGTTTGGTATCATTCTAATCGGAAAAGCATCGGGCATACGTTTCCGGCGAATTCGATCGAATAATTCCGTATAAAATACCTAAAAATCTCGATATTAACCATGATCGCGGACTCACCGCGACTGAACTGTTCGTTGTTAGCGATCACCTTCTCCGCGTTCTTCCTGGCGATGTAAAACCACTCGCTGCTATTACTGAGATACTTGTACTCGATGGCGAGGTCCTTGACGAGGATCCCATCCTGATCTTGCAGCCGGTGGGCGAAAGGGCAGTACAGCCACCGTCCTTTATACTGTAACTTGTCGTAGCAATTCCCAGCGGCGAATATATCCTCGTCGAACTCGACCATCGAGAGTACACTGGCGTGCAGCAGATACTCCGAGGACATCATCACCTCGGGCGCGTACTTCCATAACCTGGTCAACATGTTAGCTCTGTTCACCGCTAGATTAGCCTCCAGCCTAAACTTCTCCTGAGCATACTGATCCACGACACCCTCCCCAAGGTTCAGATCAGTCCCGGCGGTGCAATTCTCCCCCAACAAATGTTGGTTCTCTATGATCCTCAAGAACCTGGTCACAATGTCCACATGAACCCCTTCTTTATTCGACTTTGCCTGCTCCACGATTTTCTTCCCATAATCCTCGTAGTCGGAACTATTCCTACCACCGTCACCGTCACCGTAGACATCATAGTCCTCGAGAATAGCTCTCTCGACATCATCCATGTCGTTGCTGCCGTCCACGGTAGCCCCGTGCACGACATGCCCGTAGACGTCAGTTAAATTGCTGATAGTCCTATTACTGAAGATCCTAGCCCTGTTGCTAGCCCAGACCCTCCTCAGCTTGTTCAACGAGCTACTTCTATGCCTGACGGCCGTAGAGTTCTTGGGTCTACCCTCTTTCTTGCGCTCAGACAGCCTAATGATTAACTTATCCAAATCCGCGGCTGATTTCTCGTCCATAGATCCATAGGACTCTTCGGGACTTCTTCCCCTAGACGTTGCAACAGCCTCCTCGATCTGGGACAGGTTTCCAATCACCAGGACCCTTTTCCCGGTGGCATAAGCCAGCTCAGGCTCGTCGAGCTTCGTCTGTCTAGCGAAGTGATTCCTCGAGCGACTGTGTCTGATCTGCGTGGCAGGTTTCTCGATGCTGGTCTCCGGCTTGCTCCAGAAGTTCGCCAGGTCCTCATCACCTGACAGATCTTCCTCTAGGTCGTCCAGGTGTTTCGGAGCCTCGGTGTCCTCGCGGATCTCGAGTTTTCGCTCGATGAACGACGGCCGGTGGTTCTGCTGGTGGCGCAGCAGCTCCTTCGGCCGTTCGATCTGCGCCTCCTGGACATCGAACCCGGTGACCAGGTGCGGCCAGCACCCTAGCAGCGCCAGCAAGCACCAGCCACCAAGGACAAGCATCTTGAAGGCCGTCCTCGGGGCCTGAACCTCGCAGAACCTCGCCGGGGCCTCGTCACGTCATCACGGAGCCCAACGTCATCCCGCACTTGTCTCTCGAGATCTCTTCTAGACCTGCCACCGATCCCAGGGGACACCAATCTGTCACATTGCTGACACTCGGATCCACCTACACCCGGGATATTCGACAGGTAAGTTGGAGTTCGGATCGCAAGATCAAAGGGAGCGAAGATTGCAGAGGATTACTATGTTCATTTCATTTAAATCGCACCGCAAGAGAGTTCCGAGACGGTTCGGATAGCCTACAGGTGGGTCTAGGCTCAGGTGGGATCATCGGATCTAGAGTGAGAAGCCATCGTCACGCGGATCATCGTTCACGATCCTGATTCCGACGAGCGTGTACCCGTTCCCCGGGGAAGAGCGGCGTGCGAGACCGCGAGTCGAGCACGCGCCGCCAGACTGAGGGTTGAAACAACCCCTTGTGCCGAAGAGACGCGCACCTAACCCCCTACCGCGCATGACAACCCCCCGATACCCGGCGCGAGTCGGACGACTGATTTTATTAGAATCAACCGGAACCGTGTTTTCCACGAGTACGGCGCGGCGGCGACGCGTGCCGCGATCAGCCCTGACCGCCACTGCTACGTTCGAGGTGCACCGGCTTTTCAGCGGGCCTGTTCTTGGATTTGGTGAACCGGCGTAAGGGACAATCTAAGAAATCAGTTTGCTAGATCTCTGGTAGATCATTTCTTATTCGAATTTAAAAGTCAATTTTTCGTTGCAAGCTATTTCATTCAGTGGATTAGAGGTTCATAATCAATTTTGATTATTTTAGGAATTCGTTTTGCAGATCTGTGTAGCATTTTTTATTCGAATTTAAAAGTCAATTTTTCGTTGCAAGCTATTTCATTCAGTGGATTAGAGGTTCATAATCAGTTTTAATTATTTTAGGAATTCGTTTTGCAGATCTGTGTAGCATTTTTTATTCGAATTTAAAAGTCAATTTTTTTGTTGGAAGCTGTTTCATTCAGTGGATTAGAGGTTCATAATCACTTTTAATTATTTTAGGAATTCATTTTGTAGATCTGTGTGGCATTTTTTATTCGAATTTAAAAATCAATTTTTCGTTGCAAGCTATTTCATTTAGTGGATTAGAGGTTCATAATCATTTTTAATTATTTTAGAAATTCGTTTTGTAGATCTCTGTGGCATTTTTTATTCGAATTTACAAATCCATTTTTCGTTGCAAGTTATTTATTTGGCGCGAGTCAGAGGTTCATAATCATTTTGAATTATTTTAGAAATTCGTTTTGTAGGTCTGTGGCATTTTTTATTCGAATTTACAAATCCATTTTCGTTACAAGTTATTTATTTGGCGAGTCAGGGGTTCATAAACAATTTTAATTATTTTAGGAATTTTCTTTGTAGATCTCTGTGGTATTTTTTATTCGAATTTAAAAGTCAATTTTTCGTTGCAAGCTATTTCATTCAGTGTGGATTAGAGGTTTATAATCATTTTTAATTATTTTAGGAATTCATTTTGTAGATCTGTGTGGCATTTTTTATTCGAATTTAAAAATCAATTTTTCGTTACAAGTTATTTATTTAATTGATATGAGGTTGTTGGGATCTACGAGGTATGAAATAGTGCTGAGATTTATTAATATTTTTAATACATATTGCATATTACACGAACGTAGAAATTACGAAACTGAACAAAGTCGTTTTATTGGACAGGAAAGGAGTCTGTGTAAAGTTGCAAATGGTATGCACTTCCTATGCATAAAAGAGTATCAGTCGGCTATTTATATACCGAGATCAAAGAAAAATTAATATTCCCGGCTTACAGTTTGAGAAAATTAAAAACAAATTGTCCTTAGTCTCTGCTGGTCGAGATTTTCGCATTCATTTATCGCTATTTTCACCGTTTCCCAGGGGTTTGGAAATATTGAAAAGAATTCTTCACGATGGGTAAAAAAAATCGTTTTTAATTGGTATTTGTGTTCCTTGCCTATGTCCCTCGGAGGTTGGAAAACTCGCCCGGGACTCGTTTCTCGTTTCGCAGCCGAAATACCGTTCGCCCTTTTATTTTTGTTCAATCTCTGACAAGATATTTTTCCCTCGTTCAATGAAGCACGGGGACGTGATAGTAAAGCTCTGTTCCCTATCAAAAACTCGATTGCAGAGTGTTGGGCCGACGTCGACCAGCAAAAATTCTGGGAAAAGGTCTCTGATTCGTTGAGAAAATTTCCCTGCCAAAAATAAATCCTTGTTAGATCGTTGTAACACTTGTGCGAACGAAAAACTAACAAAGTTAATAGAATACACTCTATAAGAACAATTCGAAACTCGACTTTATTTGCAGATTTTCATTCTTTTTAGACGGTCTTACAGAGCCGATTATTACAATTGAATAAAAATTATAAATAATGAATAAATTTAAGTATAAATTTAAAAGTAAATAAATAATTAATAATTTATTTATTAAGTTAGTATTCCGTGTGATCATGTATGTTAATAAACCTCCGACTTTTCCTTACCTCATTTTTTTTATTGAAAAATAAAAAACATGTAACCGCTCTTGGTGTAGGTTCGGTTAGGTTACTGAATTAGGTTATTAAATGTTTTTGATTATCCATGTTATAATTTTAATTTTCTCTCGAAATTATAGCAGATCGAAGATCAACAATTTCTTAATTTATTTATAATTTAAGGCTTTAGACCAGGTTGAGTCCATAAGCTGATAATACGTATTTGTTAATACATTATTATAATACAAACCTTTTTACATTCTATCATTAATAACGGCATGAAATAGTATCGAGATTACAATTTTTTAATTTTTCTTTCACTATAATTTTTATTAGAGAGTTGAAGTGTAGGTGAAACGTTTAATCGAGATATGTTTTCTGTTTGAAAATGACATTGAGCTACCTGCGATAATTAGACGTGCAATTAGTGGCAATTAGGCTAATTGCATTTGTCTTTCTATTTGCAAAACTGTGCGGCACAAGAGTCGAAATGATTAATTAGGTTGTTAAATAAAAAGTGTAGTTTTTACTCATTATCATATTACTGTGGACACAAGAACATATATTATTGATAATGCTAAATAATGGCCTGTCGAGTTAGATCGCGATTTTGCTGTTCAACTGGAATACTGGATAATCGACTGTTTCGCTAATATCTTCATCAATAATTTTCATCAACAATTTGAATTTTCTCTCGAAATTATAGCAGATCGAAGATCAACAATTCGAGAATAGAGAAACGAAGAAAGTTAATATTTCATAGAGGAACGCAACGTTAATTTCGTAATTATTCATCGATTGAAAGGCATGTACGCGACTAATGTTTCTCTGCCAAAAGCGAGTTAATGGTACCGCGCATCGCTTAATTCGCAAAAGGAATTGTGTTCGCTACGAATGCGAAGCGCGCAATAAAATCTTGCAAAAAATTCCGTTTTGCAATTCATTACGGGCACGAAACGACTTGTTCGAAAGAGAAATTGTAGCATTTACACGGTTACGCGGACTTTCATGCAAATTCGCGTTTTCATAAATTATGCAAAACCCGGGCAAAAGAACAATTTATCCCGCCGACTAAAAGGTTTCTCAAGGCAACAATTGAAAGGATTCTACGTTTTGCGAGTTGGAAGACGCCATGAATACGTGGAGGATTAAAAATCGCACGGACAAGAAAAGATTTATGTAGCGGTGGGAATTGAAATTTTCTGAGAACATTGAATTTTAGTTTGTCGATGATCGAGAATGGGAACAGCGAGAGAGGAACACTGTCGATCTGTGAAGACCGGTTACAAGGTTTTTATTTTACAATTAGAAAAATGAGGTAAGGAAAAGCCGGAGGTGTGTTTATTAACATATATGATCACACGGATAACCAAAAACGTTTAATAAATACAGTCGTTAATAATGACAGTCAATAACCTAACCTAACCTACCAAGACTGGTTACAGGTTCTTTATTTTACAATAAAAAAATTAGATAAGGAAAAGCCGGAGGTTTATTAACATATATGATCACACTGATAACCAAAAACATTTAATAACGACAGTCGTTAATAATGACAGTCAATAACCTAACCTAACCTACCAAGACTGGTTCTTTATTTTACAATAGAAGAATTGGATAAAGAAAAGCGGGTTTATTAACATATTTGGTCACACGGATAACCAAAAACATTTAATAATAACAGTCGTGTTTGTCGCGGCATCTCGTTCCGATCTATCTTCTTTTCGCGATTCGTTGGCGGTCGTAATTTTACAATTCTTCTGTTCTTTCGTATTCTCTGTTTTTATAAATTTATCTATATACAAGGTTGTCCGTTAACCCCTTACCTTACGATTTATTTTACGGTTTTAGTGACTAGAACTTTTTTGGTAGATCGGAATTTCCTAAAAATGGAGAATATTCATATAAACTGTATGCCTATATGTTCTCCAATAGCTGTATATTAACAAAACCAAAATATATAATTTGATTTCGGTTTAACGGAAATTATTAACATACATTTTTATCAGAATGTGTTCAGAATCTCCATCACGTGTCAGACACGATATTGTAAGGCAAGGAGTTAATACACACACATATATAATAACAAATATATAATAATAAAACTTCGCATATATATAATACAAAAAACTTAGTTTATTAAAGGACCAAGGCTTTGACCAGGTTGAGTCCATAAGCTGATAATACGTATTTGTTAATACATTATTATAATACAAAACTTTTTACAATCTATCCTTACAAACTATGCTAACAATACAAAAATAAAGATATAAATTACAATATTGATGGTAGTGGAGTTACATAGTAGTAAGTAGTAATAATAATACTGATATCAATATTTTTAGTAGTGCACGTATTACAATAGAAACCACACAAAGTTTAAATAAAATCGATCTTGTAATTTTTATAAGGGAACATGTAGTACCAGTTACTTTTAAATTATTCGGTAGGTTTAGCGTTGACGGGCATATATAATGGCATGACAGTGTAACGCATTGTTAACAATTGATTTTTAAATCCGATCTGCGCAGACCAGTATCCGCTGGACACAATGAGAAACTTCTTTGGACACTTGTTGCTGATGCTGTGATGGCGACGGTGATCGACGTGTCACCGGCTTCCCAACGATTTTCTGGCCGAACGAGGCGAAATCTCTCATCGATTTCGCATGATCGGTACGCATTAAAAATTATAGATCACGGTTTTTTACGTATATCAAGAATACACGTATATCCACCTGTTTGTGTGTATTATGTACGGTGTTATGAGCAATTATAGTGCAGGATAAGGATTTTTGAATATGTGTGAGAACGATTGAAAAATTAAAGGGTATTCTACTCGATAATTCCATAGGGCGGATATTATAAATGCCCTTGTGGATTTTAACGAGTAGGTAGATTCAATGTCGTCCCACAATTTATTAAATATTTTCACCTCGCTGGGGCCCCAAATGAGGACCAAGGTATTCATGCATCTGTCACTTGATACGTGACTTTTTTTACGGGTGTGGGGGAAAATACATTGTATATACAACAGAAGGGGGTAGTGCGGGACTCTCCTCCCAGATGGTCGGGGAGGCATATCCGCTTAAAGCCTGAACCACACACGGAACGGTTAATAAGACGCCCCTCTACTTTTCTGTCCCAATTTTCACTGAGGTGCACGGTCCAGTTATCCACATTTCTCGTGCACCTCATAAAATTGGGTCATTCCTGCGCCTGTTCTTTGCCAAAACTTGATACGTGACTGTCGCGCGCCTGAATGACATACACACAACGTACACCTCTGTTGGACGGGTTGCCGCATTTCAGGCAGATTTTTAATTATTGATAGCTAGATAACTAAGCCGAAATCGCAATATTTTTATTCTTCATTTTCGTCTTATATTATCGTCGAGAAACCACCCCTTAAATTTCCTCGCACCTGTATAGCCGAACATCCTGTATAACTGTATTTTAACCCTTTACATATTAGACTCTGAGCACAGTTGATTGTCTTGGATTTATTTTCCCTCCTTTATCTAATCTTTTCATCCAATACTCTCCCTTCCAGTCCTCAGGACATTTCTTTCATATTCTCCTCTTGTATCCCCACTTCCCCATTCCACTTTCTTACTGTAAATGTTTAGAATATAAGCTACGTACATGTAAAATACAAACATTTTAATGTATGAATCTGCAATGAACAAATAAAGACAATGTAGTAAAGAAATATATCTGTGTATCTATTTATTGAACTGCCAATTCTTTCCAAAACTTCGAAAAACAAAAATCTTCGGATGTCTGACTTGCCGTTGAGTTGTACTACTGAAAACCGGATACCTCCTTCGACATCATGTTCTCCTAATACTGAGTTCATTTTCCGAGGTTTTCGAAAATTTTCGCCAATTTTCGACCGTCTGACTTGCCGTTGAGTTGTACTACTGAAAACCGGATACCTCCTTCGACATCATGTTCTCCTAATACTGAGTTCATTTTCCGAGGTTTTCGAAAATTTTCGCCAATTTTCGACCGTCTGACTTGCCGTTGAGTTGTACTACTTAAAACCGGATACCTCCTTCGACATCATGCTCTCCTAATACTTAGTTCATTTTCCGAGGTTTTCGAAAATTTTCGCCAATTTTCGACCGTCTGACTTGCCGTTGAGTTGTACTACTGAAAACCGGATACCTCCTTCGACATCATGCTCTCC
>CM052325.1:9780819-9856743 GCA_028455615.1 Lasioglossum zephyrum | reverse complement strand
TTCTCCTAATACTGAGTTCATTTTCCGAGGTTTTCGAAAATTTTCGCCAATTTTCGACCGTCGGACTTGCCGTTGAGTTGTACTACTGAATTTCGAATACCTCCTTCGACATCATGTTCTCCTAATAAGTTCAATTTTCGAGATTTTCGAAGACGTTAATCTAATTTTACTATCGAATTTGCATGGTACAGGGTGGAGAAATACGAAGACATTAATTGTTGTAAATCATATTCTTTATTTGTCACCAATACAAGTACAAGATTACACGGGTATCGTAGTCGTGTGTAGACATCCCGTAAGTCCCGTTGACGTCCGATAGGTGTGGTGTGATATTTAATGCCCAGAACAGGTATGACACTGAGTCAAACCCACTCTCCAGCTGAATGCGAATAGCGGATCGTGGAGAGTGTGGGTTGACATAAAAAGTGTGAAAAACAGATTCTGGAAAGAGCCCTGGGCGGTGAAGGTTGAGAGAGTATGGCGAAGGCGGAAAGCAATATAATGTCCCCAAACGTCATCTGAGGTGAGAGCCGAGCCCCACACTACCCTTTCCAACCACCACCGAAGGAGAGGGTCTCCGTAAGAGGATTCCCCCACTACCCTTAAACAAAAAAAAGGTAATAAAATGTGATACGGTGTGGTGCAGTGCAGTGCGGTGTGGGTTAATTTTTATTTGATTATAATTATCAATTGAAAGATATAGAACTATAAATAAATTAGTATTTACATTTTAAACGTGTTTTAAAAGATTCATCAAATGCCCCACTGTGGGACGTAAGAAAACACCAAATTATTCGAGTTTATGGCTTGTCGGTAACACTAGCATTTGCGTCTTTTACCGACCCGCGAATTGCGCTGTCGGTAACATTTGGCGACAAGTTTCAGCGTTCTGCCTCTGCGTGAAGTGACGCTGTACGACGACATCCGTAACCGACGCGGCCCCCGTGCAATCCAAGGCTGCCAGCGAACTCGAAAATGCGAACTGAGTCTCCGACGAGATACTGTTAACTGTATCTGTGTAGAAAGAAAAATAATGATGAAATACTTTCCCGTTGAGACTCTAATGTTTGAGGGCTCATATTAAAGCAGAAAAATCGCTCTTTACGATAGAAAAACCGTGGTTTATTGAAAAGTTATTAAAGTTATTAAAGCGAGAAATCACGTTCAGGTCCAGCGTAAAGGGTGTACGAACCGGGCACAGGGCCCAGTTATTTGATATTTTTACTGTACCGAACAGGCCCCGTATGTCTGTACTAATTAAGGATGAAACAAAATTTTAGCGCCGGCCCTGATTACGACCCCTAACTCGAGAACGAACGATTAGACATCGTTCATGACACTAGCAGCAATAAAAACCTATGAATCTTTGTTTGTTCGTTTATTTCGACATTTCAAGATGTATGGACAATTATTACATAATAATTATATATATTTATATATGTATAATGAGAGAGCATTCTCCTCTCGCGGCATTTCCCTCTTCATCGACGGGAAATCCCCTCCCCACTGTCGTCCATTCACTATAATCTCTTTCACCCTCTATCTTTTTCTCACCCTTTCTCTCTCTTTCCCTCACTTTCTCTCTCTCTCTCACACACACTCTCGCTTTCTCTCTCTCTCTCTGTCGTTTTCTGGCTCTCATTCTCTCGATCTGTCTCTCTCACTCTCTCACTTTGTTTCTTCACGATAAAAGAATGAAAAGGTAAAAGTAAGAAAGAAACGACGTCGATTCGTCAAGTCAATGAATGATTTTACGAAACGATTCGGTTTTGGGCGCGATATTTAATCATTCGATCTCGCAAAAACACTGGTGAAATTCTTTCCCATATGCTCTTATACGTCATTCTCTTCCACGTCTTACGCGTTCCTTTTCTATTCGTCTTCTTCTCTTCACTGTTCCGTTCACGTCCCTTATTATCATTTAGCGTTTATCGATAAGATTATGATCGTTACCATTAATCGTTACAATTACGATAATAACACTAGTGTTAGTAACACCCGCACTCGCCCCGCCCACTTTCCTACCCCCACCACGCGGCCACCTATCCCCTTCCCCAGATAACCGTGGCACCACGTTCAAATCGCGAATTACAATTTTGGGAATACCGTCAACAGAATCGCTTGTTGCAATCCTGTTTTTGTTCTTTTTTTCGTTCTTTCATAATCCCTGACTTAAGTTTTCTTACAACACGATATACTTTTTCATTCTTCGTCCGTTTGTCACAATTATTTTTCTCGTTCTCTCTCTTTCTCTCTCTCTCTCTCACACACGTACACACATTCGAAATATTCATACTCCAGAGTTTCTCGTAACCTCGTCATCGTTAAAAATATTTTTCATTCTTTAATTTTCCTCTTTCGCTAAACGATGTTTTTCACTCATTGTCTAATATTTTTGTCCCGATTCCATTGTAGCCGACAATCAAATATTTCAATGTGCAATTGGTTCATTAATTTCCCACTTGGAAAATCGCATCTCGACGCTTGCCAAATGTTGATCGAATGTCGTCGAGGAATTGCAAATTGAAAATCGCTTGGTGACTGGTACAATGTCGATAAAAACGTGTACAGTATTGCGAAATGGGTATCGTTGAGCGCAGGTTCGTGAGAAATATTTGAACAAGGGGTGGGGGGAGGGAGGGTATAGTTGGGCACAGTGGCAGATCATTAAAATTCTTAAATGAAAGATGATTCGCTCTCCCTTTCGGGAATGCGTATTTCCTTAGGACTCCCGTTTTTTCGGGGGGGGCCTCAAACGCATGATCCGCCACTGGCCAGTGCAGAATTTGAAGGAGAGAAATCCCTGAATTTCACGTTCGACGTACGAAAAAAAACTGAAAACGATGGAAAAATAAAAGCGCCGAGACAATCAATGAGGAATAAGAATAATCCCGAAAACAATATGGCGGTAAAGAAGAAAATAGTTATCCTAGAAAACAAGTAAAAAAAGAAAATACTGTTCCTGAAAGTGGCTCTTGATACAATTTCATTTTTTATAGTCATCCTTGTTAATCTAAAAGCACCTCCAAGAAACATTGGCAAGTTTTTTCTCGACTGTATGGGCTAGTCAACATAATTTGCTAGCTTTTCGTTTTAGACCTAGCCGGGGAAAAGAGAGAAATTGCTGAAAAATATACATACTTTTCAACCGAATGGAAAATATATGTGTATATCCATATTTTCTAAGTCAATTATGCAATCATATTATTATTCACTGTAACACTCTGGTACACGATTTCTTTCACAAAAATGTACCGTGGCGATGGTACAATCTCAGTTCTATCTCAAGTTGTTTCATTGTCACTCCTCGCAGAACAGTTCCTTAGTGAACGCTGATAGAATTCTCACTCGAAAAAATGAACAAGCAATGAAACTCTAAAATATTCAGTTCGAATTTTCGCGCCTCAAATGAAGCGTCAAGTCTGTTTTACCGACAGAACCTTCATCCGCGATAAATGTACAAATTAAATCTTTTAACTAGACGCTTGCTATAATTTTAATTAACGACCAGATTGTACGCGATTGGCATCGGACGACACAAATTTTTTACATGAAAATTAGATTTCCGATCGTGTTTTCTTTAACGAGCTAGTACGTTCTTTTTTCCTTCTAACTTGACTAGAAATTCTATACGTGAAATTATTTATACATAATTATAGCTACTACATATAGGAATACTTAATTAATTAATTCGTAACCCTAAAATTTATATATATATATATTAATTTTATAATAATATAGCAACGGCGGTGACAGTAATACTATTTTCCTTTTATCCCTAGATTTAACTAACGATATATAAAAATAATTCTCAAAATCGGCGTAAAAATAAGAACGAAACTCGATGTCGAAATGAAAAGAATGTTCTTGTCCGCTTTATCATAAAACGTTTATCTTCACGGTACTCATAATCGAAAGAAGAGTTTAAAAGTTAATCTTTGTTTGTTGGCCTCCATTTTATATATGTAATTCGGATTGTTTTTCGAGAATACTTTTTGTTCGTTACATCGTAATTATTGTTCTACTTGATTCTTTGGTTCTTTTTGGTCAAACACCCTTCTCGGTTATTAATTAAATTACAATTAAGTAGCGTGGAGTTGCAACTGCAATCTTTTGTTCCCTATCGTGAAATTTCGTCTAACAAAACCTCTACCAATGAATTATTCATTTTTTTTGTGAACCATAAGGGAAAATCTGTAGTTCAAGAAAAACTGAATAGCCCCGTCGACGAACAAATAAAATGTTTAAAGAAATGATTCCTTTGCAGCTGCAATTGAGTATACAATAAATTAAAAACGAAAAAGACTGTACTTGTATGTGGAATGTTTCATTTGTAGTTGTTCGACTGTCTTGATATCCTTTCAGAGCCAATAGTAAAATTTCTTCAACAAAAGATCATGATAAGCGATGATCAACTGAAAATGTTACTCTGTCCGAGATGAAATCAGCGAAGTTAAAAAAAAATTGAAAAAACAAATAGGTCCGCAAGAGAGCCTAAACTACCCCAACATCGGAAATTCAAGGATAGCAACGTTTTGCTGGAACATTTCTCAAAGTATGTATAGATGTGCGCGCGCGTATGATTGTACGATAATGTTTGTAAGTTTTGTGTAGATGTGCGTAACTGATCAAACGAGACGATCTTGGACAATGATCAAATTCAAAGATCCTTCCTACAACCATGAAACAATTTTCTATACTTTCATATTGCACCAGTCTAGATATAAAAAAAATCAATCGATCGATCAATCTAGATTGTCCATATTGGTCTTGGAACAGATTTCTTATAAATTGTTTCACGTGCGGACTCTCGCAGTTCCGGGAAAAAAGAAGATGTTCGCATTGTTGCACGTCGTTAGGGTTTTTCATGAAAGAAAAATAGAAATTGTTGACTTCGACCGTCCCACGCATCGAACTTTTACGGTTCAGTCTTCCAACAGAAAAGAACAGATCGAATGGCCTGGCGTGCGCAGTTCATTGCTATTCGAACAACTGCAAAACACATGTGTAATTAAATGTCGATTTGTTGTGCGCGACCTGTGCGATCGTTCATGAACGTAACATACTCCAAGTAAAGCGAACATGTTTGAACAATAATTGTACACGAGACAAAGGAAAATTGGATTTTATATTACAAAGCGTCCTGGACCACCCGGGGCACAAAGTCATCGGTCAATAACAACATTCATCGTCTAAAAATTTCTTTATAACCTAATACGAAGCTTTTGTTTCTTAATAAACGTATACAGAATCCTCATACGCTCAACCATAAGCTCCCCGGCTTCCTCAATGAATCATTCTATTCATCACACTTCGTAAAAAAATTCAAAACACAAAGATCCGTTCAAAATTCGCGCGGTCGGCCTCCATACTAGACGTCGCCATAGCAACGCCGGCGTTGATTGGGCTGCTGAGGGCCCCTAGCCACACCCAATGTAGAAAGACAGTGTTCTATGAACTATTATTATAATTAACAGTATGCACCATTAATTATAACAGCCATCTTCCCCTTCACGATGACTGCGGTGTCTTTAGGTCCAATATCATGATTCTACTTTAAAAAAACAAAAACTAAAATAAAATGATCGCTGCCATTGATTTACAATCTTGCTAACTATGAATCACTCTGTATACTTTCAGTGCAAAGGTTCTCCGAATGACCACGTCAACGACTCTCTGCCCAAAGGTAGCCCTACACCCTCAGGTGTCATTGACTCGCCAATAAAACCAAGATAGAGCATCGGTAGATCCCCTATGTGCTTCGTGATTGGTCTTTGTGCGATTCGTCGCGATATCCATGAAAAAATCTGGATCAATCTTTGGTGAGTTTCCTTTCGATATTCTTCTCGGTCTTCGGCACAGCTATTCTCGTAGGATCCCGTTGTTTATGAAATTCTTTTCTTCTTCGTTTACGCGAGGATGTTTTGAAGAAGTGTACACAGGGTGCTCCTTAGTCGACGGGCCATATGGACTCGCCTCGGACATTCGTGGCAGCGTTCGAGAAAACGGTAAATTCTGTTGTTTGTTGTGACAACTCGAGAGCGCGACTGGCCGCTGCTGGCCCCTCGTTGACTCTTTAAATTTCTACAATTTACAAAATGGCAGACAGGTATCAGCTCGCCATTGTTCTTCTGGCGGTCAAATAGATTGCATAGGGATTCCCCGATATTCCCCGATGTGCTCCGATCAGAACTGTATGTTTTCCTCTTCGGCAGAGGAATACACATCTGAAATCAGACGGTCGTAATACTTGTCCACACGACTCCCACGTTTAGGTAACGGGAGGTGGGCAGCTATTACGAGGATCATGTGTATTCTTCGGAGAAAGAAGATATAAATCTTAGTAGAGTCAAACGGAGGGACGATCGCAGTGAGGTTAGATTCACGATTACAGCTCCCAGCAGCCTCCGCTGCTCAGAATGCGGGTCCCGCGAGTAGACAAAGGAGCGGCCCCGGTGTTTCGGTCCCCGTAAAAGAAGAAATAGTCGAAAGGGCAGTTGATAAAAAAGTTGAGAAGGAATCCGCAGGTGGTCGGTAGTAGTAGCGGTGGTACACACAAGTATATATCTCTCTCGTTCTCTCTCTCTCTCGCTCGCTCGCTCGCTCTCTTTCGTTCTCTTTCTCTCGTTCTCTCTCACTCTCGTTCTCGTTCTCTCCGGTCTCGCTTTCTTCCAACCTCTTTCTCTCGGTCCCCTTTCTCGCCAGTAGTGTTGGTTTCAGTCTCTCGGTCTCTCATTCTCTCTCTCATGCGCTCCCACGTGCTCGCAATACATGGTTTCCTGTGTCCGTGTGTGTGTGAATGTGTATGTGTAAGTGTGTATCGGTCGATCGGCTCCACGACGGCAATATTTATCCTAATAGAGACCGCAGCCACGGAGATTATTGGCGATAATGACATCTGTGACTGCGTCGAACACGAACTGAATGTTGGTTGTATCAGTGGCGCAAGTCGTGTGGCAGTAGATCTCCTTATTGCCTGTCTTGTTATTCGCCTCGAATTGCGCCTGGATGTACGCGGCGGCCTCGCTGTACTCTTGCGCTCCTGAACAATGAGAAATAAGTTATGCATTAATAATTGTAAACGATAGGCGAAAGTCACCTATTCACGCATGCGATCTGTACGGACTGATTAGGGCTGAGTCACCTAGCGTGACCATTTCACGTTGTCGGGGAACCACCATCGTGGCGATGCACTTTCAATTGTTCCAGCCCGTGCTGGATACTATTATGATTCTTGCATGCTACGAGGCGCCAAAACCGAATTTCGAAATCGCTTTTTGGTGTAAACCATGGTTTTCGAGGAATTTTATTACAAACAAGTAGTTCATAATTATTTAGGAACCTTACGAAAAGATCTTGAAATGTTTAATCTTCACGCTAAACCTACCGACCATCAAAAGTCACCGATGAGTATTGTATTCTAAAAATTGCTAGGTTGAATTCATTTATATTTTGAGCGATTTTTAACATAATAGATACTAAAATAAAAACATCTTTATAATTTCAATAACTGAAAAATAAAAAATCTAAAACAGGTAATTTGACCATCGGTGGTAGGTTTAGTGTTAATAACGAAATGCATCCTTAAATAATTGATTAATAATAAAATATTGAATATATTTGATATGGAAGAAGGTATTATAATCAAGGTTGAAAATGATGTAAAAAATTGTTGTTCGACAGATCAGTAATAAAATAAAGAAGTGTTTACGAAAATCAATGGAGTTATGACGTGGAGAGCGACTTTGGCAACAACATGATTCATTCAATCATATCGTATATTGGCCGGAATGTATTTAGATCACCCCAAACAAGAAGAAATAATATTCGTGTGGCGCGTGAAGGAATCTCAAGGACGCCGCGAGAGATTATAAAACTTTTTTCTAACGAGGTAAACTTCACGCGTTTATTTTTATCGAACACACATTAAGAGAATTCTATTTCATTTACTTTACTAAAATTAGTAGGAGGAGTGCCTATTTTTAGAATGGGATTTTCGGAAGGAGAATACGATACATTGAAAATCAAAATGGCGTCTTACCAGCATACTCGGGGAAGCAGATGGTGAGGGGGGACTTGCGAATTTTCTGCTCGAAGAGATCTTTCTTGTTCAGGAAAAGAATGATCGACGTGTCGGTGAACCATTTGTTATTGCAAATCGAGTCGAACAGCTTCAAGCTTTCTTGCATTCGATTCTGTAAAGGAAAAAGCAGCAACTATAAATATAAATTCTAAAAATTAATATATTTAATCATCCTATAAGTACTTGTGAATTGACAAAAAGGCATTTTACAATACATAATAAGAAAACAATTGATGGTAGAAGATTTAGAAGAAATGTTTGTGTCTGTTTTTGACGTATTAATAGCAAAATATAGAAAGGAAAATAAATAGTAAATCATTCCAGAGGATTCAGAAGCAAGAGGGGTTAATGGGCGAGGTCGTTCCAGCAGAAGAACCCGTTAATTTCCGACAATTGCAAGCCGTCACGTTCTCTTCCCACATTGGACTGGCAATTGGCAGTCCATATGTAATTTTGTAGGGTGTCGGGGGTTTCTAGTTTCTTGAATTCTCTCTGTATTGTCATCGGGGCCCGGCACCTGTGACGGATCACGTGTCAAACGCCAACTATGTTAACATTATACCACGCCACGTGACCGTGATACGTTCGTCACGCGTGCTGCACCCGTTCTCAATTCTCGGATGAACATTAAAATACATTAAACATTGTCTTTACCAACCTTTAAACTTTGGTACAATTTTAAAAAATAAGTTAGTTTAAATGAATCTGGCTTGAATTGAAACTGACCCTGAACTAATCAAAAATAAAATGTGACTGTATTAAATTCCATTAAAAATTGTCTTTATTAATTTTTCAAACTTGGTACAATTTAAAAAATATATATAATTTAGTTTAAATCAGTCTGACTTAAATTGAAACTGTCCCCGAATAAATTAAAAATAAAATGTGACCGTATTAAATTCCAAGAATAAATAATCTTTCGAATTTTGTACAATTCAAAAAAGAATTTTATCTGTACATCCTCTGGTTTAAGAAATATTTCAGAAATGTATTTCCAACAGCTAACATTCGTTCAAATAAATCTGACCGAATTGAAAATAATTTCTTATTAACTAAAGTGTGTGTTAAGATTGTCTTCTTTTGAAAAAATAATGAATCTACCTATTAATCTGTTACCTAAACGATGCAAAGACAGTAATTATAGTGAGGTATCGCTTACCGTCGACTCATCTTCGTGTAGCACTTGATCATATTCGGACATCGCGACGCAAAATATGATCGCAGTCACGTCCTCGAAGCAATGAATCCACTTCTTACGTTCGCTTCTTTGGCCACCCACGTCGAACAATCTGTAACAAACCACGTACATACAGATAAGCTGCAACCTGATCGTTATTCGATCATCCGACCCACTCCATCTTTATTTTGCTCCATGAAAATCATTAAAATCACAACTATGAGATCCTTCTCCAATTTCACCATTACGTATGACACGTTTCTAACATTTTTACAACCCAGTTACAATAACAGAAAAAAATGAACACGTTTCTAAAAATAAATATTAAATTTTCTAAAAGTGGTACCATTTACCATTTTGATACCATTTACAAATCGATAAAGTTTTAAATTGTTCACTGTCGAATTTATAACAAGACCTTTATGCAGAATAAAACATTTCTACATCAATTGCAAAAAACAGAGGCCTTAAATCTTTTTAATGTGTCCACTGTTTTAAATTGTACGTACCTATTTTTGTAATACATGCATAAAATACGCAGTCTATTTATAACATTACTTATACAATATTTTTAATTTTACGTATTGAAACTTCATGAATTAGTAAATAAATGAGTGTTTCGGCTGAAAACGGCCCGGAAGTCGCGACAGGTCTATAAATATGATATAAAGAGGGGCCGAGCAACATTATTTTTCGTTTCCCGAGGATGTTTGGAAAATAGAGCGATTTTTGTCGGTTCTGGTTTGTATACACCGATCGCGGGAACTTAGTATTCACATAAATACCGTGTGGGTTCTAGTAATAGAATCGAAGTTAATTTTATTTTTCACGGGCCAGAGCGAACCACGGACCGTAGGAGAACGCGCCTCGCTCACAATCGGTTTCTTAAATTATCAGCGGCATGATTCATGCTCAATCATTCACGAGACATTGCTCTTTCTCTCGTAACCCTCCACGCCCCGCCTTCGTTCTTCATCATTCTCTCCTTCTTCTTCTTCGTCTCCTCCGTCTTCTTCTGCGCTTGTTATTTTTCTTGGGCGCGAAATAAACGAGCGATTTGAACGAACTGCAAATTCGCGCCGGACGTGGGCGTGAATTATTATGTTGGCGGGAAAAAATTGACCGTTTGAACGCGCCACGCTGCGCCCGCCGTCCAACGTTGCTATAATTGGAAAACAACGGCCGCCTAATTTTCTAGTCTTAGAATAGAATTTTTACAATTTTAGAACCATCTTATTAGGATGCCAAATTCTTTTTCTCATTTTTAACTTGAAAAGAAATTTTCTTCGTGTTCGATAATACAATATTTGGTATGCTACGCCATTGCTATAATTTCCTATAATCGGAATATCATTTCTACAATTTTTCAACCATCTGTTTCAAACGTCAAAATTCTTTTCGACGTTTCTGTATTTGATAACAGAATTTCTAAAGTCCTACGCCATTTGCTATAATTGGAAAAAAATGTTCCCCCTATTTTCTACGCTCAGAGTGGAGTACTAACGATTTTAGAACAGCGACTGATTAAAATGCTAAATATATTTTTCGATATTCGACAACAGAATGTTCCACGACCTACGCCATTGCTATAATTGGACAACACGTGCCCCTAATATTCTATGCTTATAATTCTAGAGATTGCTCAGATAATCAGAATCGAAATTTGGTATTCCTATTATAATTTGTGGTTCCAAGATATTTTGGTGTTTAATAACAGAGTGTCCAGAGTGCTACGCCATTGCTATAATTGGAAAAGAACGTCCCCCTAATCTTTTGTACTCGTAACAGAGTATCTATAATTTTAGATTGAGGACTGATTCGAATGCTGACATTTTCTAAATATTTAATCGTATCCGAATTAGCAACGACAACCACAATAAATAAACGAAAAAGACCGAGAATCTGACCAAACCAATAACTTACTATGACAGAGAACTATTGGATCACGACAATAGCCTATGTGAGGGAAATAGAAATTTGTTATCTGTTAAATATATCATTGGTCTCCTCGGTGAACGTAAACAAACGTCCGGCAAGAAACGAAAGGAGAATGGTGAAATCTGTGCGTGCATCAACCTGCCAGCCAAAAATGGTAGGTGCAGCTTTATCGATGTGCACTGATACTGCACACATATACACAGAGAGAGAGAGAGTTGTATCAGGCATAGTGTTATCGTTTCAGGAACGCTCGACTCGGCCAACAAACGGGAAACTGTTTTCCATTCTACGATCGAACGATTTTTCCTATCTTGTACACTCGTGATAGTGCAGTTTGGTTTGTTCGTGTTAACATCCTGTACGATAACAGATAAAGCCGTCGAATTTATGCTCCGTTTCGGAAAATCTCAACTCCGTCATCATAGTAACGATAATAATCAAACACCTAGTCTTTTCTGCAATCTTTATGCGATTTTACGCGTGTCACTGTTTTCGTTTAGTTTTGCACATTGTAATACTGGGCGAGAGTTGAAAATAAAATGGAAATTTTTTTTTAATCACGTTTCTATTAAAATGCACTAGAAAAGAGAAAATAACTTTTTTTGACATTAGTGACTATAAATAAAAGCGTGGAAGCGCTAAACTATATTAACCTAATTTTCGTGGGCGCTCCACGCTTTTATTTGTAATCACTAATGTATAAGAAAATTATTTTCTCCTTTTTAGTGCGTTTTAATATAAGTGTGGTTTTTAAAAACTTTTTTTTATTTTCTACTTTTTAGTCTTTACCACCGAGCGTATTTAGTAAGGCCCGGGTTCGATTCCCGCTGAGATACTCTGATGAGATGTTTTTTTTTTAATATTGCATTGTCATCCAAAAATTTTTTTTAATATTGCATTGTCATCCAGTTCCGAGCTTAAAGTTGCAAGTCTCTAGCTCATCGGAAAGTGGTTTAAATTCGATTACAAGATTTGATACAAACAACACGTCAAGTACTGAATTGACTGATTGTTTGCTATTTTTCAAATAAACAGAATATTCTCTTGTGACTTTCAAAATTGAGAAGGGCACGAAAATGTTGGAAATGGAATATCGAGTAAATATTGATTCGAATAAACAGCGGGGTATATACTATTTAATAATTATGTAATGTTTCAGACGGAAGTTATATATCGCTCGACCCAGTGATTACTATCGAGAGACAATGCACTCTTTGTGCTGACTATATGGTTATGTTCTTCTGGAAAAGTTGTGCAACCTGTCTAGCCTGGCGGAATTTATTTTATGTACATGTTGGTCCAAAGGAAGACTGTTTCACAAGAAACTTGTTCTTTCTTTGAAAATGTTGTTGACATCGTTGAAGGGAAATTTTGTGATTCCTGAAGCTTGATATATAGTTTTTATGTTTCCTACAGGGTGTTTCAAATATAATGTTACAGGTCTCCTGAGAACAAACAAGTATCACAACTATTTTGACAAATACTGTAAATGTGGTACAAATGACATTCATGGAATTCTATAGCTTGCCACAATTTTAACTATAGTGGATTTCGAATATGGCGTCACACCATTTTCCAAAAAAAAACCTTGTTTTAAATTCTATTTTCCGAGAAATCTTACTTTAGCGAGGCCTAATAATACAGTTGTGTCAATAATTGCTAAATAGTAATAATTATTCAAAGATCTGTACTTACTTGAAGTTAAGATTCTTGAAGGAAAAGTGGACCTCGACTATACCCGTTGTTTTCACACGGGTCCTTAGAATATCCTGCTCCGTAGGCTGATAATCCCTTGCTCCTAATCGGTCTAGGTCATCCAGGAAACTGAAAATTCGAACGAACAGTTAGTAACGAAATTTCGACACCGATGCAGTGCTTCAACAGGCTCTCGAAACTCGAATAACAAATTTAAAAGCATTCAAACAAATCCAGAATTTGCCTGAATAAAAATATTAATATCATTTTCCAACGTTTCTTCTTACGGAAACGTGGAAATTAATTAAACGAGATTCGTATGGAGCTTAGAGTACCTCGTGTAACGAGAATATATATCGCAAGCTGATTTTTTTCTTTTCGGTTCTACATATCTCGCGACCTTTTGTTCCATTGTCTGGAACCTCGGACATAACTTTGCTGCAATTAATAATGCTTTATCATGCCACTACGGATTTTATGCACTTACTACGCACACATACGCGACCACCAGATACGTAGCAGCATGACTTTCCACAAAATTCAATTTTTATTCAGTAAAAAATCCACCCCACAAAAAATTCTTGAAGATTCTCAGCTCTCTCTCTCTCGTCATTCTATTAAATATAATATTCTTATTAAACAAAATACGTAATATAGCAATATAAATGAAAGAGTTGAAAATCATAAAATAAGTGGCATTTAATATTTCTTCTACATAAGTAACATTAGTAATATGCAATAGCATAATTATTAATTGTTACATTCCTCTATTTCAACTTCGATAATTTCAAAAATGATACAAAACTTCGATACGGATGATTTTAAACTATTCTTGAGAGCTAGAAAGATTGAAGATCCTTGGTTTATTAATTACAAATTCTCTTTGAAAATTTTTTCGACGAATTCTAGATAAAAGATAGTGTCACGTCCGGTAGTTCGGCCATTAATAATAATTGATAATGTCAATCATGTAGAATATATATTTTCTGAATGTCTTTTTGTACTTGCTCTACGAATGTTGCACGAGAAATAAAATATCAAATATACAATAATTCAACATTAATTACTAATTATGATATTTGATATTTTATTTCCCGTGCAACATTACTAGAGCAAGTATAAAAAGAAATTCAGAAAGTATATATTCTACATGGATGATTTTATCAATTATTATTAATGGTGGAGCCACCGCGGTGCGCACCGAATGTGACAATAGAATGAAATTGTTGAACCAATAACGAATGTACTAAAGACGTTTCGAACGACCTGGAGAAGACTGTTTCCAGGGGTAAACGACACTCTGAATCGACTTTGCAATCCAGGTCGAGGGACCCGATCGATTTTCCCGATGCGTGTACGCGTTCAACGACGACTCGCTGTCACTGCTGTCAGTCAGCCGTTCATTGCCAAAGTTGGACACACCTGTATATCACAGGTCGCCTCTGCGTCTTATCTCTGTAGGGCTTTTTATGTTATGGTTCCTATGGTCAGAGGCGACGTGTACACCCACAGATATCGAGGGGAGGACTGATGGGTATCGGGTGTCCAGCAAAAATAGCGGGTTATTAATACGAGATAGCGAAAGGTCGCTGTAACGACGCCATTTTGGAGACTCCTGCCAGGTGGATACCTCGAAACTTCTACAAATTTTATATTCTACAGAAAAACCATAACATTTTCACATCTTATAAACTCCGAAATCAAGTCCGACATTTATCTACTGTCAACATATTTTTATTGAAACGCTCAATTTCCTATGAACCTCCACAGCTAATGGATAAAATTGTTCCTGCTGATAAATGAAATAAAATTTTCCTGGATGATGAATAAAATCAATTTGATCTGGATAGTAAATCAAGCAAAAATTGGTCTTGACAATGAATAAAGTAACATTTTTCTTTGTAGCTAGTAAAATACAATCGTTCTGGACAATGAATAAAATCAATTTGTTCTGGGTAATAAATCAAGTAAAATTTTTCTTGACAATGAATAAGGTAAAATTTTTCGTTGTTACAAGTAAAGTCGTTCTTGATGAAGAGTCAAATAGAATTTTTCGTTGAATCGAATAAAATTGAATTGTTCTCGCTGGTAAATGAGATTGATTTAATGCGAGATGGATGGTGCAATTAAATAATTGAATACTCTTCTCTGATAGCACAATAAAATTGGTAATCTTTTTGACCTTTCAACCGTATGGTTCTTTGACCATGAACTCTCCCGGGCGGGCACGATCAAACTCGAACAAAAATAATTTACAGCGACCTAGTCCGCGACGTATGTAAATACGATGTAATTTATGGTGCTACAGATGTAACGACGAATTTAGATAGGGGAATATCTTCGGAGGAAGCTGTTGAACATGGATATACACTATTCCGTAAAAGTGGCGAATTTTTGCTCGTGTTTACGATCGTTCATAAATTACATCCGCGACTCCATTGCTTATTATAAATGGTACTTTTCTTTTCGGAAAATTATTCGCTTGTCGTACATGTACGACGACCGAAACGAATAAAAGTCAAATTTTATTTTGCCAACAATCGAATCAAAAATGGAATTTCATTTTATCCAGAAAATCAAAACGAATCAATCTGACATTTCGTTTTACTCGCAAAATCGTAGGTAAATAAAATCGATATTTATTTTAACCACAAATGCCTGTTTCCTTCCCACTGTTCTTGTCCCCCACGCCTCCTCCAAAAAAACCGACTGTCCCACTCTGCCTCCCTGTTTCGTTCTTTCATTCTCGTATCTCTGTATATTCTTATTCCCCGACAGAAGAGTAATAGAATGAAAAGGGGAACGATGGGCGAGGAGGGGAGGAAGAGGGGAGTGAGGAGGATACGGTGTCGGCGGCCATTTTAGGCCACGTGACACGGGCGTGGCGTGACGTCATCGGCGATCAATACGCCGCTGAACCTAAATAAGAGCCACGGAAAAAACGGGGAAAAAGGAAGATCCTTCGGATCCTTGGAACCGCGTGCATCCTCCTTTTTAATACACTTTTCCCTCCTACCCCCGCAACCCCTTCCTTTTCATTTCCTGGACCCCCCAGTTCTTCTAACCGTTTTTTCCCTGACAAAGGTAACTTGACAAGATCGTTTAATTGGTGCCCATAAACTGGCTTATCTAGTATGTCTAGGAGAAATTTTTAGTGGAGTTGTAAAAACTGTTTTAGGAAAGAATTTCTACAAGAAACGTAACTGTTTTTTAATTGTTTCCCGTTCGTGCCAGTCATTTGTTTAACAGTGGAGTTACCGAAACGCTCGGAGATTCGTTTAACTTTGATGTTTGAACTTTTGGAAATTTTTGAATTTGCTTTCCGAAGGTTTAATATCAAAAATTTCTATATTAAATTTATATCAACAAACAAAGATCGCTGTCGTAAAAAATACTATCTTTTAAATTACAAAATTACAATCCTCAGAAATCACGTGTCCATGTTTCCTGACAAACGTGACAGCGGCTGTCAACGTGTTTGTAGTTAAAAATAATGTTTCTTTAAAAAAATCAATTTTTCATTTCTTTTACTAAATATTCTTTCTTAATTTGTTAAGCGATTCATTCTGAAGTATTTTATGATAGTCTGGATCTTGCAGATAGCACCGTGCAACGCGTGCAGAATGCAACTGGTGATAAAGCCAGGTTCCAGCGCACGTGCCAGGATGCGATACAGCAAATAAAAGATTTGGAAAAGCCGAAGACCAATGCTCAGCCATTGGCTGACTACTCGTCTGGATATCGATGACGAAAAATGATTCACCCGCGATTTTTCTCGAGCAACGTGTTGCTTCTACGCGCTTCTCCCCGCTATATCTCCTTTCAAGCAGAAACCCTTCACGCTGGGTTGGGAAAATCGATTTTTCTTATTTTTGGTTGTGAAAGTAGAACTTCTGACGATTCGAATGACGCTGGTTTCGTTTCAATGAGACCCGTAGAAGTACTCCAAAAATATTTGTTTCTAGACAAACAAATGGGTTTCTGTGACAAAAGAAAACTGTTGAAAACATCGGTGTGCTTCTTTTTGGATGTTTCAGAGCAATATTTAATGCATATATTTAGCTAAGTATTTTTTGTTTGTTAATAAAAATAATTCATGCTTTTCGCTTGGAGATTCTCATCGATTTTTCCTGTATTTCCTTGACTCTGAAAACAAGGACAGTTTCCCGAGACACGTCTACCCGCAGCTGAAGGTGTTAGGGTTTAGAAAAACGAGATGGCGGATCGATTTGCTTGGAAATTTAATGAGGAACTCTCGATGGCTTACCTTCGAGAGGAAAACGGTTTTCGGCCGTTTTGGCAAATGGGCAAGGAAATGCAACTTGTTTATTACCACTTTATTACTCCTCATTAATACTGAACCCTGAATTTTCTAATTATAGATCCTCGTGTAATTAAAAAACTCGTGGGGAAGTTAACGAACGTTTTATTCTATTAATAATTCTTCTTTTAAGTATTCTTTACTTTGTTATAACATTATTACTAGACTGCGGATCGTTATGCAAAATAAAAATTTCTTACCTGAATTGCAACAAACTGGAGTGAATTGGAAATTTATTTTCTTCCCTATTCTATTTAGTACGTGAAAAATATAATAATATCTTTAAATTTTTCTAATATCTTTACTATTTTAAATTACACCTACTCATTTTTGTCATAAATGCACAAAATTTGCAATCTAGTTATTACCCTTAATTATTGTAAATTAAAAAAAGAAGGAAAATTTTTTTTAAATCCAGTGATTCGTGGTTCCTGGACTTTCATATATACTACACCATCAAAGAACTGATTGAATTGCACTTACTATTTCGCTGAATCGTTCAATTGATACTCGTTGCTCCTGCCAAAGCACTCCTGGACCCCGCTATCCGCCCAGAGCCTCTTCATTGCAGCTAGGAGCTCCTCGCCAAACGGCTCCGTGTCCTCCATTCTTTGGATCACGTCGAACACCATTTTCGAGTCCGTCTGTAACAGCATCAAACATCCATCGTTAACTCAAATTTCGTCATCCCATCTGAAAAAACAACGAAGCTATTGAAAGTATTTCTTCCTTTGGAGTTTGTTATTGCAAACGAAAATAGAAAAATAAAAATTTGCACAAGTATCTACAGGCACAACTGCGCCTAAATATATTTTTTCTCATTTTTAAAGTCCCTACATTCCGAGAGAAAAATTCTGAAAGAATTGAAACTTTCGAAGAGTAACTTCTAGCAATAGTTACTGCAAATGAAAATAGAAAAATAAAAATTTGCACAAGTATCTACAGTCACAACTGTGCCTAAATATATTTTTTCACGTTCATAGAGCCCCTGCAGACCGAGAAAAATTCTGAAACAGTTACAACTTTCAAAGAGTAACTTCTAGCAATAATTATTGCAAATTAAAACAGAAAAATAACAATTTGCAACGAACATCTACAGTCTTTTAATAATCAATAGGTCAAGTTAGAAAATCAAAATGTATTGAGGTGATAGACAATTTTATATAAAATTACAAGAGGTCAGTGTTTGCAGCCGAAAGTCTGCCAAGCAAGAAGATTGTTGCTTAACAACGGCAAAATGATATTGTTTTGGAAAGAATAGTGTGTGACAATGTAGAACAGGTAGTGTGAAAGCATGTTGGTCGCACAAGTGTCGGATTAACCGAGGCAAACTGTCGTGAAGCACTACTGAAGCCATCAGGTTGCTGATCAACAGGTAGTCCATCAACAGTCCTCGCTAGCTGACAAGGGAGAACTGTTGCTATCAGCTAGTGTGTCGTGATATCAATACACGCGGAGAGAATTTACACTATAAACTTTCACACTTCACCGATTTGCATATACAAGTAATTATCAACAGCAAATACTCGAAAAAATATTTGGCTTTTTTCACTTACATTTTTTGTCAATTTGCGAATAATTACGAAGACTGTATAGATAAAAATAAAATTCTTTATCTATTTCTCCATTAATGTATTGGATGTCCGAACAATAGATTTTTGAAGTTGATATAATCCTTGTTTAACAGTTTAACCATTTTTTTTACGGAGGAAGTAAATGATATATTTTTATTAAAGTTGACACAGGATTGTTTATAGGTATTTGTACTATGTTCAATAATTTTTGTAGGTCAAGATTGTCAAAACTGTTGAAATTATTCACTGAAGAAGCAAACTGTACCCAGGGTGTTTTGAGTCAATACCAAGAAGCAACAACTACGAATTGTACAATTTTTTATGAACAATCTAAATTAGATATCATTATGAAACTTTGTAGACGTAGTCGTACGTGTTTAAACTACACTTATGAATTTTTGTAAATCACTGTCATCGAAACTATATTAATCATTCGCTCTCAGAGTCAATCATTCCAAACGATTCACATCGAGCTAGAGTCACCAGATTAGGGGAATTGATCTGAGGGGATTATCCTCCCTCTGCCTGTATCGGATTAATCACGTGACGTTGTGACACATGTATGACAGGGACGGAGAACGTCACGTGACCAGACTGTGGCGGAAACGTGGGGGAATAGCGTCATAGAGTGGGAGGAAAAAGTGAGGGGGCAAGTCTTACAATTAATCTGGCGATTCTGCTGTGAACGTTGCTCGCTATTTCGACGATAACTATGAAACTATAGTAAATTCCAACTTGAAATTTTGCAAGGGCGTTCCTGAAGAGTCGATCCACCAGATCCTCTAAAAGAATTTCGATCTTTTCCAATCAAATTTCCCAAATTAATTAAAAGTCGTGTATCGGCGACTCCAATAATCTTCGCACAATATTCATTAATCTTCAATAACAGTATGCACATTTTGATCTGATATAAGATAGTGTATTCTACACTTTTGTTTACGCTTGAAAGACTAAATTTGACGTTTCGACATTGTAAATACTATATGCATCTGGGAAAACATTCGAGTAATGCTCTATGACTTTGAAAAACGATCATTTCATACAAAGTGTGCTTACATTGTACAATGTGTATTAAAAGTGAATTCATTTAGTATTTCCCAGGGGTGTACTGCCGATAATGACTTCAGGCTTGAACTTCGGCAATTGCGAAAACTCTGGTTTGCGAAAAAAATTGTGCTCGCATAATTTCGACAAGGGGAAATCAATGGAGACGTCAGGGGTCGTCAGCGGAGGAAGGTTTCCGCTAATGAAAGAAATATTAGCGTGTCCGGGGACTTGGATTGAGAGGCACTGCTCTGAAAAGCCGGATCAATCGGCACTCGAGGCAGACCCTCGTGCTCGTTGTTTTCGAGGCAGGTGCTCTCGTTATTGGCTCTAAGGTAAACGACGTAGCCGCGACGCTGCACGACCGGTAAATATGCTGAAGAGGGTGCTTCAGAACTGCCTCGAGATGCGCATCGATCTCGTTCGAGTGCCTCGACCCGTCGATAATTTTTGACTCGAACCTGTCCCCTTTCGAAACGCGTCCCACTCCGTTTCTCACAGAAAGTCCACCGTCCCCTTTTCGACTCAGAACCGTGTCAAGGGGTTGCGTTCGCGGACCAGGAAAGTTTCAAGTTCAAAACGATGTCCTGAATACGTTCGACCGTCCTCAAACGTACCACGGTCCTTTGTTAATGAGAATTTTTATTTTCTTACCCTGGAAAACTTTTTAACTTTGCGATACTTTTACTTTTTCACTGTTTGTCGACCTGTTTATTTGTTCATGATGTTTACCGAAGAAACGGATGGTGATTTTCAACCCCCAAACATTTTTCATAAATTAAATGAACTAACAACTACGTGATCTTTCAAGTTTTTAACTGTTTGTGGACTCGTTTGTTTGTTCATTTACTGAATTATTTCTTTACCGAAGAAACAGATGGTAATTTTCAACCACCAAACATTTTTCATAAATTAAATGAACTACAAACTACGTGATCTTTCAAGTTTTTAACTGTTTGTGGACTCGTTTGTTTGTTCATTTACTGAAGAAACAGATGGTCATTTTCAACCCCCAAACATGTTTCTTATGGTCAATTCTTTATTTCATAAACTACCTAAATTATTTTCATGAAATTTTGCAGACTCGGTCACATTGCTTTGGACTACATTAATATTGTAAAAGTGACCCGTAGTGATTTTATTCAAGTTTAATAAGTGTAGCAACAAAGACTACTCCCTCCAAGTTGAAAATCGAAGGAAACAATAAAATTCTACTTACCTCTCGCTCATTGGTGGAATAGCTGATGTTCAAGTTCGGCATCGCTCTGAGAATAGCGACTAAGGATTGTATCGTGTTGCTGTATACCACGGGCCTGTACTGCTTAAAGTCTTCGGGTGTAAAGCCGCTTTCATGGATAATTCTGTAAAAATAGAAAAAAAACGATCGTTTGTAAGTTTTTTCAGGCCACCAACGATCTAGTGTTAGCACACTAAATTGTAAACTAAATTCTTGCTTGTCATTTATCGGCTCCAATTTTTATCGTGCACTAAAACTGACTTATACGAGCCGTTTCTAAATTATTATCGAAAACATTCCTCGGTAAATTTATCTTAAACTACCCCTTCAAAAATTATATTTCTAAATTCTTAAATGATGAAATTTTTGAGAAAACAGTACATTACGGCGCCGACTAAAAATTATGTTGAATTAAGGTTCTGGATGTGTAAATCATTATTCATCCGTAGTTTTAAAACTTTTCCGAAAGCCTAGTTCTGTAAAAAGTTTCGTTGAATGATCAATTGTTAATTTTAAATTGGTGCTTGTCGTTTAGAAATTCGTAGCTCAATTTTCAGTGAAATTGTTTGGAATTTTGGGGTGGACGAACAAATTGAGGCTACAAGCTTCGAATATTATCAATTAACGTTCCGGAAGTGTTAGCCAGCGTCTGAATGCATGGGGTTTTGTTCATGGGGAGCCATGAATGGAACCATTGACGAGAAAACAAGATTTGAAACACGTTTTACCGGCAACTCTTCTTTCAACGCGGAAAATATTGATTTTTTGAGGTGAACGACCGATCCGACGTTCCCTTAATGAAGTTAAGTGGCGCGATCGTCCATCCGCATTTATTTTTAACCATAATTTTATAAAACAATATGCGGTTAACCGTGGCCGAATCAGTTCGGACACTGCGAGACCGATAAAAATGTTACAAATATTATTTACGTGACCGCAATGGACATTTAACATCAATCTATGACAATAATCCAAAATGGTTTTTGAAATATTAAAAAAGAAATTTACGATGTTTTTATTGTGCGGTAAATGTTGGAGTAAACGAACTTACTTCATTTGTTTAACGATGGTACTTTTCCCAGACTCACCGGCACCTGAAAATTGAAAATAAAGGAGCAATCAGTCGATTATGCACATCACGTAATATACCGTGTTAGATTAATAATAATTTAATTATTAATTCTATTATAACTTTATATAACAGAAACGTTTTGTAGTGCTATTTCTATAATACAGAACCAATATATATTATTATCGATATCAAATTGATAGAGGAACCTATCAATATTGATACTAAACTGGTACTAAAGTTTACCAATACATTGTTGATAATAAATTGTTACTAATTCAGTCCTAAACTAGCAGCTATTGTTCCCAAAATTTCTGAACACATAATTGATATAAAAAATCATCTGCATAAACGATCCGTCAAAGAAAAATCACGTATGAGGCGAAGTGAAACAAGACGATAAGGAGGAATTAGAAAAAACACCATAATAAACGAGAGAGAGAGACGATACGGGGAAAAAAGTGGCGCTTAGGGCGGAAGCGAGGGAACCGGAAGTGACGTAGCTTGCGCGCGGCGTGCCAGCGGAACTTGTTTTCCTGCTTATGGATGTCAGACCCTCTCCCTCTTTTAAAAAGCTCTTTCATCCCGAATCGTTGGCTCGTCGTCGCACTTCCCAGCCGCGTTCTACTTCTCCGTGTCTATCGATCCGCTGGAACACTCGAATTCTACGCTATTCGTTTCGCATGCGGTGCGAGAATCAATTCTTGCGAACACTCCGTCCACACGTCTCGCTAAAAGTTACATCAAATTCGTCCCCATCTTCATTCCCGGTCGAAATATTAAAAGACAACGCGAATCACTGCTTTACGTTCATCAAACTTTGGAAGATATTCGAAAATATTCACTGCAGAATTTTCTGGAATTTTAATAATTCATAATAGACACACTAATTTTGTTTCCAGCGTTGTTAGAACGCTTGTAAACGAGATTGGCCAAATATCTTTGTTATTCGTTGCCGTATGATAAACATTTTCAACACCCTATTGTAGAACTTGAAGAAACGGATGCAGGGGTGATCGGTGTTTCTTCGCAAGGTCAACTTTCGTGCAATATTTCAAGACCAAAGTATTTTTCTGTGATGAACCGTAGAATTTTCTTCATGTATTCTTGTAGAGCGTGAAAAAACGAATTCAACGAGTACCATGACCACACCATTCCGATTATTTATTCCAAAGATATCCGTGTCTGAAAGTATTAATTATTTAGTCTTCGGTTACGATTATCTCGAGAACGAGTAAACGTAATGGTATGGTTATGGTAGTCGTTGGATTCGTCTTTTCGGGCTCTAGAAGAATATCAAAGAATATATACAGTGACATCTAAAAAAAAAATTATGGTCTTCAAATTTTGTAATGAGAATGGACTTAAAGCTATACTGAATCTAAATTGATAAAACGTGATAGTATCGTCACTTTATCTTCAATCTACTAAAATCTTTAACATGAGAAAATAAATTGTTGTTGTACTTTTCGGAGAATCTCAGAATATTGCTAATGATAAGTTGCTCGCATTTCTCGGAGAAGAAATGAATTTCTATTTAAATCGCGTATCTCGCGAATGCTCCAGCAAGATATTGATTCAGTCTGATGGACCGTGGTCTAATTAACGTAATCAGTGCAGAGAGACGGTGACTCGACGGTGTTTGGCGAATATTTTAAGCGGTCGTTTGGTATTAGCCGCGGTGATACGGCAGAGTTAAAAGAGAGAACGATCGTGTGCGTTTCCTGCGGCATAAATGGGATGAAAATACTCGGGGAAGACGCAAGCAAAAGGAATGACGTCATTGGTAACACCAATAAACAGGACCCAGATTTCCCTCGAATAATCTCGGTTTGAATGCCGACCAGTAAACCAGAGATTCTTTATCTTCGCCTTAATCAGTCACGTTGTGAATTTCGGAAACGAGGCGAGAAGAAACGTTCCAAGCGAATGCACACCGACAAAAATTATCGAATTTTAAACGAACACTGTCGAATTTCATCGTTCTTGCACGACACTGTTCAAAATTTCATCATCAATGCTAACTGCGTTTTTAGAAATCGTTCTATAACAACGAGTCAACTAATCGAACTTTTTATTGTTTCGAATAATATTTATTTCTATTTAATTTTGAATTTTGATTACTTCCAAAAATATTATGGAAAAGGGCATTATCAAAGCAGGAATATATGGACGATTAGCTTATAATTATTCATGAAATTAAGAATTTCAATGAAAAATATGAAGAATTAGATACCACGTTTTTTTAAGCTGAATGTACGAATACTAATTATTACAATTAAAAAGTACTTGGATATCACTTTGTAATGAGCCGGAGATGCAAAAAAAGATGGAGATAATGATGGTAATGATGAGAATTTTTCAACGTAGGAATGACGAATGATGAAAAGGCAAGAAATTGACTTGCAAGTCGCCTGTGAAAAATAAAATTCTCGCCGACGCGAGCATAATGTAATTGGAATTTGCAAAGGCACGCTCGACGAGTGATAATTACATCGTAATAAAGATCCGCGTCATTAATTTCGAGTCACGATCGCCGTGTTACTCAAACGAGTCATTAAAAACAAACAGTAACCCGAGCGGAAGCTGTATTTACGGGAAGAGTGGATCTCAATTAATGAACTCCATCAATTCCAGCACTCTTCGCAACAATTTTTTTGCCATTTCCGGCCACTTTGAAACCGCTCTGTGATTGTGGTTTTGCAGCCTTGTCACTTCGTATTTTACTGCATTAAAATACTTCCCGTTAAATTAATATATAACATTACATATACCATATCACAATAAAATAATAATTTTTTCAGAATGATAAACACTGCAATATCAAATTTTTCCAAATTTACTTATTTATAAATTATAAGTTGGTTTACTTATTTTTTCAATTTAGATTGGACCATCATTATTGAATTATTTTAATTATGCAAAATTAAAATAGGAAGAATCGGAAATATTGAAAAACAGCGATTTTTAAATTTATGATCGCAGACTGTTTTATAATATTCTATTCTAACAGAAGTACACGATTAAGTTTGTTAAAATATACAGAAATAATTGGTCATTATTTTTCCAGAAATAAGTTGCTAATTGTTGTAGAAAGTTAATTACCGCGATTTTTATAATCGGACGGGAAAGCGCTATGAAGTGCAAGCCTACAGGGGAGAATTATTCTTGAACGTGAAAAAAAGTATCTGTTATGTAACTGGAACGTGAGGCTTAATGGGTTAGATTGATCAGAATATAAACAACGAATATAAAACCATTAAGGAGGCGAGTGTTTATTATGTAATCATCAACTCGCAATTTGCACTTATTTAGATAGAGGGTTCTACACTTCACATATCATTAACTTCACGTTTTCATTTAAGAGAAGAACTCACTTCTACTTTCTCATAATAAATTCTAAAGAAGAAGCAGATTTTTTAACAGAGAATAAATCAAAATACTTGTCTTCTATCCTATTGCCGCTAAGTTGTAACAAATTATCACACAATTACTACTCTTCTTTATCCATTTTAATACAGTACTTTTATAATAACCAGTCGTAGCTAAAGTATGTAATAGGCTCACAAGTGTCAATAGGCTTACGGTAGCTAAAAGTATTAAGCTATTGAAGCAAACACCGAGAAACCAACAAGGTGCAACCCGGCATAAAGACTCATTGAGTTCCAAGTTACTGATGCAACTAGTTGCTTCAATCTCGAAGCATTACCACGTTTACGAATCCTTCAGCTGACTGCCTCAACTAGCTTGTTATAAACTATCCAATAACCAGTGATACTCCAATTCAGGCAGCTAACGTATTGAGTTATGGAGACAACACGTTAAAACAACAAATTATGTTGTTTTAATAAATACATCTCACCAACGTAGACATAAAGGGATCAATGACTTTGCAATATGTGAAAATAGTAAACGGGTGAATTTTTATCCTGAGGAGCGTGTAAGGGTTAAATCTCAAGAACAAAATTGATTAAAAAGGGTTAAAACTAAAGATCAAGTGGGGCAGGTGGTGATCTTGATCCCGAGCCAAACAGTGAGCAAACTGGCAAAGGGACTCACCGAGCAGCAACAGCTTGATGTCCTTCGCGGCCTGCATGCCGTCCTCTTTTAGGTTCTTCTCGATCTGCTTGCTGCGGGCCAGGGCGGCCCGCTCTTCCGCCGACATGGCACAGCCCATCTTTCCACAGGTTGCCCTTACAAACGCCACCACCAACCTCTAAATCCTCCCTTCCTCCGTAACGAACGACCCGCCGCGCCGGGAGGGGTTTGTAAACCTGTATACAGGCCGAGTCACCTAAGTGTTCAAGCTGCAATATTTTCCAAACTGTTGCCGGTATCCAAAAATGCTTCAAACGAAAGCCGAATGCTTTCATACCAGACATCATTCCTCGCAATTATCGTTTCTCTAAGTGGCCAAGTGAAGGCTCAGTTTGTTTCTTTGTATTTTCGAGTGCATCGATCTATTTGGCTCGTAATTCTACACAGAAAAATGCTGCCGCACCACTGACCTAACGTCATCAGCTTCAGATATTTTCAGACTACTAAACAAGGAGTGTTCCAATTTTGAAATTAGGATATCTACTTGATCGTCGGTTTGAGGCTGTGAGTGGAGTAGTACTTTTTTTTATCAGAATCGAAGACTATCGATTATCATGTTCGTAGGTCGTTTTTCCATGGATAGCTAGTAGAGGTCATGTGAAGGTCAACTGATTTTTTTAATGGAATCGTATTCGTGAATACAGTAAAAGATGTAGTGTTCAATTCTCTACAAGAGAGTACTAAACAATATGCATTCTGAAACCATTTATTAAGGAGATATTCCAATTTCAATAACTTCTGAACGAACTGCTTTAGACCATTGTTGCGACAGCACTTTTCTGTATAAAATTTCAAGCTGAATCGATCGGTGACTTGTAAAATCTGAAAACAGTCTTGCACCTTCAAATATCCAACACGTGCAACGTCTCACACGGAACCAGTCAACTTTTGTTTGAAAGGTTTTTCCATACAGCGAACAGTCTCGAAGATATTTCACCTCAAACCGTCAGGTGACTCACCCTGTATATCCCTTTCTCTCTCTCACACTCTCGGTTCTGTTCCCGTTCTCTGCTTTCTTCAATGCTTTCGGTCCTGGTCCTAGATGGGGGTTCCGGTGGCCCCGGTATTTTCACCAGCACCAACCACTAAACAACCACCACCCTCTTCCTCGGACACGCCTCCTCCGCCGACGCCACGCCTCTGCGTCACCTCCGCCGCCACCCTCGGACACCGATTCCTCGGCGTGTCCTACTCGTGTTCGTCCTCCGCGCGTCACCGGAACCGGAAGAGGCCTCCTCCTCCACCAGTTGGCTCCTCCTACTTGGCCCCGTTCCTAGTCAGCTAGCTGCACCACCGCGCTCCCCGCTCTTCGGGACTGCTATAGGAGCCCGCCACCCTGGGACGAGGTTAGGACCCTTCTCCGGCCAGCACTAGCTCTGAAACAGACACCATAATGATTAGCTTAATAATACATTGTCTACAGTACAAATTCTTTCTAATTTTAATAATTAACTATCTGTATGCAAATCTAATTTTATTGGAATAATGTTGGTGGACGCCGGTGGATTTTGTGGGCGAGGCGGTGAGCCAAGTTGCGTGTTAGCGGTGTGGTGTGGCGGAAAGAGGGGAAAGCGACCGGTTCAGGTTACCTTTAAGTTATCTTAAAAACGGAATTTTAAAGAGGGAGAATCATAGAATACGACCATATTTTTATATGTATAGAGGGCTCGGGGACTCACCCCCTCCATCACAGTTCTTTCACTAGTTTATAAGGGGCGTGGTTTATTGGCCCGCCGATTTGTATTTATCCGGTAATAGAAAAATACTGCACATATATGGAATGTATAAACGATAATGAAGTGCAGCATGGGACAAAATGTTACATAGGGCTTGCTACTAGGAAATGTTAAAAGATTGTTGAATAATAGCTTCTTTGTCAGAAGTTATTGCCTATCACATTAGAAGTGGTTTTATTCGAGGTAAGGAATACGAATTACTCTACAACGATATGTCGTTGCAATCTTATCATATTTCCAGAAGTGCATACACCGACTCCACTCGTTTATTGGTATCTTCGCCATTAAGATGAAAAATCCAAGTTCGATCGAGTTTTAAATAATTGGCGATAAACATAAATTGTAAAAAATATTTCTAATAAATAATTTCCAATAATAATTCTTCTAAGACCGAACGCTTCGGTTTAAATTCTGTGAAGATTCGATAAAAAGTCGAACTTTTCTTGCAATCGACGGAATGATCCGAAACTTTTGGATACCACTGTACCTCGTATCGGTAAAAACGGAGGTTTACGCGATTACGATTAAGTGGCGTCGACAAGGACGAAGAGTGTGCCGCAACTGCAAAATATTTCGCCGAAGAAAAAGTAATTTCCTTCCGCGATCGTGATCCGATAAAAAGAAAAGGAAAACGTACGCGAGAATGGCAGCGGCACATGTTACAACGTTTAAGAGTCGCCCTCGAGCCGAGGCCTAGTTCCCTTTTTCGGTGGCGACACTTTTGTGAGAGAAATTGTCAGCCAGGATGCCTTTGAAACCGTCCAAAGAAAATATAGCCGCGGGCGATCGCGTCTCGAAAGACACCAGTGATTTATTATTGATACTAGAAACCGAAAGTGCACTTCAGGGACACCTGGTACGCGAGATTCTGCGACTCGAAGAATCGAACGGCTTATCGGCGAACCCTCTCGTGCGAATTATAAGGAACGCATGGGAGATTGTAGAACGAAATGGTACGGGGTGATTCTACATGAAAAACACTACGTCGAAAATGTAGAATAAATGTTTTTTCATTTCGGACCTCGTTTTAAAACAAAGTTTAATTTGAATGTTCCTTGTTTCGAAAAATTGAAAGAGACTATCCCATGATAGCTCACCTTCTCATTTAAATTATTCAGCATACGTGGTAAATGAAGAAATGAAAAATAAAGGGGGAATGATTCTACGTTGAGAAAGGAATCGATAATGTAGCAGAAAATTTTTCCATTTGAAACTTCGTTTCCGTGAAAATTCGCTATGAATACACGTCGAGCACACGTGCGCAACATTTGCACAAATACAGGTGGTGCAGTCGACAAAGAGTTATTATCTTTTCGTCATTTGTTAACGAATCGTAGAATTTCATTTTTCAAAAATTATGAACCTATTCTATGCATTTTTATATTGAAAACCACATAACTCTTATAAAAGACTTGATCCCTTCCATGAGAGTCATAATTAATGCTGATCGAAATTCTCTACAGCCAGGAGATAATTTCAAGTATCCCCTATTCATATTCCACGTGCGACTTCGTTTTTAATTCAATCGCCGCCATAATGGATGTGTCCGACCTTTCGATATTAAATTGATCGATAATCGAGACTATATGTATTGAATCAGTTGCTGGTTCAAATGCATCGGAAACCTATTACTCGGGAAAAGGATTGCATATTAGAAAAAGACCGTTTCAATGAGACACCGAAATCGATTTTACGACAGTCTCTTCGTGCAAATGTGTAAGAACGACGTAACACTACCTCGGCAACAAAACTAAAATTGCGTAAAAGATACAACATTTACATATTTATATAACAATTTAACAAAAGGAACGTCCTTCCTCGCGTTCAAATAAAAATTTGAAAAAAGTGACAACCTTCTGAATATTTAAATTAAAATCTAGTGAGAGAGACACCATTTTTAATATTTAAATGAGAATCAAATAAAAGAGGCACCCTTTCTATTATGTAAATTAAAATTAAATGACTGAGGCACACCTTTTAATAAAAACAAAATAAATAAAATAGAATACCACCTATTTGTCGTTTAAATAGAAATGAAATTTTATTTCGATATTAAAATTAAATAAGAGCGACGCCATTTTCAATATATAAAATAATAAAATTGATGACGTAAAAGGTACTGTTTGTTACGATTTAAATTAAATTGGTTATCAATGACTGTTTCGTAATTGTTCAAATGGAATCAGCAGGAAACGAGATAAACAATCAGAAAATAACAAATTCAAAAATACAGGTTTGATAGTATGCCGAGGACGACTGCTATCAGAAGGGTTGTTCGCCATTGTGTCACGGGGGTTAAAATCGATATAGTCGATAGTTCGACAAGTGTATTAAAGTTAGCGGCGTTCGAACTGTCAAAGAAAGCATTGCCAACCTCGGTAGACTCCCAATATACGGGCGAACTATTTTCCAACTTCCGGCAAGTTTTCGAAAGAAGTATAACAATGACGAAAATAATTCATGCCGGCTGCATATCGACTCTTGGCAAACAACTCACATTTTGGGAAGAAAGCTAACAATTGATCGATCTGTGATTCAAATGAATTCGTACTCGCTAGACTGGATTTTTATGCGAAATAAAAATTGTCTGCAACATTTGTTTAAAACGTACTAAATCCCTTTATACTTTATACCTTAATTCAGTAAAAAAGAAATGGGTGAATTTTCACAAAAAAAAATATGGTCGAAACCATATTTTGTGTATAATAAATATATGAAGAATATAATAAGAATGTAGTTGAAGAGAAGCATCTTTAATTAGGGGTGGATGTAGCTAAGCATAAATGGCTGGTTGACTCATCAACCCCAGTTAATAGGTTAACCCCTAGCCTTGTCCGCGGCTGCGTGCACTAGTGACTTACAGTATAGTTAATGCAGACGTCGACCTAACGTTTTCGACGAAGAACACACGTATTTTTTTAAATTGATCACACGTACCGAAAAGGGGGTGGTTTTTCTTCACAACTAAACGAATCATTACAATTATTTGCTCAGTCTAATCTCTCAAAAGATTTATAAAGAAATGTTAAGAGGATAAAGATATACATTTGAAATTACAAAACAGTGGGAAAAATCAATATACAGAAAATTCTATACAGGTTATGTAAGCCTTGGGCCACCGTTGTGAGGTTAAGATTCCAAAAGGTTGCTGAATCTCACAACAAATAAGAAGGAAAAACCTTTCGTGCTAAATATTACGTACAAAATTTCAATTATCGCATCCTGTCCAAATAATTGGTGCCGCCCGGGTTATAAATCTCTCGCTGGCAAGCGGCACGATTCATCTGCGCATTGAATACAACCCTTAACAACGCATCTCACATCAATTCTCTCATAACCCTCGTAAAACGATTACTCTCGATAATTGCAAACCTGGGAATGCTTACTCACATGTTCAACAATTGATCTAACCGACAAACGTTGTTTAAACCACACATTTGTAACTGTTGAAAAACGATCAGTAATACTACCGAGTAACTCACGTAGTCATAATAGGTATCCACCCCACTCCCAATACTCCAGTCTTGCAACATAAGCAAATTATCAAAGTATCTTCTAACCTAAATAGCAACAATTGTTACATTTTCCAAGCATATCTAACCTCTGTGTGCTCTTCAGGGTGAACTGTACACCCATGTCGAAGACAATTCGATACACGTATTTGATTAAACCTTATCATAAAATGGGAGAAACTAATAAATCACTAGCAATCTAGATGTAGCTGGGTCAAAACGGACCCAGGCAGCGCCACCCAAGGGTCACTCCTCCACCCTGAACCACCTTAATCCACAATGAGACAAGCTCGAGAAACCCGAAGCCGAAGGTCCCCGGGGATACGAAGAGGAGCAACGACAACTAATCGAGCGAGCCACAAAATAAAAATGGCCCATCCTTCACGATTGACACGAGCTGGCCGTCGTCGCAGCCAGGGCCGTACACCCAGGATAACCGTCCAAAAATAACCGGCGACAGCCGTCAGTCAACCGGAACGCGAACTATCGCGAGAGAAAACCCCTGTGGGTGGGGTGGGGGAGTTGGTGAAAAAGATTGTAAAAGCCGAGGTAACCTGGAAGAATGTAAAACCGCGTCGTATGAAAGTAAGACGCGAATCCCCAGAGCGGGCAGCACAGATATAGCTTGAAAGGCGAGTTAGCTCATCACCCCCTGTTAACAGGTTAACCCCTTGCCACGGCCTGGCTGGCTCGCGTCTGCGTGTCACGGAGTCACTTCACCAGTCCCATAATCCGCACACCTCACTCCCACGAGCCTCGAGCACACTATACATCGGAGACGATGCTCGCGACGATCATTTATTAAATGTTCCTCCCCCCACTGATCAATTCGGAGAGGCGAAAATGGGGCTATGCACGAGAGACAGCTAAGCAACACACAAAGAGAGAGAGAGAGAGAGAGCTCTTGTGCGTAAAACAATGACGAGCTTCTAGGAGAAATGGTTAAAATGGCTAGTAGAAATAAACAACTCACTGGCGTAGCCACCCCGCGTCGATCCGCTAGGTGCCAGGGTAGCTCCAGGTGTCACCGGGCGCGTACATAGACGACGCCTGTCCTCTTGCGACGAACGGATCCCTTTTTCACACACCCGGTTCTGTCCCGGACGACGTGTAACGCACTAGTCTCACGTCTCACTGGATACTGGCAGATCCTCTTTCTCTCTCTCCGCGTATCTGTGTACGCGCGGTGTCACGTCTCTCCGTCGTCGTCGAATCGATACCGGCGAACTCGAACTCTCGAACACTTCTCTCCGCGAGAGAGCTCGAACCGCGGCGAGAGAGCGCCGAACACCGGGGGCCCGGCCCGAGGGTGACCGATTCGAACGGACACGGAAAGAGCCGAAGTGCCGCCGCTACACTGGAGCGTGTATTTCGCCGGGCGCCGCGCGCGAGAGCCGAGCCGAGCTACCCGCGGCTAGTTAGTTAACTAACCGTGCTGGAATATATATCGGCGACGGTGACACGGTGGTGCGAATCGATGACGATCTCTCTCTCTCTCTCCTCGTACTCCAGGGGGAGTTTAACACTTCGGACAAACCGAACGGTCACGTTTCTTTTCTTTATGTATATATGTACATATAGATTCCGAGCATAGGTATATGCTTGTATATCTCTCTGTATATATGGATGAGTGTGAGTGTGTATATATATATGTATATATTGTTTCTCTCTCTCTCTTTCTCTGACGCGACGGACGAACGCGAGACGATTTGTTTTGTGTTTTTCTTATTTTTTTTCTGTATGACTGGTTCGACCGACGCGTATACTGATGTGCGGGATCCGCGGACCGTGTACAAAAAGGTCGGCCGAGAGAAAAGAGAGAGGATCCGGCGACACGAGCAACCCGAAGCGTTTCGAGGAGCTGGACGCGTCCCTGATGAGCTCCGGTGCACGACTGAGGCGCCCTCTCGCCCCGCCCCAGAGGCGCAGCGGCGCTCACGGCCGCGAGGTTCGACGGGACGTCGATCGATCCGCCGACTGGCCCCACCACTGGACCCTCCGGGATGGTGAGGAGATATCCAGCGAGGGCGCACGCGCGGGTTTCATCCCTACGCGAGCTATCGAGGAATCGAGAGGCTCGTCCTGCGGGATCGAGAGCTCGAGGGTTTGAATCGGGCGCATCGCGTGCAACAACCTCGCGCACGATCTGAAACAAATTAGGTGTACAGTTATACGCGCATAATTGATCGCTACACTGCTAATTTTATGCGTTTACGACGGAAATGAGCGCGTGCAAATTTAAAGCTGGCGTAGAATTACGAAGATTTAAGGACATCGGTGTATTCGTTTCAGCTTAATAAGATAATTAAAAGAAGACAGAAATTACTATTTGACTCCTGTGTCTTGCAATTAATGCAAACATTTTTTATTTTGCATAAAGATCCGCAGACTAGATATGAATGTACGATACATTGATCGAGATAGCTGTACAGTTTTATAAACAGCCTTTTTAGAGGATTCATTTGTTACGCGAGAATTTACGTATTTTATTTGAGTACTTATTTAATTTGGATGAATGTACGTGACTAACTGATTACTTCAATTGGAGATTTACTTCTCATTCGAGTTAGCTGTATCATCGGAATGAAATAACGGGATTCGCGACAAGAGTAATTGTTATTTCTCGCTCACTTTGGCGATCCGTCACACCGTGCGCGTGCGTCTCTTCAGGATTGGTAACCTGCCATGGTGAATCACTTTTCGCTGCGGTCTGCCGGGAAGTTAGCCTCCAGTCGAACTGATAAACTCGGGGGACAATGCTCGGCTTAAAGTAGGTTAGGGTGCGGATTTTCAAACAAAGTCTGCGGCTTGTATGCACGGGACTGATCAGGCTTTTTCTGGAAAATTTTTGGTGGTTGCCACCTGTTCCTCTGTTTACCCGGAGCACTGTAAAGTGGTGCTTAGGGTTGCTGTATATATACTGCTGCCATTAACGGTGTATCGCCTCTTAGCAGGATTTACTGTTGGCCGCCCCGAAGATTATACTTCGATAATATGTTCGAGGAGTGATGAAAAATGTCACCGAAAACGCCCTGTGCAGCGTGGGTCTTATGGTTTATGATACTTTTGGGTTTAATGACACTGAATTATTTGTTGGGCAATGATCGTATCGAGCTTGTCGACTACCTAATGATACCTAATAAAAAAGAGAGACTTGATTATTTATTTATTGGAATTTATTATGCCCATACACGCGGTTACAACGGTGTCTATATTTCCACCCTCTTGCAGAACTTTACAACTACCCCTGTAATTATTCTACGCTACGCAGAAATTACTATAGGTTCATTCAACACGACATCATTAGTATTAAAGCTTAACATCAATACGTTTCTATTAAATTTTCTTAAAAGGATAAGAAAAAAGGAAATTCTTCCAGTTTCTTACCGAAAATTCATAATGCAGTTATCTGCAGTGTACTGATACCAACAGCGAGCAATGGAGGATACGGCAGATATAACAGACTGTAGGCAATGCAGATATCCATAAAACCATCTGAAAATAATATAATTTGTTTTATGAAAAATAATAAAAATCGGTTTAGTTTGAAAAAAAAGAAAAACTACTTTTTAAAAGATAGGCTAAATGTAAAATTTAGTAATCAATTTTTTAATAAAAGGAATATTAGAAAAGTTCATCTACTCCTTCGAACCACCGAGAAACGATAAATTCCAGGATGTTTTTTGAAATGAATGATAAAAACAGTATTCAACGAACAATATCTCCAAATCATACTGTATTATTCGCAAGATATTCGTGGCTCTCTACCTATAGTACAGAAAAACGATTAACACTAAAAATCATCAAGTAACTCCATTTGTATTACAGTTGGAATCAATGAATTCGTATCACTCACCCATCCACGCACCCTCTTCGGCAATCATACACATATTTTCGATACTATGTCTGCTTATACAGGATGAGTCACATGAAGTGTCACATGCTAATTCCTTTCAAAACTATTCGCTGTAGCAAGAAAAAATTCTCCTGAACATTTTATGTATTATTTATAGTTTCCCCGATAAATCTGTAACTCCTAATGAAACAAACCAGAAAACGTCATTTTAGCGAGAAACAGATAGAACGAAACGGTATATCTACATAATAAAAATTGTAAAATGACATAACTACACTCAACTGTTCTGAGCAATAACACAGTGTGTATAACTATTCAACAAGATATCAAAAGGACGCGAACCTTTACAGACTGTTTTCAGCAATCGTCGATAATTTTGTCCGTCTCCGACTACCATACTAGTGAGCTACTAATGGTATCACAATAATAGAGACCCTTATACGGGGTGCCAGTGTCGACTACGATCATCGAGGTACCATTTCAAGGTACTTGTGGGTACCAATGTGGCACCGATAATACCACACAACGATGAAAAACCGTCCTACTACACTAGGGTACCAACGATACCGCAGTGACAAGGTACCGTTCTAATGCATGGGTACCCATGGCAACGCAGGGACGTGGTACCAATGATACCACAGTGACAAGGTACCGATCTAACGCATGGGTACCGATGGCAACGCAGGGACAGGGTACCATTCTAGTAGACGGAGTACCAATGATATCACAGTGACAAGGGTATCATTCTATTACACGTACATCAATGATACCACGGGTATTACGAGATACCATTACAAAACATTTTGGGGGTACCAGTGGTGTTGCAATAACACAATACCATTTTAATATACGAGGTACCAGTACGGTATTCGGTACCGTATGTAACCATGATATTCGGTTACCATATGTTTCTTTTTCTAATGTGGCACCATGTGGTACTGCTGGTTCCCAAGAAATATTGAGCTCCCGAAGTGGATTGTTTGGTAATTTGAGACAATCGAGACAAAAAGAATTTTCGATGGCACTTAAACACATACTGTGACGCATCCTATTCGTATGAAAAATTCCACACACACATATATCTATATATATATATATATGTATATATAAATATATATGTGCCAATAAATATACACACATGTAAAATAATAAAATTTAGCTTAAATCTCTCACGCGTATGCTAGTCACACGTTTATACTTCCTTTGTTTTTCATTTATACACATATATATGTTTATGTGTGTGTATATATATATACACACACATAAACATACTTCCTCTACATAGACGCACATACGTGTGTGTGTGTGTATTGTGTGTTTGTTTGCGTGTATATGTACACGTATGATGTATTATATAATAATAATACACTATGTCGCATATAAAAAACAATTACTTATCCGTAGAATACAAGATTGTTTCGTATACATATACATAGTCATACGTATATATGGGTATACATACGTGTGCACACATTCACATATGACTACGTATATGTATTTATGTATATATGTGTGTATATATATATATTCTTTTTTATTATTAATCTCTGTTCACTTTAATTCATTGAGTGTCAATTTTGTATCATCGCCGTCGTTATTAGTATTGTTAGTTATTATTATTATTATTAGTATTTAATTAATATTATACACATGTCTCGTCCTCCTTACGTCTTCGTTTCGTTCGAAATTGTTTTTTCATCGTTCCCTCGTTCCATCACCAAAAATTTGCTTTTTATGTTTAACAGTTACTCTTCTCGACTCGATAAAAATTTTCTTTTTATAATTAAAAAAATAATCCTATAAATGTACACAATTGATAATTGAGAATTTTTTAAGGAAATCGATTCAATCTTTTATATCCGTAAAAAAGCAAGATTTTGGTCACTCAGCTCCAAAGGAATTCGCATTTGTTTATCCTTTATCTATAATTTAACTATACATCTTATGCGATTAGATAGATAACGTACGTGTGTCCGATTCCAGATTCAAGATTTCGTACTACGTCATTGCGTATATAAAAATGCTTCAATTTATTTAAACAAATTTCCATTACCTGAATACAGAAACACTTTACCGGTGTTTATCGACATTTCATTTTTTTTTCAAGCAACTCGTACGAATTTTTATCTCGTGGTACGCTAAAACAATCAGAATTGTTCATTAAAACGATAAAAACGGTCAACAAGTAGAAGAAACAGATAGAAGTATAAAACACCGCTTGTTTTAAAACGTTCTCTTTAATTATGCAACTTTTATTATCATTGTATATAACTATGTCATAATAATTGATTTATCTTTTGTTTTTTTACAATCATTCGGAATCATCAAATTTTTCCTCGTAATCACACGATATAATCACTAACGCACAATATATATATGTACCCATTTTATCTCCTGAACAAAATAAAAACTCGAACGGAAGAACATAAACGGTTGTTCGATGACGATTATGATCGTTAAAAATCGTATATTTCCGATCGATAGGGACCTCGAAAAAGTGACAATAGAAAATAGTAAAAATTTATACAGTACGATTAAAAAAAAGAAAACGAAGATACCAAAAAAACAAGATAAAACGTTATTTAAAAATTATTATTATTGCTTCGTCGTTATTTTATCGATATACGTGGATCGAAAGTGAAACGAAATTTGAAAACGGTATCACCTACGAAACGGTCTCCTTTTATCTCTCTACCTTAAATTACAATAATGACAAGTAATCGAAGAATATTTCTTTTATACTTATTTTTACCTTCTTCGTCCTTCTTTTTTACGCTTTAAAAGCTAACAATTGATACAAAAATCGACTCGTTGACGACACGATTAAAAAGGCTATCCAGAATACTCGGCGGAGATTAATAATGTAATTAATTGTCGACGAGACTTTTCTCGTTAGATCGTTAATCTTTCGATAAAAAAGTGACTTGGATGGACCAGGGAGCTCGAACAGTTCTCATTAAATCAAATCAGATCGAAATACAATACTCTCTCCGTAGCATCGCGCCTCACCTCCCCACCACTTTGTGACGCAACGCGACGTTACGGAGGAAAAGCTATGTAACGAGCTACGACGAGGAAAAACGCCGCTGGAGTGGGTAGATATGATAAAAGTAAACTTCAGGAAGGAATCATGATTAAGTGAACCTAAAATTTCCTGTTATCAAGTACGTCAAACTTAACAACGACGCGTTACCAGAGCACATAGAAAATGTTGAGCAGAGTCTGGGACATACAAAATGACGATACAAATAGGATTAATTTTGACCTAAGCTGTGTCATGCAATAATAGATTCGGTGAAAAGCAAATGGTAGCTGGAACAATAAGGTTAACGATGCAGTGAAACGATAGTACTCGAGGAGAGGATCGAATCAAATTAGAAGAATGCGGTAAAACTGATTTGGAGACCTACCTGAAGTATTCATTGATCCGTTAATTGCGTTAAGCCCAATAAGAGAGCGTGACTTGTTATGATCATGATATAGGTCTGCAGATGAGGAGGAACGAGGGAACAATCTTGAGATTATGGTAAGTGTCGGGCTAAAACGAGAGGAAACGAGAAAAGGGTCGTCTTGGTTGGCAGGTGTTGAAACGTCATCCTTCATTGTATTCGTATCTCCTTCCTCCGCTGTCATCTTCAACCTTGTTTTTCATCTGCTCGGCTACAATCTTGATCAGCGATCTCGTGCCCCGTCATGGAGAGGAACTCCCGAAAGAGCTTCCTCCATCTACAACTTCAATGAAAGAATTTCCACCTTTTCAATTGTTGGGTCTTGCGAACTACCATTCTTGTTACGTTCATGTCTTTAGAAGTGTTAGGTTCCTCGACCTTCCGCCTCCGCTTTTGATCTTAGACTGCTTGCAACTTTTGTATTCATACATTTTCCGTACTTATGCACTCTGAACATAACTTATTAGCTCGTGTCTTGTCAGACACTGTTGCTCAATAATTCGGCCACATACCCGGTTAACGCCAGCTCAATTGCCATCCTCGTAACTCATCCCCGTATGCCATAACGTTGTGTACTTTTTTGGTGGGTTTTCTCGCGCATGTGTATATGTATTCGTTTGTGTTTAGGTGTACGTGTGAGATCGAGCCAGAGAGCCAACTGCCGGTGGAGCAGACTCTAGCTGAGGCCCGCGATGCGGCGACGTTGATGATACAAGTGTATTGTCTGCTGCACGTGAAGTTTCCACATCCTGGAACAAACTTTGTTCAATTACTCTAGGCCGGTTGGTGGTGACGTCAAATCGACTGACCACCTCAGCCGATGGAGCTACAAAGTGACGGTGCAACGAAGGACATTCAAAGTGTCTCTCTACTTTGATCGCTCCGAAACATGAAGCTAAATAACGCTCTGTAAGGTTATAGACACATTCGTGGAACTGGCAACATCGTAAGATTTGATGTTCAGCCCCTCTCTTTCTTTCGTGATATATTACTTGGAGCGTTTAATTGCTTTTAGAAGACTACAAAATTCCAATTTGCAACGCCAGACCCTAAAAATGTTTAAGTTCATTAGTTTTAGTTTTAAAAAATTTCCAACACTCCTATTAGTTTTCGACCTTCAAGTGGGGGCATCCCCTAATCAGTAGCATTGAAAGTGCTGCTATCTATTATACAATCCTCATCAACAAGACTGCATAAAGAACATTCTTTCTAGATTAGTAATAATATCAATGAAAATATTGTAAATAAAGAATGAATTAGCAATTCTGAAAGAATGAATTAGCAAATTTTATTGACGCCTGGAGGCTGACTATGCCATTTAGCTCCCCTATAAACAATGGATGACATGATGAATACTCTGCAAAGAATCTGTATAACAGACTAATCGCATGTGCTTGAAATTTAACTGATATGCGAGAGTTGTAATTTTATAAAATAATTTATTCGTAATACTTACTAAAAATGTCGGAATATTCATCGTGGACATGTGTTTAATATAAAAAATAAAAGAAACGTAAGACTTTCTCTTGATCTACAATTACAATATATTAATATGTATACGTATAATGTATTTGCACATACTATCAAAAATGAAAACTCAAATGAAGAAATTATAGTTCAGATTAAAGGTAGAAATGTAGAAAAATGTAAAAATATTTTGCAAAGAATTCAGGGATAATTGATATACAGGAAATAGCTTCTAATAATAGTATAAATTATCGTTTGGAAACTTCATTATCTACTTTGAGGCAATGTTAAAAAAAAAGCTGCTAAAGACATCAATCCAGAAATTTCAGAGTGCGAATGGTATAAAAACAAAAGTAAATCGGTTATACAAATGACACGGAACAGGAGTGAAATCAAGAGATACGTGTGCAAGGAATGTATGTGCATGCAGATATATGTATAAACGATTAATAAAAACCAGTCCTCTCAAGATGACAGATGAATAAACAAAAAAAAATGCTTTATTCTTCTTACAAGAGTGAATATACTTTATTCGTAGCAATAAACAAAATTAATAAATGTATTTTATTTAAATATGCATGATATTCGTCTTATCACAAAATATAGCTTAATTTAAAGGTTATCGACACTTTAACAATCTTCCTCCCTCATTGACTTAACAACGACCGCATACGCATTCAATTGTATCGTTCTCGACTTGCTCGCGCGTTGACTTTTTCACTGTCGATCATAGGAAGGACATATCAACTATCCCCAACTTCTTGCAATTGGTGCGTAATGAACGCGTTAAGAGAATTACTAACCAAATTCGTGCCGGCTGAAGAAGCAGACGTGGCAGCAGGGGTAGGCACCGTCAATATTGGATGATATTATCTACATCTGCGAAGCCGCATGCCCCAAGTTCTGCGCGAGACATTAACCGTACAAGCTCCCTCGCGTGCGACGCTGCGACTTCCAACGGTGGTCGTCGTGGAAAATTACTCGATTCTGAAATAATATTCACACAATGTCAAATGAACTGCCAAGCAGTCGTCTTCCTTCAGATAAATTGCCAAAACATGTCAAACTGGTTTACCTCCGAGGGCTCATTTTATCCGATCAAATTACTCGTCAATTGTTTGTTGTATAAAAAAATGTTTAAAACAGAAGTTGTTCAATAACACCAAGCAAAGTATAAATAGTTTCACTTTTATATCAAGATATCGAACCGGTCTTGACTTTTAGTAGCACAATACTGTGCAATATGTGACTTAGCAGACTGTAATGTCGCTTATTATGCTTGGTAAACGTCTATCCTGATTCGCGCCTCGTGGAATTATTATACACGTATGTAGTATCTGGGCGAAGACGTATTTGCATCCGTCGCGGGACCGATCTCATCGATATTGCACTCATTTACAATTCGAGCACACCATTTTAATCTATCAATTTGTATGCAGCAAACAAAGCATTGTCTTACCAAGGATGGCGGAATTGAGTCTTGCGCAAACGGTCTCCCTTTGCTGGGGATCGAGCTGCCATCCGACCGGTGAATCCCACGGATTCGCGTAAGCAAGAAGACTGAACGCGTCGTGTAGCATCTTTTTATTGCTTTCGTTTTTCCCGTGCTGTTGCCGAAGATGTATCGATTGGGAGTAGAGCTGTCTGCCGAATTCCAGCATCTTCTCGATCGCCTGTTTGTCGCCGCCACATAGCTGTTTCCTGTTGGCCTTGTTCGACGTGTTATCTGGAGTACAACTGCCGTTTTGTTGCTGGTGGGTTTGATTGGTATTGTCGATTTCTGGGAACAGGTGAAATTTTCTTTTCAAGAAAAATTTCAGCCGGAAACAGCTTTGGAACAATATAAATCGATGTAAAAGGGTGAATTGCTTTTAATCCTCATCCGCCCCTTGTGGTATATTTTACCGTTGAGTCGATTTGACACACGGGGAACACATTACGGGGTAGACTCGTTACCAGAATTGTAATAGTCAAAATTACATTAGTCAAAAGCACTAGATAAATGATCAATCTACGCCGCGATTACTCGCAAAACTCCTATTTTCAAGTTTACGAGACATAATTTATATTATTCGGGAGCATAAAGCTGCGCATGTAGCTATTTCCATAAAGCTGCGACAGCTACATGCTGCCGAATAATTTAAATTACGCCTCGTAAACGTAAAAATAGAACTTTTGATCGTGCTTATCATCATGCGTAAATGTAAAAATAGAACATTTCATGGTGCGCATTTATCGAGAAATGAGAAGGCGCATCCCGCACCCATACAATCCTGAAAACGAGTCCAACCCCTTCAGCGAAAATGAGGAAGGGATGAGAATTAATAAGAATAAATAACGTCGATTACTTTTTTCACGGAACAACACAATAACGTCTCACCCATGTCAACGTCCTCCCCGTTCTGACATTTGTACCCGTTCGTGTTCAGATCACCATTCTGATAACCGTTATTGGTTCTGACGCCGTTCACGATATTCTCTTCCATATCTACATCGTCTTCGATCTGACCGTTGACGAACTGTTGCTCAGTGGAGCCGTTGATCGCGTTGCTTATGTTCATCTCCTCGACATTGCCGTTCGTTGAGGACTTTGTGTAAGCCTTCGTCGATTGTATAACGCTAGTTTGATTAATGTTGGAATTCTGACAGACTTCTGAGTCGCTGCCGTTCACCATTTCGACGAACTGTCTACATTTCAAGGCGAAAAGTAGGTTCGAGTCTCTCTCGAGCAGACCCGGGTACAGTCGACTCGTCAACTCTATAGCCTCTCCCATTCTACCTGCCAGTACCAACTTTAAAATTCCTGAAAACGATTATCATCATTTACGTGTACTCTGAGGATTACCACCATATTATATCATTATATAATCTATCTCACATCAGACTTACTTTGTCTGTTTTTTATGGAGTTGAAGTCTTCTTCCAACACTTGACCAGTAGTGTTAGCAAATGCTTCGGCAGTGGCACAATAACCGTGGTGGACTAAATATGTTGATACCATTCTGCAAATAGACAGAACGATTCAAGAAGCAATAACGAATAAGAGACTGGTCAGGGTACTTTCATAATTGAATGAAAAAAAAATTATAAAATTCAGAAGGAACACGATGTTTGCAGATTGTCTGTTAAGCTATACGTTAAAGACAAAACTTAGGATGCATAGTTTGACAGAAATTTCTCTAGACAACCATATTATGCCTCGACACAGTGTTTACTAAGAAAAAAAAATAAAATAATGTATTATTTCAACAATTTTTAGTGATCTTACAGTTCAGAAACATTCTGCTACTCCTGTATTTCGTACTTAAATCGTCTGACTGCTAAAAATGACGACAATAAAAAATATAAAGCAATTCGTAAAGTGCGTACGTTTGTTTTTTTCTTTATTATTGACAGCTCGTCAATACTGTCATTCCAACACTGCCATTTCCTCGTAGAGAGCGAGTAAACGAGTTCAACTTACTTGTGGAGAACTGCTTGCCACTGACCGTGATCTGGCGTGGGATAGTTTATGATTTGCAATCTTGTTCTGACACGGAGCTCGTTCAACATGTCGTCGATGTCAAAAACAAACGGTTCCTGTCCGAAATTTGCTTCCACCACTTCTCCTGGTGTTTGAAGACCAACCGTGGGGTATAAATTTGGCTGTGGATGGTCGAACGTGTTAGTAAAAGTTAGAAGTAGAGGTGTGGAAATTCCGAAAATTTTTCAGAATACCGACCCGACATTTTCGTGTTCTCTCGCACACCTCTTTAAAGAAATCGATAAAGATGAACGAGTTGTACATACCGGAAGTTCGGTGAATGCGATACCAAGATGGTGTCCGTTTTTTGTGTAAAAGACAGTGTTATTAACAAGATTCACACCGCAGCCGATTACATCACCGGTAGTGAATGTTGGCCCATATGGTTGTCCCGTTCCAGAAGAACAGAAGCTGTTTCCATCGTCAGCATGGTATCCGTAGGAGAGCCTGTCCCAACCTGGCAGCCTGTTCACGTTTACACCGTGTGCAGATAGACCGACACCCATATAACCGTCTCTACCTTTACTGATAATCTTCACTTCGAAATAGTAGAGACCACATGCTGCCGGTATTGAGTGTGTTGTACGGACACTGGCTGCATCCTTGTGAGTCTTTCCGTAGCCTGAAACAGAAACATCGTGGATTTGTTAGACAGATGAAAGAGTCGATTGTAAAACGAAGGAAGAGTGTCTTTCATTTGTTACTTTAGTTTATAGTAATTCGCAATTTGGACGAAACCCTGATCTAGACTGCGGATCTTTATGCATTTACGGCTTATGAAAATGTTCAAAGGCTAGAATATAAAATTTGATAGATCTACAAAGGCTGTTTCCATTAAAAGTATGATTTCATTTCATTCGACTTTCTTAAAATTTTTCAGCAAAAATTGGAAAATGCATAAACATCCGCTGCCTACCCTCATCTATTCAACTGTGTGGGTACTGTTTTTAAGTTCTTTAATGAGTTCAGAATTGTCTATTTGCAGGTACATGGTTCAATTACTTGGAGAAATATGTTAGAATTGTTGTTGGTTTAAACCTAGAATTTTACATATATTTTCTTTTATAGTTGGATGTATATAACGAAAGAATATAATTGTGGCAGAATATTTATTTCGTATAGAATGTTTAGAATTGAAAACATAAACTTAATAAATATTACCTTGTTATATTGTACCCAGATGTTTATTTCACAAATTGCTCTGATGAATTATTTATTCCTTTAGTGCATCCATTAAAGAAATTAAAAGTTTCTAAATTAATTACATAAAATATGCTTATACACATATACATACGAGTAGTTAATTTTTTGTGATGTTCAAAAGCTAGTTTAACAACAGAAATATATTGTCACAACTGATTCGATGCTTGGTGTTGCTACAATTGTTAAATCAAAGGATATTGAATTAGTTATTCTTGAATCGATTATATGAAATGATAAAATGTTTCCTCTATTATTGTTTATCAACAATATCGATCATTGAAATAAGCTCAATATAATATTCGATATAACATGATTCAATTACCACGTTTCATGGAAAATGGAGTAACTCTCCATTCGTTTCATAACAATCGCGATTGTTACAACACAAAGATTTATTAAAGAGACAGAACGAATGTAAATGAGAACAGATCTGTTAAAGATTAAAAAATATTATGAAGATAGTGTAAAAGAGACTTTGTCAACTTTTTATTCATAGATAAAAAGGTAAAACAGCTCTCTAGTCACGACAAGTCTACGTTTACTTTAGCCCTGAAAAAGAATGGTAAAACGCATACATTAATTCGCTGTGCGGGCGCATATGAGAAATTCATAATTCGTGCTATTTTACAATCGCCTTCTGCGAAACCGAACACGACTAACAAGATCGAAAAGTAACAGAAATCGGGAAAAAGAGAAAGATTAACTAGAACAATACGGTTCGATCTAATACACCCATTAAAAGACGGAAAAATCTATTCTTAATTGTTTACAGCGTCGACAACGCGATAAGCCCTCGAGCGTGAAACGTTGAATTTCTGGCGTCCCGACCATGCCAGTGATTTTATGGATAAAATATAAAATCGTGTAATGACAGCGACACGTTGCAATATTTAGCAGCGTCACGCGCCACGTGCAACGAAACTAACGAGCCCAACATTTAAATGTAAAATATGTAAACTTTCAGATTAATCTACGACGAAGATGGAACCAGAGGGAGGAAGGACGCGAGAGTATGTGTGGGAGAGAGAGAGAGAGAGACAGAACGAGTGCGCGCAAGAGAGAGAGAGAGCGAGAGAGAAAGAGGGAGAGTGAACGAGTGAGAGAGAGATCGAGTGCAAGAAAGAGACGAGAGACATACGAGAAGAGGAAAGAGAGAAAAGTAACTGTTCAAACATCGCAGCTGTCATTGTCATTGCGTCTTCCCCTACGCAGATTCATTTTTTCTGTCAATCCAAGAAAAATACAGCCCGCGAACAACACGATTCCGAGGGGGGGTTCGACGCGGGGTGGAATTACCGTTGAAAATCTAAAAACACAACAGAGGATCGAGGCGATCGGGAGAAAGTCAAACGGAGACCACGACCGATCAGCTGATTCCTTTGTTTAGGTCGCTGACACACGCGAAACGTAGCCCTGCCATTTTCAATCGATATTACAAGCCCCGTCAACGATTCGTCCGTATCGGGCAACGATCGGATCCGATTGGCCAGGATCGTTCCGCGATTCTCAGACAGGCTGTGACACGGGTGATCGAGCTGAATCAATCGACCTGGACACGGGAACGATCCACGGCCCCTGTAGATCGGGGGAACAATCGAAGTCGTACCTTTGTAGTGAACACGAAGGTTGTTTTTAGAGAGGCCGATGAACGTGTACTTGTCCTTGGAACTCCACGACCTTGGCAGCGGTGTCTCCTCCTCGTTTACCATCGGATAAAGTAGCTTTAGAGGATCGACGGGCTGGTTTTGCCCAGGATTCGTCTGAGAAACCTCCATAACACTCCGTTCCTCGCTGGTGGCGGCCATCTTTCTTCTGAGCAGCCCCACTACTCTCGCCCGTGGACTGTTCTTGACTGACTGCGCAACGGCCCTGCGCAACACACAGCTTTACCCTCCTGCTTTCTCGGGGACACATGAAAATGTTAGATCAACACACTTGCGCAGAATAATTGAACACGCGACATTACCCGTATCGACATCTATCATGCAACTCGCGACTATTTGTTCTATTGTCTCTATTGTTTCGACCATTTCCAGCGGTACCAAGCGGTACCGAACACCGCCATTTTCAAACTCTGCTCGGAAACCAATTTTTTAATTCAAATAAGCAGAAATTACGCCGCCTCCTTCGTTTAGAAAGTTCGTAGCATTTCCGAATTATAAATCGAAGATAAAAATTATGGTATTTATTCATATGTTTGTTCAATAACACGAGAAGTTACCTCGAAAATGACAAAATTGAACAGAATGGAAAATATGGTTTTGAATAAATCTGTGAATAAATGTTTGAATTTTAATTTGAGAACGCTACGAATTGTCGTTCCAACCCAACACTTGGATTGATTTTATCCAATAGGAATGTTTATTCAAGTATTTATGCAGCATTCTACACTCAGTATACCTATGAATGGCGCGATTTTAAAACTCTGCTTGGAACCTAGTCTAATTTTTAAGAATAATTGAATATATCCAATAGAGTACACCTCGTACTGAATGGCGCGACTTTCAAATTGTGTGGGAACTCCTTATGTCATCGATAATCTCACGCGTTGAGTTTTTAATTAAAATAAATGAAAATTACATCACCTCTTTATTTAATACTTCTGCTTTGATTTTGTACAATAACAACGTCCATTTAAATATTTATCTGCTTGAAGGTCATGATAACGCCATCTAAGGAATAAGAATTGTATTAATTGATTCACGGCTTGAAATTTTTGCCGCAGATGTCACACAAGTCTTTGTACCATATTTATTATTGAAATACAAAAATTAATTATCTTATTAATATTGACTTAAACATATTCTACAAACGATCTAACGTTGTTATAAATTGCATGTAGTCACAATTTTCCACGGTTTTTGTAATGTTTTCGGTGTTATTGGTCAGACGACACTTGATTACTATTAGTTTAGCAGTGTTCCCGCGTGTTTATTGTGTTTTGCGAAATGGCATGCTGTCAAAGTTATTTGCCTGATTATTTTTCTGTGAATGATATTTTATCTACCGAAGAACGTATAACTTGCAAAGTTGCAGTCGAACTGCAAGGATTAGGTAGCGATTTGTTTAAACAAAGCATTATATTTTCGTGCGGTATCAGACTTGATACGTTCTTAACTTTCAGCTCTGTTTTCGAATATATTTTCATTTTTATAATCATTTATTTCGGTAACGTTGTCGTTTTCTTTATTAATATTCTTAATTCGATTGGAAAAACGATACATAACCTATTCTTTCGAGCATATATTGATTACGATCTCTTTTTATAGTATACAACTAGACATTGATAATCAAATAAAATACCATTGCATTGCAAAGAGATATTTCTCCTTCATTTTGCATAAAATATGTCTTTAATCACTTCAATTCGTACTCACTTAAGGTTTTCTGGATAACTCCTCAACATCTGAGACATTAAAAGTTGGATCAAAAGTGGAATTTCCATTATGGTTGGCAGAAGCGTTAAAAAATTTACAGAATTCCATAGTCAGCGTCGATATACCAAAAATATACAAGGAAGGATATAGGTTTGTTCAAAATATTTAATATCTTCTTTATTATTTGTTGTTCTTTACGTTTCAACATTCTAACATTTATTTTCTATGGAGATGCTATTGTTTATTCATTTTTTATTATTCTGTTAGGGAAATTTTGGAGGCAGACGCGGACGGTATTGTTTTAAGCAAATGGAATCCTTACTTTTACGAATTAGGCATGCATGTTATAAAATTCGGTGACAGGGAAACAGAGCAGATAACAGAAAGTTTGTTACAGGTAAATGAATTATTTGTTCCAAGAGGAATTGGGCAATGATGTTATTCAATGTCTGTTAAAATGCAGACCCTTGTAATTTTGACTTAAATGCATGGATGGAAGTGATAAATATGGAATCCAAATAATATTGAAGTACCCCAACTTGAATCTGAGTTTTCCTCTTACTTTCATTGTAGCAAGATTAAAGATCAATTATTCAATTATTTTCAGACATTTAAGTCCCGTTTTCGATTAGTTATGGACTGGGCTCATAATCCGATATCTGATCCAACACAAGGAAACCAACTTCCAAGACTCGAAAGAGATCTCTTTTTAAATGGAAGAAAAGCTAAAATTCGACTGCTAGAGTGGCTAAAAATGGGCACCAATAGCATTCTTCCATCCGAAATTACGGCAAATTTGAAAAAGCGTAAACGAGCTGACTATGAACTTAATTGACAAATCTTCTTTTCATTTTTTACACATGCACGAACACGATTTTAATCAATTGATTCACGTTTTATGATAAAATGTATAAAATAATATATTGGACTTCTTTCGTATAAAACATTGAACGTACTCAATAAAACAGCATCTTCATAGGAAAATTGTCTTTTCCTTGTTCATAAAAGTCTACGAAACATTTAAATTCTTTATTATATGATACAAACTTTTTTCTACAACGTTAAAAAAAGTTTATTTACAATTTGTTTGACATGTAAGCTTATTTAGAGTGATTGTTTATGCTGATAATGCTTGGCTCACAACCTAAGGAACATTCTTAGTCTACGAAATGATAGTAAAGATTGAGATAATGGGAACAGACACACATATATAATTACAATAAATAGGAAAATAATAAAATGATACATGAGAAAGCTCGTAATTGTAAGAAGTATGTATTTTTTTAACATAACATATACCATAGAATAAAAAATTAATTTTTCTAGTATCCATTATTTTAATATATTTCGTCGATTAAATCCTTTTTCTTCAAAGTAATGGAAAGCGAAACTAATATATAGTCTTCAGCGAAAACATGTTACAGTAAAAAATAAATACAGAAAAAGAAATATGCAGAAACGTGGTACAAGTTGGCTCTCAGTTTAACCAGTTTCCTTGTTTATTATTGACAATTATTTATCACTTCCACTAATTTACAGTTTGCGTGTCTGCTTAGGCACGCATTACATAAAAAAACGATATATATATTATATTTCGCATTACGTATTTATAGTAATGTTACTTATTAATGTATTGCTAAATTAAATGTATTATTGCTTCCTATCCGGCCATAAATACAAAATCTACTAGAAGTCGCATTATACATTTGGAAGCAACGATTTATTTACTTCAATAGCTACTTTGCAACTATAAATTCGTTTCATCACATTATCAAACTAACATTAATTCAGTTTTTGTGTAAGCAATCGATCAATGATAAAGAAGTTTTCTAAAAAACATCTAAGGTTCACTTTTGTAACAGACATTCATTAGGATTGTTTTATTAGCTTATAAATTTCAAATACCCCACGAATTTTTCGCATAAATTTCAATTTCTGTTCGTTTCATTGGATATTACATGTTACACAAATTTGTTCGAACTGATGAAGAATAATTTCAGTTACATTCCAAATGTCTGGAGCATTAGGAATAAGCGTGCGTACTTCTTTGCTAAAAAAAATTGCATTGCAATGGCGTGTGCTCCTTTCTTCGGTGAGAGAGGTGCTAAAACTACTATGCTAATTGATTTTGATTTATTATTGTGGAATGTGTTCTCTGTTACGGACAGGATACAGGATCGAAACTTCTTCATAAAAGTCTTCAACATTTCCTGAACGTCCTGTGATCTTTGTTTTTTTTTCAATTTTTCCGTTATATTATAACTTATACGAACATTACATTTGTCTAGTTACATTTCTCAAAAATTTTTGAAAATTCAATTTCGCGCTCTTACTCTATGCGTGGTACCAACACACTATTTCACACAGTTGGTACTGTGAAACAAATAAAATTATTCAAATTTTATTGTTGTCTTTTTTATAGATTGAAAAAATCTACTAGCTACATCTTGAGATAGGACTTGTTAAAAACATCGTTAAATTCGACCCTTTGTCAGATGAATATTTGTTAAAATGATACAAAAAATGTTCATAGTATCGTCGTTATTGTAAAAATAGAATCTGTCATTTATAAAAATAGTTGATTATTATTACAATCGATGATCACTGTGTCTGTATAATACAATGTACAATTGGTATAACAGGGTAACAAGTTGCTTACCGCGATAACAAAAATATTCTCTGCAGGAATATATTATAAATAATATAATTAATTAACCCTTTTTCTATAAATAACGGTACACTTACGTTTACATGCGTAACAATTAATGTTAATTATATTATCGTTGCGTTTAGAGGTCGGTCGTGTATGGTTTGAAGTAAATGAAGAAATAATCTTGACAAAAGTTACAAAATTAACATATATACAATATAAGTATATATATATGTACTTTAAAAAAGAAACAATCGTAAAAGATTATTAAATCAAGATTATTAAAATGCAATGATTGTTCTCGGATCTCGATTTTGCTAATCGCTAATTTTATCAACGAATTTTACTTACATGACCGTTATACAAAAAACTATATAGATAATTAATGACTTCATTTAATTATCGATTTTGATTAGAACCTACGATTAAGGTAATTAAGGATTAATTGAGCAATCCATTGAGCACCACTGTTATTACTCAATAAAACCAGAAATCGTATAATATTTTCAATAGTCGCCAACTGTTTATACAGTTTCAACCTAGACAATTGCTCAAGGTCATCGAAGGGTCATCTTTGTTACAATGCTTAGTTACCCCCACTATTATGCGTTTTACAAAAATAGATGTTCTCTCCGCGATTCACAGTGAGGAAACCGTCCTCGAACACTTATTTCGAGTTTTATTACAAAATAGAAAAACTATACTTTATCGTGAATTATAAAAAAAATTTGAAACCTTTCTCTCAACCCTGTGGAACATGAGCGCTAGATTAGAGAAATCGTTTCGATATGGTCACGTGAGTAGAAATGTTATTTAAAAATCACAACATCTCGGAAGTTGAATTGATTGATATCAAAAAATAGTTTTCCTCCTGGATATAAATAGTTACCTCAAAAAGGATCATTTTGAGAAAGAGTTCAGAGAACCGACTTCCAGGATCTTTAGAGAAATCTACTCGACTCTTGAATATCACATTATATTCAGTTAGGTGCTCCAATCTATTAAAAAATAGTTCTCAAAATTTTGCGTCAATTGTTAACATCGTGATGATTCTTTCTTTACACTTTGTAATTATTCAGTGAACTGGAAATGCATGAACAGTTCCATGTAAAAAGTTCATTTCAAATAGTAGCACATTAATCTAATGTCACAGAAACTACGAATTGCCTGTTACTCTAATATTACATCAAATATTTTCAACCATTTCTCACTGTCCACAGTAACCTTCAGTTGACAAATGTGATTAACACGTATCACAATATTTCGTTGAACACTAGAACAGTGAATATACAAACAGAATTTGAGAAGGCTCAAGCCACGGAAAGATTTCCAATGCTGACATGTAAAGTGTTGCCATAAGATTTTATCCTTCCTTATAAAACAGTTTCTTTCTTAAAAAAAAAAAGAATAAAGAAGTCTTCTTCGGAATCATTTAAGATCACAAGAATTTTGATATCCCAAGGAACATAACTCTCTTAACATCAACCAAATATTTCTCTGGATACTACTAGGTCATAAACATTGGTCACAGCAATTAAGCTCTTGCAAAAAATGCTTCCACAACGTCTGCTCCAACGTTCCCGAAATCGTAAGTACTCCAAATTGGTGCGAGTCAGACCAGCAACAGTCGAGAACTATTCACTTTCATTCCACAGGATCTACCGATCGAGTCTGTCAGGAGCCCTTAAAAAGTGGATTCACTCTCTAGACTGGGCTCCTGCTTGAACATCCTGAATCCGGATACACTGGTCACGTCCTCTTGACTTTGTATTGGTGTCAGGTCCCTCATTATGATCACGGGACTTCCCCCAGCCAGCATATGGTCTTGAGGACTCAGTGGTGGGGCGTTGGCAGGCGTCAATGGACTACTAGGACTTTCGTTGCTGCTCACATAACTGCCAGGAGCGTTTGAGATCGGGATTGGCGTTACAGCACCATTCACTTCAGCTGTGGCACCGCCTAGGAGCATCTCCTGCAGCAAGTTATCGATGTGTGCCACACCGAACAGCCGCACGAACTGGATTTGTTCAATCATTTGCCAGGAGATGGACTGCAGTGCTGGCAAGGTCAGGAGGATCTCACCGAATCGACCACGACTGTCGTACTGTCTGTCGCTGATGTAGTCTTCCAGGTTGATCTGAATTTGCTGGCGCAGTTGCTTGATTCGCTGCGGTTCGCTTAGGCCCTTTGCATCTGTTGACAAATATCGTAGATGATTTTATGATCTGAATGCTAGTAAAGCACTCTGGTTTTGTTAGTCTTGAGGACACAGGAACATTCTATGTAGGTAAAGTATTAGGAATATTATGTAATTCGGTATTCTACGCTACTGGAGAAATATGTGTTTCCTACAGAAGCATAATCAATGAACTTGAAGTCTCCTCCACTTGACAATTGGTCTACTGTAGTCTTATCTGTTTCCCTGCTGTTTGCTGATTATTATTCATCTTCATTGTTTCCCACTTCTTCCACCACATTCCCATGAATACTATATTTATATTTTACGCTAAGCTTGACCACAGTTCCTCGTCGAAGAACCACACAGAGTTACTACGTACTAGAAACAATAGCGTCTCTAATATTACAATGAACAAATTTAGGCCACTCTAAAAGAGTGAAAACTGAAAAAGTGCTTCTACATATTAGCAAACTACAAGCAGGAACCTCATTAGTTAGGACTCTGAGTATGGCTGATCTATTGATTCCGACTGTCAGTGTTAGTCAATGATTAAAGAAGTAAATTTGTAGAGAATAATTCCTCGCGGATGCATCTTTAGAATCTTAATAATCGTAAATTAAGAATATTAAAACGAGTTATTTTTACGCGTCCCGTAAACCTAAAGTTAGCTGCTTTCAGCACCTGATGAAACATTATTCAGGTGTCACCGGGAGGAGCTCTCAGACAGCTAATCTTCAGCTGAAGAGGACGACACACCAGGCAGCTCGCAACAGGGAGTCTACGGTCTTCTGCAATTTATTGGAGAATGGCGGCGGTGACCGCGCCGATGATCAATTAAATCTCATTGAGACAATCGTTCTCGCGTGCCCGGCAAATCATCGCGAGATGACACGCAAATTCTTCGTACCGTTCGGCTGCGGATCGCGACGCGAGTCCACTGGAGATCATCGTTATCAGAACACGCATGGAATCCCCTAATTGGGAGGCTCATCTAATTACTAGATCGTCCATTTAATTGTTCGTTTGCTGATAAACCCGGGTCAAGTGAGAGTATAGCCTCCGGAACATGTGGTTAGAAGACACCAAGAAAATTAAGATCTTAGACTCTCCTATAATAGGATTTCCACTAAATTAAACAGCGAATTGAAGGCGAGAAGATGCTGTAGAGTCTACCTTGACAGTGTATGATCAGTGTATGATAGATCAGGATTCAGGAAAATAATTATTGGCAGTTTGAAGGATGGTGTTTAAAGGAGGAAACTTACTGGGGTCGAAAAAGACGATGGCTTTCAAGCATGCGAATTCAGTGTCGTCGATCTGCACCTCGTTCAACGGTTTCACCAGCTCGTCCATTACTCTGACGCCGACCTTGCTCATGTCCAGATCCTGATTGCGGCCCTCTGCAGACAAAGATATGACTGATAACGAAGGTTAAGCCGTCCCTATCGTGTACAGCTACCAATCGACTGAGTCCGGATGAGATACGAGTGTACAAGAAGCTGTGAAACCCGACAACCAGTTTGAATAGACCATCTGCACTCATGCTACTGCATTTCGCAACGTGAAGGCCGAACTCAGTCTACTAGCTACTCCCCAATACATGATCGTGCAACTTTTTTAACGAGACTGTCGATTTCTTTTCTATATTCAACTACGAAACTCACACTTTCAATTTATTTTTTAATCATATGTGAAATTCTATAATCGACGACAGCAGCATCAGTTAATTGTATTATTAATCAATGTTAAAAACACATTAATATGTAAACCAAATATATTACATAAATGAGTAAAATATTGTTCAACATTCATACAAATCAAGAAGATTTTCTTCAGTATTGACAATAACAATTAATAAATTGCAGCAGCTGTTTTGTATCGATTGTCTCGTTTATTTATACGATTAAATTCTACTCACGTGCAAATAATATACAAGAATTGTCTTCCACAGAAATTCAATTGATGTAAAATATAGACAATGACATGTACAACAATCTAATATAAAATGAATATGGAATTTTTGTGGAAGAATGTTAAAACAATGTTAGTTTGTTTTAGAAGATAGTTCTATCGTGCATGCTGTTGTTATTCACTCACCCATATTTTCCTAATAGTTATGCCGTACCTGTTTACGTGAGTGCATAAAATTCAGAAAAGCTATTTACTTTTCAAACTACTACGTATTTTTACAATCAATGATTTAAACATTAAAACGTAATAAACAACATAATCTATATAGCAGATAAATAGAAATTACGTATTCTACATGATAATTTTGCAAGCATTTAGATAAAAATCATTTATCAATTAAGAAGTTTCAACGATTACACGATTATTTGCTCGTGTGTGTGTTCGTTTCGTTTTCGTGTTATCATCGGGAATCTTATCTATCGATTGTATTCAGAGATGAAATAATACAATACTCAATTTTATCGTATACAATTGTATTTTTAACTGTTTCTTCAAAAAAAAATTTTTTTCAAATGATAATCGTTGACTGATATCGTTGATCAGATAAAGTTGATTTTCTTCAATAATACAATAGTGACTCCAATTAGAAAAACAATTATCAACTGTCCATAATAAATATAATTTTAGATCATTGATATTAACTATATATTATTGTTAATGAACTCGTATCTTTAAATTCTTCAATTTTTACTGTTTCGCATAAAATCCGCAGAATAATAATTATTTTTTCTCCGTATCGTTAACACAGCGAACTACGTTATCAACAGAGAAAATGAATAGGGGATTCCCCGTGTAATACAAATTTCTGCGGGAAATTCGGATAGGGAATCAGAAAATATACGAAATTGTGAAATGTTTCCAAGTTTGAGTTGAAAAATAAACGTTAAAACATTGTTACTTAATAAAATTATTTTGTATTTCCGGATGCAGCATTGTCAGACCGTAACCCCGCCCGCTAGATTCAAAAAACAAGCTGGCTGACGGATTTTTTGGTTAGCACAGACACCGAAGCAGCACCCCAAGGCGGGAAATTCAAAAGAAGGACGTACCAGGACAGTTTTTCGTGATGATGCAGTTGTTGCCTAACAGAAGAACGTCCTTGAGCTGCATACTACGCCTGGCAACACCTAGGAGCAGATGTTCACCAGCGTGTGCCCTCAGAAGGGCGACTTGGTCGTCCAAGGTCAATTCGCTGAAGGCTGGAATATACTTGGCCCATTCGACTAGGATCAACAACTGCTGCTTCATGCTGTCGCAAACGTCGTTTATGTTCGCGATCTGCTTCGTGCTGAGATCGATGTCGTTGCTCGGGCTGCCTAGCTGTTGGCAGAACGCTCCAGTTACCACCCTCCGCGAATTTTTAGCACTTGTACAGTGCGAAATGTACAGGGTGACTCGAAAAAAACTGGGCCACGTTGATGCAGAATCGAACACTGCGAATCATTTCAGATGGAACGATCGGTTTCTCGTGATTGGCTAAAGGGATTTTTATGAAAATTAAATATGACGTAATATGTGCGAAATTAGAGATAGTTTAAGTCATCATTTCGACGACTGTGGGTTTGTTCATGAAATATGTATCAGTTTGTAAAAAATGTCATAGCGACTATTAATTATTTCTCTTGTTCATCGTTTTTAAATTGTTTTTTTTGTTCTCTCGACCGAGAAGAACTGTTTCTAAGATTAAAAATGATCGTATCATAAACAAATGATAGTATTCGAATATCTCAATGGTTGAAACGTTTTTGATAATGATTGTTATAGCACGCAGTTCGGTATTATTTGAACAGTAGCCCGAAAGACGATTCCTCGCGTAGTAAACAGCCGGATGTCTTTCCGTTTACCACATTAATATACATCAGGAGGGGGGGCAGCCAATATTCACACGAGCCTCATTAATTCTCTTTCTTCTCGTATTATTGAGAGCCGCGCATTCAATTTGTTTGATTGATCCCGGTAAACAAAGAGCGAGACATTGAATCTCTCATTAAACCGACCAAGCGAATTGACAAACGGATTAGCATGTTCGAGTCAATTGTATAGGCTGTTTCAAAACGAAGCCGATTTCGCCATTCGATAAAGAGGAGACGCGGTCGATGTATACAGGGTGAATTTGATAAAGCAGGACACCTAAATATCTCCGTTACATTTCGTTGTACAAAAAAACTTCGTAGGACAAAGTTACACTGTTTGAAGGGCCACATATAACGCTGCAAGGGAAAAAAAATTTCAAGGTCATTTTTATGAGATTTCAAGGTTACCGATGTTTTTTTAAATGGAATGATATAATTTTCGTTAACGTAATGTTGTACCTGACAAAATAACGAATTCATGCATGTAACACAATATGACTTTCAAATGACCTTCAACCCAGAAAAATGGTATAAATAAAATTCAACGTGTAAGATTCATTTGATGTATTTCTGTTACGCCAAATGTTCAAAAATATTCCCTTGAGCTGATATACATTCAAATGTATCGCAATACACAACATAAGAACAGATTCGGTGTTGACAGGAGGACAATTATGATATACCCTTCACCTATACGTTCGTACAGAATCGTGTTTATCCACTACTAATTACTCAGAAGACCTTTTTGCTAGCAGATTTCCACAGTCTCTAAGATTTCTCGATCAGTTTATCGATGAACGTTTCATAATGCGTTACTCGAAGGAAGATAAGATTGATATGATTTTCATTTATGGAGAAAGTCGACAATGTTTAAGAGAAGCCGTGCAGTTGTACAAGGACCGATTTCCTAATCGTAATTGTCCATCTGTTTCCGTTTACTCCAATTTGTTAAATAAATTCCGTGAAACTGGTAGTGTCGAAAATAAAAAACGTACAAAGGTAAGGACTGTAAGGAATGAAGCAAACACAATTAGTGTTCTGGCAGCAGTGAATACAAACCCTCATGCTAGTACGAGGCAAATCGCACGAGGAAGTGGCATTAGTCAAAAATGTGTAGTGCAAATACTCCAGGAACACAAATTGCACCCCTTTCACCTATCAATTGAGACAATTTATAAACGATGGAGCATTTTTTAATAATGTATTATTTACCGATGAAGCTTCGTTCACAAGTCACGGGCAACTAAATTTAAAAAACCTGCATTCTTGGTCATCTGAAAATCCGCGGTGGTTACGGACAGTCGACAATTTTTCTGGGTTGAAGATCATTTGAAGGTGATATTGTGTTACATGCATGAATTCGTTATTTTGTCAGATACAACATTACGTTAACGAAAATTACATCATTCCATTTAAAAAAACATCGATAACCTTGAAATCTCATAAAAATGATCTTGAAATTTTTTTTCCCTTGCAGCGTTATATGTGGCCCTTCAAACAGTGTAACTTTGTCCTACGAAGTTTTTTTGTACAACGAAAAGTAACGGAGATATTTAGGTGTCCTGCTTTATCGAATTCACCCTGTATATAGTGGCTCCAAAAAACATTTTCGGGAAAAGGATGGTGAATTATTTTAACTTCGTAAAACCATAGATTCAGTCCCCTAAAACATTTTCCATCGCTTCTATAGACGTCTGTTAAAGAAATGAGAAATTCAATGTTGCTGCCAGATTTTTGGAGCCACTTCGTAATTGAATAAAAATGAATATTTATAATTGTTAATAAGAACCGACCTCGAGAGCAGCACCGACTTGTCTGCTGAGCATCTCAGCCTGAAGAAGAGAGACTACCGATAATCCACTGCCGTTGCTGCTTTGTTCTTCATAACTTGGCCTTCTACAGCTTATCCGATCCCTTTCGTTCTGTACAGCTGAAGAAAATCGGAAGAAAGAGAGATTATCACCCACCTGTCGCTATCATAACAATTTTTTAAATTATTATTAAACATCTATCTATTTTAAGCTCTTTCTTTTTTCTTTTTAATACGGAAAAGATCTTCTGCTCACCTTCTTTCTTCATGCCAGCCTTGAAACATTTCCGTAGTCTGCAGTACCTGCACTGATTCCTCTTGTCCTTGTCAACCACACAGTTCCGACTGAACCTGCAAACATAAAAATATTTACATAAATGTATACAACAATTATTTGTTTCCCTTATGGAAATTTAATATAACTCATAACCTAATAATATAACCTTATGTTGGATAATGTGTTCGCAGACTGCGCTACCGTAATGTTTACTCAATAATCTAAAATAACGCGTGCGTGATTTATCGTTTATCACGTTGTAAACAGATTATACAAATAAATGTTGCATCGTACAATGTATGCATGCGGTATATTGTAAATTATGAAATCGACCAACACGATCAATCATGTCACGATCGTAATGCGAATGCAATCATTGCTACGTAAACTTTCTGAATTAATTGAAAGAGCAAGAAGCACTTGACATGTCGAGCCGACATAGTGCAGGTGATCACACATTTACTATACTTGGGGGCCTCGGGGAAATTAATGGAACGAAAATATGAATACAGATTGATATCGTCTCATGATGGTGTAGATTCTATTAAAATGAATATTGTTAACACGTACAAGCAGATATTTCTTTTATCGTCCTATGAACAAAATTTGGAGAGAAGAAGGAAAAATGATTGCCATTAAAAAAGTGTATAGAGGAAAACAGACCTAACAATTTGATGAGCTTATAATTAACAGAACACTGGTGAGTTGTCGTTAAAATTTGGTAAAATTGTTACGAACTAAAAACAAAAAAAAATAGGAAAATGGATGTTATAATGACCTGCAGGTGTACACATGATTTTTCTAAAATTGTTACAAATTAAAAACAAAATTACAATTTCTGTAAAATTGTTACGAATTAAAAACAAAAAAATAGGAAAATGGTTGTTATAACGACCTGCAGGTGTACAGATGATTTTTCCTGACAGACCGCCTAAAGAATCCTTTGCAGCCATCACAGGATGCCGCACCGTAGTGTTTTCCAGTGGCTCGGTCCCCGCAGATCGCACAGTGTTGTGACAAAACGCCACCCACGCCCGATCCTGGCAGCCCGAGGACCGAGCCTCCTGCTGCACCTGCACCCATGCTCAAATCGGCATCTGTAACAATGCAATTTCATCGAGTCAGTCATAAAACTTCATCTCGACTCAACAAAATTGAAAATAAATATAAACTCGAATGCTGAAACCGGAAATGTCTCCACAATCGACGACTACTGTAAAGTAATGACATTTGGCCCCTTCGGGGCTTCTAATCCATTAACCACTCTCCCCTTTTCCCACTCTCACTATTTCAGCCTAATTTTCAGCGTTACCTACTGTTTACTACGGTGGGTTTTTTTATATTTATTTAACGTCGCTTTCAGCTCTTTGCTAAGTTTATTTATATTTAATGTTTATTATATAATACGCGGCTTGTACCCATAGAGTCATCCCCGGTCCCTTTTATTGACAATTTTTTAGTGAACTAATTTGAATTTATTACACTAGATAATTCTAGAATTAATTATCCAATTTGTAATTGCGTTAATTAAATCTTAAAAACGTCAGTTTACATAATGATATAATGATTTATTCATTGTAACGAGGTATCTTAACAATTAATGATCCTTTTTACCCATTTGACGTAGGCGATATACTGGCAATTAATTATGTAAGGTGGTGACTTTTGTTCTAACTTCATATTAATAAAAATTCATCGATCCAGAGGATCGTATTTATAAGTTAATTACATATTGATGTGTCTCATTATAATTTTTCTACCGCATAGTGTATTTATATGTACGTATTAAATGCTTTAACGATTGTGGCTACTGTGCAGCAAAAACTTTGCTGCGAAACCTTCCACTCACTCACAAATCAATTTTCCACTCTTAAATTAATTGCCTGGAGGACTATTTTCACTATTTAATCCACTGTTTTGCTCATTTGCAACCCTTAAATAGATTCTATAGCATGTCTCATCCCTTGAATTGATTCTTACATTTATTTATTGGCTGAATTAATTTCTAAATGAATATTCAGTCTTTGAAATGATTTTTAAGATAATGAATAATTATTAAATAAAATGAGAAAATTGATTTTCAATTCTTTACGCAATCCAAACTTTGAACGAGCCTCAAAACAGTAAGGCTTCTCTTTTTTTTGCGAGGTGAAAATAACAAGTTGGGTCGCCACGGGGTTAAATATGCAAAATACTCGAGGTCCTTGAGATAGTATTTGAATATTCTTGGTAAAGTATTACGAGGAGGCCTTGTACTCACTGCGAAACTTCAATAAGGTTAAATCGCGAATTTTCAATATTTATTGCAAAACCCATCCACGGGCTGCTGTAACACCATTTTCCGAACACCTCATTAAACATATGACCTAATTCGCTGCAAACTGCAGTCGCAACTTATTTATTTATAAGCCATTTATCGTTCTGACTACTGCAGTCCATTAGAATTTGCATTACACTTTGCATAACTTAATACCAAACCTACCGAGCAGTATAAGCGATTCAAATGTTTTAGTTTACGAAAATGAGAAGGCTCTATTTATTTCGATTTCGTGCAAATCTTATCACACTATGTGCTTGGATAAAGAAATTTGTCGAATCAATTTACATATAAGCAACTTGATAATTTCAATAATCGTCAGATGAAAAATATAAAACCGGTCACTTGATCGGCAGTGGTAGGTTTAGTGTTAAATTGAAAACGATATTTGAATATTGATAGTCGAAGACAACATAGCGTTTCAGACATTTGAATTCGAAAAGCGCGCCAATTCTACGCGAGACTACTACAATGGCGGTCAGCAATCGCTGTACCAACCAAAGACTGTTTCAAAAATTTTTTTTTAAAGAAAATTCAGACTAAAATTTCCCGAAATATAACACTGAAAAAAAAAACCGTAATTCTTCATTTACTAATTATCCGCAAAATATTTCCCAAGAGATATAGACAAGATGGTCTGCCACCCCCAAAGAGACTCGTTCGCCTAAGTCCTACAATCTCAAGAAATTCTGTTTCATAGTCCGAATAGTAGAAAATCAGTGTGGAGAAACCTCGATCCAAAACAGTTGTCGGATTTTCAAAAAAATGTCCATAATCCCGCTTCGGACCCTTGAAACCCACTCAAGGGACTCGTTCGCCTAACGCCGCACAGTGCGGCATGTTAAATGGACATTCGAGACAAAAATCATAACTTCTAAACTAATCATTTTTTTACCCAAGTACCTTAATAGTTTTTAAACGGTATACAAAGATGCATCGATTAATGCACCAAAAATACAAGGTTCTATTAGTAAAAAAGTTTATTCTGATTTTTTTTTATGAAGAGATTTTTATGATTAGTTTTTATTGCAATTTGTTATCAACTGTATACTGTACAACTTTTGTTGGAAATATCTTTTAATTATATGGTTAATTATATGGTTTAATTATATCTACTGTAATGCATAATTATTTCACATTACACAACACCGTATTTTTTACTAGTGTTAAGTAATGGTTAATACAGACTGCTAGATAAATCCAGAAATAAACTAAACGGCATATTACTCAGGAACCGTAATACTTTTGAGGTAAATATAATATGTATATTTAAAGTTTGATTACATAAACAAAAACTATAAAAAAATTAAATAACGTCGAGTCTTGCAATTTATCGCAGAAAAAAATTAAATAGCAATGTACTACAACATCTTGTTGATACAGAACAGCCAAGATTATAGGATGTTTTGAACCGTTTTTTTTTGTTGTAAATCGCATTTTAAGGAAAAAACGCAATTCCTAAATTGCCAAATTCTCTATACCTAAGTTGTAACAAACAGTTCAAAACAAAAACGAACCTAAAAGAGCAATTGGGGCACGAATAATTTAGCTTTTTAGTATTTATGCTACAATAAACTCTTGGCTGTGACTGATCCCCTATTGATTTTCTTGGATACTACTTTTTACATACACATTCCTTACTTTCCGACTGATGATTTTGTTGGATAATTAGATTAGAATAGAACCATGATTACTTTGATTTTTATTCATTGCTTGCCGCATTGTGCGCCGGTTAGAAAACAGACTATGCAAAAATCCGCGGGGAATAAACGTGTGCGAACGAAGAGGTCAGTCGGCCGTGTGTCGCAAAAACTGTCGTCGAACGTTTTCCTTTTTTTTTTCTGGGCCGACAATGTGCGATCAGGATAATATCATGCGAACGACGACGCACAGATATCGTCGCCGCGGAAAAAACTCGCGCCGGGCCTTGGAATAATTTATAAAGAGCAATTCATCGCGCTTTATTGCCGTACTATTTTCCTTTGCTGTTCAATATGCATCCATTTTTCTACGCTGCTCGCGTTACGAAACTCCATCACTGTCATCTCGTCCTACAACCCTAATCGCTTCGTCCAGCTTCGCGACACCGTTCGGTTCGGATACTAGAGGTTCCACTATATCGCGGATTACAGGAGTAAACGAAACCCGAATTGCATCGTTCTGGGTATCATTTTAACCGGAAAAATATCAGGAACGTCATGGCAAAAGTTTCACCGATAAATAATTCGAAACAAACAAGTTATCGCTAAATTTGTACGATGAACTCCCAGCACAACGTGGTCAGAAATTGTTGGAGCAAGTGAAAAATCAGATAGCACACAGATCGCGAAGCTTTTTAGCATCGTTGAATCGATGTTAAGTGTTTTAGAGCTCTAAAGCTCAGAAACAGAAACCAGAGAAAAAAAATGCAGATGTTCGAACGCGTCTGAAAATAAACTGACGAAATAATGCTCGACCTTGGTGATAAAATGGAAAAAAGATTGCAGCTCGTAGTTTCTTTCCCCTGCGAACAAAATTCGACAATAATCGAGGACATTGAGGATCACGCGATCTGTACCCGAGAACGATTAACCGGGGAATTAATGTTTCGTCGATTAAAATTGTTTAGAACTAAGATCGATGAAAAATACCACTGAAAGTTCCAACACTAAGAATGATAAAAATATTTTATCATTTAAATATCTGTACATATTGTAGTTAAATATTAAACTAAATGCCCAAAAGCCTTAGCTCAAGCTGATTTCGCTTAAAACCAGTTGTGTAACGATTACGTGTAAAAATAAGTACAAAGGTACAAATAAGTATTTACAATAACTGATTACAAACATTTGTAATAGCTAACGTGGTTCTCGAACCTGAAGATTCAAATCCGAATCCAGCGTTTAGTATCCTACAATATGGCTATTTGTTGTTGTAAATGATCGAACCTTTGCGCCGCGAATAAAAACTTTGTATTATCCTGAAAGATAAAGTACGATCGATAACCAATTAATTAATTAGTACAAATAAGTATTTGTTCTCATGAAAAATAAATTGTATTTCCCTGAAAGATATCTCTTAAACGACATTGCTGTATTTGCATCTCGGCGGCATTGTACTCAGAAAACCTTGGACAGTCTCGTGAGTTTATTGTCGTTATATCATTCTTCTATTAAATAAACAATAGTTCTCACACTTTTATGCCGCCGCATACAACGAACTTTTGATATCGACCGGCCACGAACTATGGTTTCACCAGTGCAAGTTGTTTGTGAATGTTGTTTAGGTTATAAAGAATTCGACTCGTTATTAACGAAGCAAAATAAAGCCTTAAAAATTGATTGCGTTGGTTGTTTTTCTCCGTGCGAATTTATGGTTTGCAGAAAACACGTTTACGAGTGCTTAATGAAAGTGACTGCAAATCATTGTGTTCGACGATGTTTATTGTCGCTGTGACGTGTATAATAGTGTTGCGGAAATTATGTAAGGAAATTGTTTATAGAAATAGATAGAGTGGAAAATGAACGCTTGGGAAATCTGAGGGCCGGCGATACTGCGGCTTGAGGCCGTTGCCGGCGCCATTTTGGTCCCCGTAGTTACGTGTAGACAATAAATCGGCGCCATTTCGGTTCGCAAATTTATGCGTAGAGAAACGACTCTTAGTGAGATTATTTATCGAGGTTTTCAGTCACTGACAATATTGACATCGTGTTTACTCGGTAAACACAGGCGTATCAATTCTTTAATCTTTCTTTTGTTACTCGAATCTTTCTGTTCAGATAGCAAAGATACTGGAGTCACTCGAAAATCGGAAATTCTCTGAAAAATCATCACACAATAGCAACAACCAGCTTGGCACGAAATCAATGTTTAGTTGCAAGAACATTGATAAATATTCTTCTAATAATATTTGTCAATGTTCCATATCCCGCGGCTTTCTTATCGGCGATAAAGGCGGGAAAATGTATGAAATTCAAACGGAACTACAATTTTATCAATGAATTCGATTAATGAATATTCAGAATTCATTTTTATATACATTCATAATGTGCACCAACGAACACATTGTTTTATTTATCATATTTAATTTATTGCAGCCGATCAGATTGAATTCCGACGAGTGTTAACAATCTTTTTACGATATAGGGTCGTCATTATCATGTGAATGGCGGGAAAACGCATCGGATTTGAATTGAATTGAAATAGGGACGACACAATGCTGTGACGTTACCAAAAATTATTCCTACTGCCGTACAACGTGATATAACAGTCACGTACAGGCATTGTAGAAAACATTGGCAGAGGAGGTAGAACAAGTTGGTAGTGAATTGCGACGATTACATCACGAGGGTCAGTTCTGCATGTCATCGCGCGTCAGCGAAATCGAGCGAAGCTACTACTATATCGGTGCAACAAACTTGTTGAATATTATATTAAATAAATTAATTTTTTCTTATCACGTGAAACGGCCTACTCGACACCTTAGTATTTCATTCTGTGGATAATTCTGAATACTAAAAGCAAAAGAAATTTACAAAAACTGCTACACAAAGAATACAAAAATTGACTATACTGTACTACACAAATTAATTACATAGAAATATAGAAAAGATGTGTATTCAAAACCATGAGATTTGCATATAAAAATTACAATACGAAGTGCATATTTACTATACACATAAAATTATGAAAACTACTTATTGAATTAACTCTATACTAAATTGATATATTATATTACACAAAATTAGCTACACAGCACTCTACAAAATTGCATACTGAAAATTATATAAAATTTACTATACATATAAAATTATATAAAACTATACTAAATTCACTATACAAAACTGATACACTACACTACACGAAATTAACTATACAGCACTCTACAAAATAGAGTGACTCTATACTAAATTGACTATACCAAGCTATACAAAATTGATATATTATATTACACAAAATTAGCTACACAGCACTCTACAAAATTGAATACTAAAAATTATATAAAATTTACTATACATATAAAATTATATAAAACTATACTAAATTCACTATACAAGACTGATACACTACACTACACAAAATTAACTATACAGCACTCTACAAAATAGAGTGACTCTATACTAAATTGACTATACCAAGCTATACAAAATTGATGTATTATATTACACAAAATTAGCTACACAGCACTCTACAAAATTGAATACTGAAAATTATATAAAATTTACTATACATATAAAATTATATAAAACTATACTAAATTCACTATACAAGACTGATACACTACACTACACGAAATTAACTATACAGCACTCTACAAAATAGACTACTAAAAATTGTATAGCTGTATCGAACTACATAAAATTTACTATACATGTAAGAATGTATAAATCTAATAGTGAAGCAGTACTATAATAATTTATATAATAAATGAATCATCGCCAAGACTAAACAAACGGCATTTAATTATATATGTTTGTTCCATGTTGGCAGAAGGTTTCCACAGCCTCGCGGCGCGGCGTATCGAAACGAATAATCGGTGGCACGCATAATCGGAGAGACACACATAATCGTCGGAAGATACAGCGAATAGGGTCAGGAACTAGACTTTGGCTTGAGTTAAGGCAGGTCTTGTCCACTTGGGTATGCGCCGCAAAATAGAATAGGCGGCCGTTACATGTTCCCTGTTTATCCGCAAACCTAATTGCAATTTCACACCCCCATTACACTGCCCTCTACTCAGAAGCGAAGAGAGAAAAATAAAAACTAAAATTGATGCAGCTGTTTTCGATAAAAAAAAACTAAGATATATGTATACTGAACGTTGCTATGTTAAACTGTGACGGTCTCGTTTCTATTTTTTCTCCCAGGTTTTTCTCTGTTCTGTCACCACGATGGGAATCATTGAGCAACAGGTTGACACCGAGCCGGTGAACCGGCAGTTTTGTAATGCTGTATGGTGAAGAAAAAAAACGAAGGTGGAACGATTGCTGACCGAGCCTTGATCTCTGGAATAACATGCTTGGGGCACGCATAATTTTCATTTAGTCCCAATTTCGATTTTATTACACTCGACTCCGCTCCAATTCCAATTTCGTTCGAATACTGTAGCTATTTTAACTGCGATTTTTATTGAGTCTCAATTTAGTTTTGACTCAGCTAGCAACTATTATTATTGTGTAAAATAATAATTATTCCTGGCAATGGAAATTCACAGGAACGAATCAGTATTTATTACTCTCTCAGATTCCTTTGATCTGCATGTACCTGCGACCTGGCTGGAACTCAACTAGGATCTGGCCTAATTTACAGAGACTTAATACGTTATTATTAATTATTATATGTATTCTTAATATATATTCTACCAAAACCGAAATATATAGAATTTTTATTGGTTCCCCTTAGGGTTACAATCCTTATATAAACTTATCTCTATACCTATATACACACACACATATACATATACACATATATACATATATTTACACACATCACACTTATAAACCTATACCTAAACATAAACATAACCATAACCATAAATATAAACAATCACATGCACATATCGAGAGAGAGAGAGAATCCGCGTTTACATTTTTTTCATTTTTACATTTTTACATTTCCTTATAATCTAACCTTACCACCTACCCCTCCATTCTCCTCACCCCTCCCCCTCTTCAAAACCGAAATAAATACCGGTATTCTTTCGGGTTTTCCAGTACGAACACTGCCCCAAATAAAAAGGAACTGCGAAGCACAGTCACCTACATTAGTTAAGTATGTATACACAATATAAATACAATCCGTCGTAAAACCCTCCTAGCGAAGGAATAGCTGTCATGAAACATTTAGCCGACGCGACACCTTCCAGAAATACTTTCTCCAAATTAAGTGATTTTTAAATATATTTATAACAAATAATATTCACTAAAAGTATCAACATTAATTATTAATAGATTGCGGATGTTTATGCATTTAAAAGAAAATTGAGTAGATGAAATTCAAACCTTGTTAGAAAATTTTCAAAATTCAAGATGTCGATACATGATTCTACCACCTCTATTAAAATCATTAAGGGAAGAAAGGATATTCAATTTGGTCTTCATTTCTCGCAATCGATGCAAGAAATTTTTATTTTGCATAAAGATTCGCAGTCTAATTATTAATAAGACATGTGAGCCGCGGAATACCTCGTTTATGGTCGTGGAACAATTAATGTATCCTATACATTGGAAAAATTTAAATTATTATCAGTAAATAAATGCAAATAAGCAGTATTTTCATACACGGGTACTTCGATATTTCGGTTTCTACAACGGTTAGGAAGAAATATTACCTGTATTTAACGTACGACATAAGTCCCTCGATACCCAACTGCAGCTTATCCAAGATTCTACAAAGCTGTAATCGATATCCAATTGATCAGGAACCAAGACCTCAAAGCTTGATCGAGATTTGATCTATTAATCCTGACCTAACCAAAATCAAATCTTATCTGACCCCAAATCAGGACCTGGGTTAAATCTGAACATGGTGTGACCATGATCTAATTGAAATCTGACCCAAATGTGGCTTGGGAGGAATCGGAATTTGATCAGGACCTTTGAAATCTTGCAAACTTCTTAGCTTTGCTTCACCCAGAGCACTATGGTCTGGAAACCCGATTTTTGTGGCCAAAAATCAATTTTTCAAGATTAAGATATTGAAAAAATTTTTTTGGGAGCAGAGAAAGAACCCTTTAAAGCTTCTAAATCCAAATTATTATTCGTTTCTGAGATATAACGTTTTGAAGACAAACTTCGGAAAATTCAGATTAAATAAAATGTTTAAAATAGTCATCATAGACTATCAAAATACAAGTTCAAATGATACTTTCGTATGTCTCAGGAGGTACATTTTACGTGTGTAATACTGTTGTTAACATCTTTTTATCCATAAACAAATAGTGGCAAATTTAAACAATTTAAACTTTGAGAAAGGTTTTACAAAAACGGCTAAAATCGGCATAAGTGGGACTTGGTGCATATGAAAGTGTAGACATTTCTGAATATAGTGTATCAAGTTTCAGCTGCCCGCGTCTGCCCGTTTTAGTTGTACAACGATTTAAACAAATAGTTATCGGGAGTTCGGGCGTACCGAGCGCGTTCGCTTGTAAGTACTTGACAAGCGCTTCTATGTGACTGATAATAATTTATAAATAATGTATATATATAATATATACATTAATACATTAGTGATTTTATTTATGTATTTATCTTAATAGTGCTAGTATTATTACTTATGTTATTCCTGCGGCAGAATAGTACTGTTAATACGATATTTAAGACATTTCCTACGATCTGCCAAAAAAATGTTTCGAACAAAAGTTGATCAGTATTTACATATATATAAATTTCAATATAGAAAAATTTAAAAAAATTTTGTTTATAAAAAATTAGAATCACGTCAATTTTTTAAATGTTACTATATGTTTCTGACTTTATAATATTATTGCTGGTGTCGAAACAAATTCCACAACCTAGCATACTAAAACCTGTAACTTTAAAATAACACTAAAATACTTTTGGCCACGAGAAACGGGTTTCCAGACCATATTGCAGAGATTGCAGGGAGTCTTTGGAGAACTATTGGATTGAGTAGTAGCGGAAGCCCGGTAAAAATTATGGGGTTCTCAATCTCAAGTTAAACATAGAACTTGCAAGAAAACTCTCCCAAACTTATTAACAAAAAAAAAAGTAATGAAAATTTACTACCGTTACACATTGATTTTTTAAAAATTCGGGGCCCACGCGGTCGCTTGGTCTGCTTACCATTCGATCCGCCACTGGGATTGAGGACATGGTTGAACTCGATTTTGTATTTGATCTTATAATGGATGCGAAAATTTTCAATTTTACAAGTATTCTGTATATGTATAATTTCGAAAGAACCTTTTACTGAAAATGTTTGCACACCGGCGTCTTACTTTCGACAGGTTGCTGTGGATTTTTATTGTTTAGCTTTTGAGGGAAGTTTCGAAAGAAACTTTTAGCGATCGAACAAAGTATTCATTAAGATCTGACGATCTACTGACCTAGCAGCCAGAGTCACACAGCATCCATTATGTCCGGCGAGAAATGTTATGCTCAACAAAGATGTCCGAGGCAAATATACGTTTCTAGTGTGCAAATAGTTACTTAGGGCCACGGCCACGATCGTTCGCGGAAAAATTGCAAGGAGAAAATCTTCATAGACTTCGTCAGAAATGTTGCCGTCACTACAACCATTTATAATCCATCGGAAAGACTAATTTATAGAAAATAAATGGCGCCGAGAATAAAATTCATAATATCTGAAAGATAACTTACGATCGATAAACTAATTAATTATTTAATTTATGGAAAAGTTCGAACTTTTAATATCAATTTATCTTTCGTAAAGCCAAGCACGACATTTCTTCCTCGAATTTTTATGCAAATCTACATATAAATGGATAAGCAGACTTATCAAAATAAAAATTGTCTGGATTAACTTTGTAAGGTACAGGAGCTAGATAATTATGTCTTCTCGAAAACAATGTCAAAGGATTAGAGTTGCGATTTCGATTAATCCAGAAGTATTACGATAACTATTGTTTCCAAGTTATCTTTTCTTCACTTTTAAACAAGATATCGACAGATACTGATCCGCCATCTCGCGGCAACATAATTAAAATGGTTCGCAGATAATCCCTATGGCAACCTAATCGAGCTGGTTAACGATTTTGTGATTAATGTTGATTAAGACTCGTTACATGTCGATTGATAATATCGACAGAATTCTTTCCGAGTCGTGTTCGAGGAAAAAATCTATCAGCGTACAAAATCGTGGAATTTATTGTTCAAATGCGATGATAAACAAATATCGCCAACACAATAAATACACAGAATTCACGATTAAAAATATTAAATATTATATCAAAGAAATTTTTCTGACCAAGTAGAAGTGGCAAAATTGAAATTTATTTATTCGCTTCGTAATAACATAAGAATTTTATTGAATATTCTGTAGAGTTGTTTCTTCGTGTGAAAACTATTAAAATTGCAAAAATAACAATGATGATATTGTGGTTATTTGCACGTTGAATGATTTAATTAGAATACGTGACGGCAGGAAATATTTATACGAATATTCGTCCCTTATTGAAATTCAAGTTGATGCAATGTTAATGTGCTTCTTTAATCTCGGAACAGTCAATACACTGCATTGAGCTCTATAGATTCAACCTTGAGCAAATCTTTGCGTGATACAAGGTAAATCCTCGAGTAAGATCTATTAAAGAGGATTCACATTGACATTCATGTTTGAGGACTCGTATTTGAGTTTAGTGTTAGACAGATCGCGGCGAGAAATTGCGTTTGATGCTACCTGCTGACTTCCACAGATCCGCATTATGATCCTGGAAATATTATCCTTACATACTTCAGCCAATTTTTATAAAACGATCATCGAAACGTCAACAAATATATCAATTCTTAATTAATCTGCCACAACTTTCAGTGACAGCTACTAAATTCGTTGAAACGTTTATGTTTCAAGTTTGAATGAGCTTATTTAGGTACAGGCGTACCATTACGACTACCCTAGTAGCACAAAAAAAAATATTGGGTAAATATCTTTTTCAAATATTGGAAAAATATTTTTTAAGCCACACTTTTTGTCACATGTTTAAGAAACATGAAATAAGAAATGTGAATTGAATATTTAGAAAATATAAGCTAAATATTCAGAGAATATAAACTAGGTATTTAAAAAATACAAAGTAAATATCATAAAAAATGTGAAATCAATATTTGAAAAATATAAATTCAATATTTAAATAACATTTAATTAAAAAGAAGAAAAAGTTAGAAAAAAATATTTTTCTTGTAAGATGAAATAGATATTCTCTGCATATTTAAAAAAACATTTGTTACTTAATATAAAATAAATATTGTATGTACATTTGAATATTAAAAAAAGATTGAATCGGTTTTTAATATTATATGAATGCGTATACAATATTTTGTGCTACTAGGGTATGTTCGGCGAGAAGTTTGAAATAACACGATGCTCTTTTTTTTCTTCGCAACAAACAACTCATCTGAAAATTCGAATTCATTTAAAATTCCGTTCATTAAATAGGAATGATTTTGAACAACTGTCCACAGAAAGTTTTGATTACTTGTAACATTCCGAGAGACCACTGAATGTCTCCTATTCGCATGGAATTACGTAAAATTTGTCTAGCTCCACGACTATGTAAATATTTCTGAAGTAGGATTACGTTGGATGCTATGGAGAGTGGAATCATTAAGTAATGATCGCTCGAGAGTCTACGTGCTCGAGTATCTTTCCGACGTGGCGGTAAATTCAAATAATTCATTTTAATTCGATACAGCAATATATCGAATCTGCGTTACACTACAATTTTGCACTTCTTTGTCCACTTTATATTGTCTTTCGTATTGAACGAAACGATGAGTGAACAACTTCCAAAAGCGACGCACAGTGGGCCAGATGGTATAAGTAGGAGGAAAAAAGTCCGAAATTAAAGGTAAAAAATGTAAAAATTCGTGAATATTTTATATACTATACATTCCCTTGAGAAGTAAATTGACCTCTGGTATTAGTATTATCAACAATAAAACAAAAAATGGCGAAGTCAAATGCTGCGTTGCGTTGGTTTACGTTTCTCGAACTTTAAATACAGAATTACAAATTTATTTCAATTTGTGCGATTCAGATTATTTTTATGTTCCCGGAAATCTTGGCAGTCATGTTCGTTTCTTGTAAGCTATTTCACATTCTGTAAAGTGTAAATTCTATGTTACCAAATGTTACTAATTGAAACTATTTTTAGTCAACAATAACATTCTTATACATGATATAAATTCAAAACTTTTTTGCTTTTAGTTGCTATTTCATGAGAAATAATTTTTTTGGTAGATCGTAAACCTGTTATAGCTTGGCGCGATATAATACTTCATCCGCAAAAATTAGGACTAATGCAATCCACTTCAACAAAAAATCGGCAAATTCTTGTGACTTATTTACAAATTTAGATTTTGCATTAGACTTTGTGTTTAAACCTTTACAAGCTAGTAGAAATTTGTTTGCAATAGCAATTTCTCTAAATCTGACGAAAAAATGTTTCAAATAAAAGTTTAACAGTATTCATACATGTATAAATTGCAATATAAAAAACATTGAAAAAATTTCGTTTAAAAGAAAAAAACAATGATGCTTCGATTGTTTAAATATTAAATTGTATTTTTGATTTGATAATGTTGTAGCTGGTGTTAAGACGAATTCACTGATGTATAATATTATGATTTTGACACTATTAATAACGTTGCAATAGTTTTGGCGCACTAAACTGGATAAATGGCCCACTGTGCGACGTAGAGGCAGATTTGAAAAGGAGCATTGCGCACGTGTCGCGTGTATCTCGCGGAACAAATAACCGGCGGCACGACTCGCCGTTTAATAAACAATTAATCAGAAACGGGTGGAAAAACATGCGTCTGCATCCTTCACGCGTGGAAAACTTTCCACGTTTCTCGCTCGCTCGCGAAGTCGGTGCGCCTTTTATCGCTCCACTAATGATTTCTTTACAACACGGGGGAAAAAAGACGGCCGCCATTCCTTTTTTCTCCCCCCACCACCTCGTCGGCGACGACAGAACTAATTTTCATAATTACCCTATCCCGGGAAAGGTTGCGTTTAACGCCGTTTACGCAATTTCTCTGTCCCTCCGCCCCTCTCTTTCTCGTTCTCTGCTTTCGTTTTTCCACTTTTTCCCTCTCCGGCTTCGGTATTAAATTAACGCCACGTTTAATGGATACTATTTATAGACCACGGTTATCCATTATCGCAAAGAAATTCTTAGATAAGAAAAATCGTTGCCGCAAATCGTCGCGGAGACTCCGTCTACTTCAAATTTCGCGCCATTCTTCGCGCAAGGGAATTTGTCGAATTTATAATTGTCGATATACCGTGATTCGCTTTGACGAGTCATCGGAGAATTCTGTAGCATTTAGTAGACGCTAATTGAAAGAAGTAAAAGTTACTTAAAAATAGAAAGTGTGGATCGAGATGCGAACGCATGTAGCAATTAATTAAATAATTGAACATGCAGGGAAATTCTGGGAGAAAGTCGGTGGAATTGTTTCAACACGTCGCAGTTTTAGAAATAAATATTTCTCAGCATTGTCGTTAACTTGCTCTTCTATCTTTCTCTGTGGGAAATATTCGTGCATTCGTTCATAAAGTCTCCTTTTATATTTCAGGGTGTTATTTTTATAATTCATTCATAATTCAGCGATACTTGTCAGCATTGATTTTATCGTGCATATATTATTGTCTATGAATTCTCCTAATCATTACAGGCGCTTCGAATGTAGCCGTTTTAATTCAATATATGCCAGGATATTAAAGTCGACGATAACATTTCATGCTGTCATTTTATATAATGAGTCTTTCTAGTTTCCGCTTGGCAAACACTCGTTCATTTCGGCGTGTGACCATAATGGCATTACTATTCCTAGATATTTGTCCGAAATGATGAGCGAAATGAATCGCCGTGACGCAACGAAATAGCTTCGAGCAGTGAAATTTGTATATAGAGACGTAGTATTCGACGTCGAGAAACTATATCTCAACGAATAATAAATCAATGTGGTCTTTAAAAAATCAAAGAGACGGTCTCTAAATCAAATCATCTACACAATAAACATCTTCCACTGAATGCATATGATAAACTTGATTATTTTCAGTTTCTATTTTTGGATATTTTTAAAGACATTTGAATATATTCGGCGTTTCGAATAGTAATTATTCGTTAAAATACAAGCTCATTAGAATAACTAGTTTTGCAAAGGATTCCTTTGATTGGATTTTATATAATACAAAAATATATCGATGGTAGCACGTTAATTAGCCTCAACGTACATGTTTGCGAATATTAGCTCTCCGACCTTGATCCACTTCTAATCTCCAGTGCGATACAGATTCAATTTTCACATATAATTGCAAATAGATAATACTGACAGCGCGTGCATCAACATTTATTTTCGTGCATCGAGAATATTTCTTAAAATTCCTTTTCAAATTTAATGCTAATATTCACGAGAGGACTCGGGTGCGCAATTTCAAGCGACAGGTGAAGAACAAGTTTTAGGTAAAATTTCCACTTTAAATTTAGAACGGCGATAGAAAGAAAGCGCGTGCATCAACATTTATTTTCGTGCATCAAGAATATTTCTTAAAATTCCTTTTCAAATTTAATGCTAATATTCACGAGAGGACTCGGGTGCGTAATTTCAAGCGACAGGTGAAAAACAAGTTTTACCTAAAATTTCCAGTTGAAATTTAGAACGGCGATAGAAAGAAAGCGCGTGCATCAACATTTATTTTCGTGCATCAAGAATATTTCTTAAAATTCCTTTTCAAGTTTAATGCTAATATTCACGAGAGGACTCGGGTGCGCAATTTCAAGCGACAGGTGAAAAACAAGTTTTACCTAAAATTTCCAGT
>CM052325.1:9755254-9780719 GCA_028455615.1 Lasioglossum zephyrum | reverse complement strand
ATGATTCGTTTCGAACTTAGAGTTTTTTCAAAGATTGTAATATAAATTTTTTTTATTTTTATACTTTCATCGATATTCTTTGAAAATGTATTCTCGAGAGTAGAGATGAAATTCACTCTTTCATTGGGATAATTTTCGATTATTGCAAACGGTAACATTAGCATTAGTTGCATAAATAAAAGAAATGGAAAAAAAATTTTTTGTCATGAAAATTTTTTTTTAAAGTAAAAAAATTTTTTTTAAAAATAAAAAAAAATTTGTTGAAAATACAAAAATATTTTTTTAACTAATTACGTTTGTTTCTTAGGTGAAAAATTTATGTCTTCTCGTATAAATTACATTGTTGAGTGAACTTCTTTCGATAAAAACTTAAAAAAAACTAAAAAAACTAAAAAACTACTGGACCAAACTGGACAAAAATCTAATCAGCTCTATGTTACAGCGGGGCACATCGATTGTATCAAAAATTTGATAACATACAAACGGTCATACGCACACACACACATACAGACATTTTGATAAAAATAGTCTAAAATGACTCCAATGACCATGAATCGTGGACATCTGCTAAAAAATCGATTTTCGATTTTAGGGGTAATTACAATAACTTCCCTATAGAATCGGGAAGTTAATTAACCCATTTATATGTTGTAGAAAAAGTCACAAAATTATAAGAAGCTGTGTCATTATTTAAATAATTATTTTTTTAATTGAAATTCAAAAGCATTCAAAATGACTTGCTTAGGCAATCTAGTGTTAAAGCGTGTGTGATCAGTTATGTGCGTAATTGTACAGCATCGAATAAATACCCATCCAATCTGCACATGATTTACCGCGCAACGCGATCGAGTCAGTGCGGCAGAAATTCGAATTGCGCGCGCAAAGTCGGTCCGCCCCCCCTGTCTGCGGGTAGCCAGTCGAATCAATACTTCTTTATCGACTGTGTATTTAGTCTCCTCGGCGGTCTCGAGCACTGCAGTTGTTGTGACACATTGTGTCATATTGTGTCGCAATAATATCCCGAAGCTCCTCCTAAAGAGACGTTAGTGAGAGAACCGATTCGCCGCCCTCGAACTTGTTCGAAACCGTGATCGTTCGGGCAAAACGAGTGCCGCGTGTGCCATGTAAAACCGCGAACGGACGTGTACGTGTGCTGTTAGCTGACGGACAATCCCGAAGACCCGAGAGAAGAAAGTCTTCGCTTTCGGTAGCCTTCCGGTGTGCGTGTTCCCTTCCCGTCCCGGTATTCTCGCTTTTTCCTCGAAGTTCTGAGCAGATATGCGTTAAGTGGCGCCCAAACGGCCCGGAGCCTCGTCCTCGAGCAGATCTGTGTCCTCGTTCCGGTGATGGATTAAGGGCAACGTGTTCGTCGATCTTCGATTCCAGGTGAGTCCACTTGTCCCCTATCGATGCTGCGTCTTTTTATAGTAGTGCGCGATATCGAGTGTCGTTTTCGCGGATCTGTCAGTCGACGAAACTCGAAACTCTTCTCGAGTCCTCGAAAATCGTCTCGACCGAAATTATTTCTGCGGAAGCCCTACCGAAAATTATTTCAATTTCGGCGGAACACCTACCGAAAATTATATCATCGTTTCATGGATCATCCACTTTTCTGTCGATTCGGTGTCGCAGATCGGAATGAAGATCGAACTAATAAAAACGTGGTAAAATACGAGCTTGCTTCAGTGTTTCGCCAAGTGCTTTCTAAAATCTTGTCTCGGTGCAGGAGAAAGTTACTTTTCCTAGGTTATTCGCGGAGCGCAGAGATATCAAAGGATACGATGCTTGAATAATTGTTTTCGTTCCGAGCTTTGTACCGAGATCTCTCGTGGCAGAGATAATTTGATATGGTTACGCGTAATAGCTGTAATAGCGGAACGTGACACATTTGGGAAAGCTGCAGGAAATTGTTTAACAAATGCGTGACACGAATGAGCGGCCGTAAGAAAAGGATAAACATAAATTAGGTGAAATTGGTGGGATGCGGGAGATGAATGCATAAGTTGGCTATAAATACCGGTATCCTACTCCGTGTAGGATAATCCGTGAAGAAAACTACGAGAAGGCTGCAATAGAACACTATAGAGAAAAATGTATCCTCTCATCTCGTCTAATATTGTTAACCTTCGCAAGGTAACGTGGGATCTCAGAGGCCCCAACTTCAGATTTCTGAAAAGAATTGTTATATGAATAAAATTAAATGTTTGTTCACTTTTTATACTGTGTGTTATTCTACATCCCAAATTTATTTAAAACGAGACTATTTATGAAATTCATTTGTCGGGGTCTAAGAGACCCCAACTTAGTACATATTTATGTGTTATTAGATTTTGCCTTGCGAGGGTTAATAGTAATTTGCAGAGATAGAAATTAATTTGTATGCGTCTAGTGGTTCTTCCATATAAAAATCTCGTGTAATATTTATTGCCGAGCCGATTACGTACGGTATTAAATAAGCAAAAATTAGATGAATATCGCGAAAACACGAGTCGTATAATACACGTGATATTCGATGAATTGCAATCACGATTGTAATGTAAGTACATGTGACTGAATTACTTAACATAATAATTTTATATAATACGAGCAGAGAAGCTCGGAAATATCTGTATGAGAAAGGAGATAAATAGTGATTAAGTTTCTTCATGCATCGATACAATCGTCAGTTGTCTCAGCGGCAAAAAGTATTAATCTTTTCTGCTGTTGCATTGTCGTCGTGAGATCTAGGGAAAAAATATTAACACAATAGAGACACGTGTATAAATAATTGGTAACGAATATTCAAATCGGCCTGTCGACTTTATCGTACGTTTAAAAATACTCGGAGATTCTATAATGACCGATTACAAAATTATTCTTGGCAACTACGACGCGGACCCGTTGAAAATTTCTGTCGCTACACATGGCAGCCGTTTTTTTCCGCAAAGAAACACGATTAGGGTGGCACGTGCCGTTTACGTGCGCTGCATCGCCAGCGTGTGTACTGCACTATTGTGTGCATGTAAACCATCGGTCGTGACGGTTACAGTTAACATTTAACGACTAGACAATGGACAAGACGAATGTGAACGCAATCGCTTTTGTTTCTCTGCATTTTTGCCAGCACGCAACCACGGCGGTTCGGAAACGCGAAGTATGCAGACGAATACGTGACTTGTGTTCGCGAAGACAAGCAAACAATAGCGAATGATTGTTTCCTGCTCGAAATACGAAAACAATCATCGCGGTCGACCTTGGGAAAGTTTTAACCTGCGCCCGGCCAGTCGCATAATCGCGGGCAATGCGAGACGATTGCACTTTGCGGTACAAAAATAATTCTACTTTATTATTCGAGGATAATGAATATTGATAAAGCCGATGAGCAATGAGTATAAATTAAATAGAATTGATTGTAGTACCTTTGTTGCATTAACCCCTTTAACTCGGAACTATTTTATATTTCCATTCTAAATATTTTCTTATTGTATGGATATGAGACCGATTCGATGTAATTAATTACTTTCAATTGAAAAATATTTTGAGTAACGGTATAATTTTTAGTGATGCCACAAAGTCGCCGTTCGAATGGGAAGGTTTACCAGCGAAATAGTCAGCGATCTAAAATTATGTTACATAACGGAAAAAAAAGTTTTTTCCCAGTAGAACGTCTTTGTTTTGATACAAGACCGTTTCTGGGCCAGATAAATCCTATCGGGTCACGAGCAATCTTGTGCACGAGAAAATTGTTACTCGATAAATTACTCTAAACCGATTTTATCTCGATTTTCGTAGTTCACCGTGCGTCACGTTATGCCTACTTTTTTTTTTCTTCAAACGAACACTTTCCGCGGTTCCAAGGTCGCGGCGTTATAACGGAAATTTCGGTGTCGGTTAACCGATGACGATGCCGACCGCCGATAGCGCTAACGGAAAGTGTTGGTCGGCTTCGATGGTCGGCGTGTGCCAATGAACTTGTCAATTATCACCGGCGATCGAGCATCTGCATAAAAGATTCGATTGACCGAGAAAAAACTAACCGGTATGCCTCCGCCATTATTTATTCAACCTTCGCGGAATTTTTAACCGTCAGAATTTTAATCGATCACGGCCACGCGGACCGGTTTTTCTTCAATGAAATTGGGAAACTCCGTTCACTATTTACCACTCGAATTCTTTATTTTCATTGCTACCTTAGTTACGAGTGTGCAAACATTCCTTTAGAATTATAGTGTTATCTATAAGCTCCACAATTGGACAATACGTTGTATCTTATCTTAACGTTACATGAGTTGTAATTTTTCTTTAGAATAATAAACACTTGTTTCCCGTAGTTAATTACACATGCTCGTAAGTGAACTTCGGATCTTTATGCAGAATAACAATTGTCGTACTTGAATTATTTTAATAAGTTCAGGCTATTAAATTGATATTCTTTTAATTTCTCTACTGTTATGAAATTCGCCTACTTACTTTTGCCAAAGATGCATAGAATCCGCCGTCTATTCATAGTGGAAGGGATTATTGCTTATCGAATTGCACTTGCTGCGCCCACCGTAGCCAAATCAGATGCTTAATGAAATTACACTGACGAATCGTAAGCCGACTCGATCAGTAAGTGCGAATGGTCAATCAGTGTAACGAAGCAGCCTGAAGGCCATCGAGTTCGGTCAGCTTTTTTCGTCCACATAAGAAAACCGACTAATCGAGTGACACTGTGCCCTTCAGGAACAGGACAAAAAAGGATATCAACCACAAAAATAGCAATGGAGTTCTTGGACAGACTACCCATCCCCAACCTCAGGGTGTACACGGCGATCAGCTTCGCCGTGCTTTCCTGTTCCGTCTGCTATGCAGCCCAGATCATCGAAGACCCAGCGTGGAAGAGCAATCACACCGTAGTGGAGGTGGAGCTCGAGTCGGATCCAAGGAATCTAGGGATGCGTTTGAAGGAGCTGTTCGAATGCATGCTGGATGAGCCGATCTGCATCTGGGTAAGCAGTACTCTGTCTCATCAGCAGAATTAGGATTTCAAGGCTTCTGAAAAGCTCGACTAATTTTTGACGTTCAATGTTTCTGGCCTCTCTGCAAACGCTTAGTTTATTGCCAATTGGTTCGCGGGGGGCTGGCCTGCACGCAAAATACGTTGACCCCCAAAGTAAACACTTTTAAGACAGAGACTCCGTGAATCATGTCTAACGTCCAATAGAGTATCTAAAATAGAAAACGGGTTTTCCGAATATAATAACGTCTCGGATAGAAAATAAATGTTCGCTTGGGGAGCGTGTAGGGTTGCAGCAGAGTCCACGTGTTCTAACCTTAAATCTCGATTGTCGTTAACGACCAGACATTCTGTTTGGGCAGAAAGTGGCGCGTACTAGTCAGCGATAATTGTTTCCTAGGTTCTATTAATCATTGCGAGCCCATCGGGAAGCGATCTTCCTCTTTGGCAAATGAAGTAGGAAACGGCGAACAGTGCCGGTCAAGTTGCGCACTAGCAAAGTTCGGTCACTGCCAAACGTGTCTGATCGACCTCTAATTTTAGTCTTGCATTTCGGCCATTTCCGACTGGCCATGCCGCTCGATCTCGAGAACAATGATCCACACGATCGATGGTTTTTTTCCCGCAATCTTTTAGACGCTGATCAACATGGCTTACTGCGTGTTAATCCTACTCGGCAAAACGATCCAGAAGCTGGTGTTCGGCGAGCTCCGAGTGTCGGAGAGGCAACACCTCAAGGACAAGTTCTGGAACTTTGTTTTCTACAAGTTCATCTTCGTTTTCGGCGTGCTGAATGTTCAGTACATGGATGAAGTGGTTCTTTGGTGGGCCTGGTTCACCGCGTTGGGATTCCTCAGCCTGCTCAGCCAGCTCTGCAAAGATCGATTCGAATACGTAAGTATCCGCCGTGAAATCGTGGTCCGATTTCTCTCTCCGATCGAGAGAATCAACCTTTCAATCGATTCTCGCGTGTGAATTGAGAGCAATCTTCGCTAACGCTGGATTCGATGCGTTTAACTAGCCACGCGGCTGTAGCGGTGCTCATAATTGCACTCTTCGGTACTTCTAGACTTTATGGTTTGAAGATTAAGTGTTTTGGAAAATTGAATTTTTTTATAAATTAATTATGTGCGTCACTGTACGCGCGTAACTTTACGACCAGTCAAACGTAAACAATAGCTGCCCCATATTTTCACTGCGACAAGATCAGGAAATTGATGTCAGTGAAACTTCAGTCGCCGGTGCTAATGTAAAAAGAGCACCAGTGCTAAAGATGGTGGCAAAAACTTTCTTCTGGTAAAGCGGTGTTTAAACGGGTGAAAGTACCGGCATCTTTGCATCTGTCGTTCCCTTTTCAATATTTAAAAGAAAAATGAATACTGGCTCGCAGTTTAACGAAAACCATCTTAGACTTGTTCACTAGGCAACCACTGTGCTCGACGTTGATAAATGAACTGTTCGTTAGACGATGAAATCTGCACGAACTTTTTGTAGATCGGGACAGTTGCGATTTTTTTCAATACCGAACGTGAGAATTCGTTTAAAAATATTTGAAACCATGCTGCTGGAAAAATTGTAAAATATTTTATACTTCTCAAGGGACGCTAATCTCACGACCGCCGTGTTGTATTATCTAGAACTCGATAGATGACCCCGAGAATCCTCCGTATCAGACCATAATTCATGGTTATTTTTACGTTTGTTCCTGCGCACTCTATATTTCGATCTATTAGCCTCGTTTCATCTCGAAAACAACTTTGCAGGAACCAGAGATTAATTCAGGAAACGAGAATCGAAACATTTTTCAAAATTAACAACAAATTTACGAGATTACGAGAAACTGGTTTTGCAACTACACTTGAATACCTTAAACACAACAGGTCTGATACTTTCCTCTTTTTTCGTGATCAAGTATTTAATTCTGTTATTTTACGGATTTTTTTTTTCAAATGTCAATGACATAAAAAGTTATCGAGGTCATTCGAATGTTGTCTGAAACATATTCTCTGACGCGTAACAATCCAAAGAATATGTTGTTGTCTCGAGCAACAGCTTCTAAAAAATTAATGTAAAAAACAAACAAACAGCTGTGCGCAGGTATATTTAGTCTTGTATTTGTTTTATCGAATTTTTGTATTTGACAAGAGGTTGGTTTGGGCGGTCGACGATATTCAATGGAGCGAGCTTGACATTACAGAGGGCGACATTGGAATTCTAAATAAGGATGACCCCATGGGATTGATCCTGTAAAAGTTTATAAATATTCCGAATATCTTAACATATTTCAGACATCGGTAGTTTCGGGACGAGTTTCGATGCCGTTGGCACGCGTTCCACGCGAAAACCGACAAGAGAGCCGACGCGCGACGGTTACGAAATTCGCTACGTGGCTGCATTTGCATTGTTTCGTTACATACAGCACTCGGTCATACTTTATTTACGCAGAGCGTGTGCCTGAAATCAATATGTTGCTTATTTATTCGTACAAAGTTTTCCGCATTCGCGTACGGGACTGTCCAACGTTCGATCTGCTCGCATACTCGATACAAAGTGTATAGTCAACGTTACAAAACTCTGTTTACAGGGGGGAAAAAGTATGTTCCCGGTTATTGTAACAACGCTTACGTGTCCAACGGAAATGAAACACTTTTCTGTTACCGCGAGAAATACAACTGTCTGTCGAACTCCGCATACGATTAACAATTGAAGGAAAGAAAAAACATGTTATCAACGATACACGTGACCTCGATGCGTAGCCTAAATTAACCTATGTAATTTAATGGCCATATCATAAATCGGAAAGCAGCTCTGCTCTTTGTTAGCTGGCGATAATCACTTGCCAAGCGGAATTTTTGATTTCGAATAAAGGAAGATATTGACAATAAATAATGCTAATCGAATAGTCTTCGTCTGGTGTAGAGGACTTTGCTATAAACACCGAATAGTCTCGTGACTCCGTTATGCAATGATTTCATGAAAATCCCGTTAGTATAATTGAATAGAGGTAACCAGGTTATGCCTGCCGTGTGCGACATTCGGTTTTCCTTGTTTGTATCATTACGTGCCTCTTTTTCAACATAGGAATTATGACACAATGCTGTAACTATGCTCAGTGATTCAACATTGTACACTTTTATATTATGTAAGGAGACTATTCATGCCAGCGGGGATTCGTACCGGCGGATCGATTTGCAAATAGAAAATATTACAATGAAACATTAAGCTGGTTCTTTCGAAATATTTCAAGTCTATAAAAATGTATAATTCTGCCGTACCGGGTATTGTATATCTATCCCACCGATCGTGCTGCATAAAATTAAATATACGCATAACAGGTTGTCCTTCAAACATCCTTGAGCAAACTGGAATGGTCAAATAAACCCATAGGCAGTATAACAGTATCGTATAAAAACCTCATCTGCGTTCATGACCTACCTAAAGTCCGATCCCGGCTAGTTCAGCCCGTAACATATGTAAAATGAACCATGCTGGGCTGAAACTATCAATCGTAATCGTTTATTTTATTGTTTTGCAGTTGTCCTTTTCACCGACAACACCTGGCTGGAGTCATGCAAGGCTTCTGGGACTGCTCGCCGCGATTCTGGCGTTATCCTCTTTCATGTTATTGTTATGCACGGCCGCAGCCTTCATTTTCGTCTCCTTCAACACGTTCGTGTTTACCGCGGCCGAGGTAACTGTGCAATACGTCCTAATTAAACACGCGATTACAATTTCAAATACGCACGGTGCCGACGATACTATCCCCCTCCCTTTTGTTTATAGTGCATTCTATTAGGCGTGAGAACGATTCACGTGATGGTGAGATACATTATTCACCTGTACGACATCAGGGGAGCTGGAACGCCCTCGCAACGGTCATGGGACAAACGGGGTCCTTTGACTTATTACGCGGACCTCGTCGCTGAATTGATAGTTCTGTCCGTCGACTTTTTCCATCATGTTCATATGCTGCTCTGGAGCAACATATTCCTCAGCATGGCCTCCTTGGTGATCTGCATGCAGCTCAGGTACCTGTTCTACGAGATCCAAAGAAAACTGACGAAGCACAGGAACTATTTAGCTGTACTGAACCATATGGAGCAGAAGTAAGTTGTTCTTGCCATAGGTGTCGTGATTGGCAAAAGATAAAAAATTAAAAAATTGCTACATCATGGGTTACGTGACTGGTTATCAGGATTGTAAGCATAGATATAATGCCTAGAAGATCAATCTAGGCCGCAATCGCCTTCAAAAGTCCCATTTTTTAATTTTCGTTATGCATGTAGCTGTCGCAGCTTTATGAAAATAGTTGTACGCTTTCGAATAGTGCAAATTACGTCTCGAAAACGTAAAAATAGGACTTTTGAAGGCGATTGCGGCCTAGATTGATCTTCTATCTAGCGCTTTTCACTACTGAAACCCCCAACGTTGCATTATCGAGATATAAGAAGGCGCATTCCTCACCCTTGCAATCTTAGAAACGAGTCAACCCCCGTAAGTCTTAGAAGCTGTGATCTAACGACGTCTCTTTTCAGCTATCCAATGGCAACGCAAGAGGAGTTGGCCGATAACTCGGACAACTGCGCTATTTGCTGGGAGAAGATGGAGGCGGCCAGGAAACTACCCTGCTGTCATCTCTTCCATAATTCCTGTCTGCAATCCTGGCTGGAACAGGATACATCTTGCCCAACGTGTAGGCTCGCGCTCAGCATGCAACCGAACCACCGGGAGAGCACGCTGGCATTGCCGAACGAGCTACAAACGCTGGCCAGAACGAACGAGAACCACTTCTTTCATTTCGACGGCTCGAGATACGTTTCTTGGCTACCGAGCTTCTCCGTGGAGGTTTCTCATAATTGGCTGCGTGGAGACATTTCAACCGTTGCGCACAACAACTCGCAAATGGATGCTATGATCAGACAGGTACGTTGTGAATTGTTTATTTTCCAGTAAAGTTATGTTCACGCGAAAAGAAGTTGCTCGATGTGTTGTTTCAATGTGGACATAGCTTAACGCTGATCGATTATGATAGCTGTTCCTCTGTTGTGAACTATTTGTTATTGAACCAGGTGCAGCAACTGTTTCCGCATTTCCCACGCAACCTGATTGTTGAGGACCTCAGAGTGACAAGATCAGTCGAATGGACAGTCGAGAATATTCTCGATGGAGTGTTGATCCCGCCTCATCACCTAATCGAAGAACCACAGTCGGAATCCGTCCCTCAGATTCATACAAGTAACACTGAGAACAGTGTCCCCTCCAACACCGCTTCAACGCCACCCACTGATCCAAGATTTGACATTCCCATTGCTGACAGGTAATCTTACATAATCATTTTCTATAGGTGCCACGAAATCATTGATCTTTCTTTTAAATTTGACAATAATAGGAGCTTATCAAGTCGCGTTTCGACAGGACCACGAATGCTAGTTATTAGAAGAAAACCCAAACAATTTCTGAATAAAATGTAATTGATTTCAGCAGCAATGAACCTTCCAGCTTAGGAGGACGGTTCTCCAGATCCTCTTCGGAAAGGGAGCTTATCCTCCAGCACCGCAAAGAACACATGAGACTAGCTGCCAGGAGGAGATACTTCGAGATACAACGCGAGGCTAACCGACGTGTCTCCGAAGCTACTTCTTAAAACAATAGGAAACGCAGAGCAAAGAAATATACGTTGAAGTTTTTGAGTTTACAATGCTTGGTAGACTACCTTCTTCGAAGAAGTGTATACGACTGATTTTCTTTGGTAACACGTCCATCGACGACCACTTACTGCTCTATTTTGGTCACCTTCTAAGTCTCGCATCCTTTCTAGTTTTGAGAGAGAACTATTTCTTTATTCGAGATGTTTGTTCCTAAGATTTCTCAACCATCTTACCTTTTTTGTATTACACAAAGGAAGTAATTTTTTTTTTTTTTTTTTTAGAGATACATGTTTTCTGATGTTAATCATTCGGCATTGTATCGTCATACACAATCGCCACCTTATTTTTTGTTCATTTTAGCCTCATTGTATTTAAACAGTATCGGTTATATGATTTATTTTTTGTAGAGATAGGTTTCCCCTCCAAAAATTGTACGCCCCGCTTTCGTTTTTTTCTTTTCTTGAGAAAAATAGTTTTCTTAAGAATACAAGTTATTCTATTCATAAGTAAAATAAGAATGATGAACTTAAAGTATTAACTGTTTAATTCTTTAGAAATAATAAGGGAAATTAACTTAAAAGTATTACTCGCTTAATTATTTTTATTCTTTATTTATTAAAATAATTGTTAAGTAATATACCATTCTGAAAGATCTTAATCTTCTTCTTTATTTTTGGAACGAATTTTCCCCGAAACTCTTGATATCGCCTTCAAGGAAATAAAGAAACCTTCGAGACGACCCTTTTCGCAAAAGTCAATCATTCTAGTTTAAAACACAAAGATACTTAGGCACGTTTTTATTTCACTTTTTCTTAAGAGAAATATTTTTCTTGGCAATTTTAAAGTGTCCCAGTTATAATTTTCGTTTCTCCTCGAAATCTCGATTTTCTGTTCTCGAGAAAATTGATTTTTCTTGAGAACGGAAAAAATGGATTTGAATAATTAATATTGACTGGTTGTGATTATATACTCATCGGTGGATTAGAGGACTGATAAAACTAGGAATATATCGTCGAAGGAAACGTTCTTATCATACATTCGTTTTCACATGAGTAAAGAATAAAAACGTCTAGTATTTTTCATAGTAAATGATTACGATCATTTTGTTATTAATTTTATTATTGATATTTAATGTTTTCATTTTAGAGGTAATATAAATGATTGCAAATAAATATTTAAATCATTTGAGAGAAAGAGAGAGAGAAAGAGCGCGCGCGCGTGAGAGAGAGAATAATATTTAAGACACATATGTTTGCAAATAAAATATTATTTAACAGATTATAATAAACAAAAGTCTATTTCTTTCACTGTTAGAACTACAGTGCTATTTTAAAGATTTTACGAGAATATTTTTCTTTTTGCGAACAGCTCTATATTGAATTACATATATATATATTTAAATGTTAACGAAATTCGACGTTAAACAAAATTTCACGTAAAGGAAAAATTACTCCGAATAGTATATATGAAATAAATCATTTTTGTTTAAAAATCATCTTGTAAGCTCACAACGAAAATTAATGAATTATTCAAGTGCCATGAAAATTGATGAAAATACAAGTTGCTAAAATATTTAAGTAATTTGTTAATATAATTTACAATATCTGTTACGCTTCTTTGTAAAATATTCTATTTTGAACCCTGTAATGTATAGCGTACATTAAGTTACGCGATTCGTTCGTATTTTTTCGCAAATTATGGATCAATTAACACTTTACGATCTGCTCAATAGAAACATATGTTTTACATTAAAGAAGAAGAAAAAAACGCCATTGCTTGGCAAAGATGAGTTTTCGCAGTTGATTTTTATACTACTGTCTATAAAATAGAAGGTATATAGGTGAAACCTTAAAATATATTGAAACGGAAGAGCACAAAAGCTTCGAGTAGCCCGCGGAACGCAAAGTGTTAATACGTGAACACTATAAATTTGTTTTTCCACACTAATGTGTAACATGGAACAGTAGCTTTTTCCTCTGTGAACGAATAGTCACCCTGTACGCTTGAATTATACTGTAATTCCAACAAACAACTACGAACTTTTCTTCTGTTCCGATATCGGAGTGTTGATTATATCCGAATATTTGAGAGAGGACAAAACTTTCATTTTTATATGTCCGATTCGATTTGAACAGAATTTCAGTAGTAGACAAACAAACAGGTGAATTTAGTACCGGCTATTAACAACACATGAATGAATCAATTTTTGTAATGACATTTTTACACATAGTAGAAACGATGGAAAAGTAATAGATTGTATTATTTAAATACTCAGTGTATATAATGCAAAAGTGTAGTAGATGTTTTTGTAGAGCAGAACAAACTAAATTCTCCAATGTTGTAGGAGGAGGAGGAGGATGAGGAGGAGAAGGACATTGTACGACGTGGTTGAAGTATTTGTGAATTGCATAAGTGCCGTCAAATGATTACTTTGTCACAAACAACACTGTGTATGTAACATATAATTTTCCTATCCCTCTGAGATAACAAAATTTTGTAAAAAATAATCTGGTAGTTTGTTATTTCTGTAATATAAGGACGAGTGAGGAAGAAGTTTACTATGTCTTTGCATCTTGTTTCTTTTCTAATTTATAGCTGAAAGTGCTAGACCTACAAATATATTATAGCATTATGTAAATAAATGTAATATAGCCGTATTTAGTTACCACTAAAACGATTGAATAAAATTTTATGCTCTATCATGCAGAACTCGTCTGTTGATTCATTGAATAACAATTTATAGTTCTCTGACTATGCTGTTGTCTGTTCTTGTTAACAAGACTTTCTATGAACGCAATGCGTTTATATCTACGATGATTAGCAGTGAATTTATCTAACAACGATTTTGGGTCTGAACATTCAATTCATTTATTAATCTTACAAAAATCAATATTAATCTATTACTTTTAATTGCGAGTTGCGAATATGTAATTCGAATCACTCGTGCGTAACTGTACAGACATTTTTGTAGTGGTCAGTTCCGATCACCGTGAACGTTTTATTAGAAAGTTTCACAAATTTGTTACCTAAGTTTAACCGATGAAGTTCATTACGACAATGTGCAGAATAATGTGCGCGAATATGAAATCCGCGAACCCCCTCTCAGGGCTTATCCCATGAAACTGGCTTTTATTCTGCGGATTCACTTGCAGGCGTAAGCAAACTGAAACAAAAAGTACAAACCGATGATTTAACAAACAAAGAAATTATGTGTTTAATACAATAATTGATAACTGCATCGACCAGTATATCATAGGTGAGATTGTCAGACATATTGATAGAATATCTAAGCTTGATAATTGATCCGAGCAATCTATGAATCGACATTACAATAAGAGTATGGGTTTATCGGTTGGAGTATGAATTTATAATGAATAAAATACCTCCGAGGACGAAGCAGGAAACACAGGAACTAAATCCACTGAGAAAGCTGTTGAACGGGAACGTTCCAACAAGACAGCAGTAAACGAATTGTATGACACCGGTTAGGAACACGTAAAATAGATAAGCGTCTATTATCTTGAGCTTCTTCGGCGTGGTTTTCGTATATTCGTTCCAGAATTTGCCAATTACCGTAAACATCGTCATTTTTCTAATTATTCTGACGTTTAAAGGTTGTGTCGAACCGCGACGCGTGGCACCGGTACAGCAATGAACAAAATTAGAATCACAATCTGTCGTGCCACTCTGACTACATAAAACTCCCTAACAAAACTGAAACCACTGCTGAAACGTAGACTCGTTTATTATATCCATACGATCTAATAAATATAATTGATTAGATCGTATCGACACAAGAAACTTTAATTTAACTAATAATATGTCTTTTTTAATTTACTTTTGGTAGCATAAGTTCACCAGGGTAGTGTCCAGTAGTGTCACTCAATGTATTTTTCTGTTAGCACGAAATCGAACGCCATCTGAATTTTGTGTACCACAACTAACGGGTCAAAACGCGGGGATTTGAAATCCATACTACCCATTCCTTGCTAATTTATAATTTTTATTTAAACATAAAAAAATTAAAACATTTTATTACATTTTAAATACGTTCTATTTCAATATTGAATGTTTTACATTTATAATTACATATTACTACTATTATTACTACTATTTACAATGTTGTTGTACTAAATTCGTGCTAACAGTTCTCCTATTCGAGTGAAACTACCCTGATAAGTTCACCAACCTTTGTGACAATCGAAGAAACTACCGACAAATATCTCGATAATCGTTATCGAGCAACATCGATAATGTAAACTGATTTGAGGTTAGGCTGCGCTATGTAAATAATACGATTCGAGGGAAAAGTCAAACAAAGATTGTTTCACTGAAAAGATTAAATAAATCTCATGAAAGGGGATGCAATAAGCAGGTGTGACTTATATTAACAAAATGGCTGATGAGAAAGCACAAACGCAAGAATTTAAATTGGACCCGGACTGTGAGTTGCGGTTCGAAGTTGAGTCCAAGAATGAGAAAGTTACACTTGAGGTAATTATTTGTCGTTAGCGATTATTATCGTGAAACAGGGAAAGATCGAACGAATTCAAGAATGCTGTAATGTTATTTTGGATGCAACAAAGTCGTTAGGAGATGAAATCAATGTTTACTTTACTCTTGCTTCCCACAGTCAATGCAAAACATTTTTATTTTACATAAAAATCATCAGTCTATTATCATTTTTCTATATTACGCTGTATTACATAAAAACAATTCTTAGTTTTAAATACAGTTATTATTTTGCAGCTGAAAAGCGGTTTAGCGGAGGTGTTTGGTACAGAACTGGTGAAAGGGAAGAAGTATGAGTTCATTGCTGGAGCTAAGGTAGCAGTGTTTACCTGGCAAGGTTGTACAGTCGAGCTAGTCGGCAAAACCGATGTCAGTTACGTTGCCAAAGAGACTCCGATGGGTCTGTATCTCAATTGCCACGCTGCGATGGAAAGGCTTAGAGAAACTGCGGAAAAAGACGACACTAGAGGACCTATAACAATGGTAGTAGGACCCTGTGACGTTGGGAAATCAACGCTGTGCAGGCTTTTGCTGAACTATGCGGTTAGAATGGGCCGTAGACCTATTTTTGTAGATTTAGATGTGGGACAAGGTCACATAGCGATACCTGGTACAGTTGGAGCTCTACTTGTCGAACGTCCATCGAACATTGTCGAGGGTTTCAGTCAGCAAGCACCGTTGGTATTCCACTTCGGACACAAATCTCCGCAAACCAACGTTGCTCTGTACAATCTCCTAGTAACACGATTAGCAGAAGTCTGTTCGGATAGACTCCAAGCTAACAAAAAGGCTAGAGTTTCCGGGATTGTGATAAACACTTGCGGATGGGTAAAAGGAGACGGGTATAAGTTATTAACTCATGCCGCTCAGGCTTTCGAAGTTGATGCCATTTTGGTACTAGATCAAGAAAGGCTTTACAATGAACTCGTTCGGGACATGCCAACCTTTGTCAGAGTTGTTTTCGTGCCGAAAAGCGGCGGTGTAGTGGAGAGGAGTCAAACGCAGAGGATAGAGGCCAGAGATCAAGGAGTTAGAGAATATTTTTATGGGTCCAGGACTCCGCTTTATCCACACAGTTTCGAAGTTAAATGGAGCGAGGCCAGGTTGTACAAAATTGGTGCTCCGGTTTTGCCTGCATCCTGTATGCCACTCGGAATGAAAGCGGAAGATAATTTAACAAAATTAGTGGCTGTTGCAGCTGGACCGAATTTACTTCATCATTTACTGTCAGTCTCGTTCGCAGATTCGCCAGAGGACGATGTAGTGCAAACCAATGTTGCAGGGTTTGTCTGCGTGTAAGAATTACAATTTTCATATTTTATTAAATTTTAGTAATTTTGCATATTTAGAAAATGTTTTTTCTATTCACAGCACCAACGTGGATGTAGAAAGGCAAACTTTCACAGTCCTGAGTCCTCAACCGAGACCGCTACCAAATACAGTTTTATTACTATCGGATATTCAATTTATGGATAGCCATTGAGATGTAAAGAATAAAATTTTTATTGAATTTATTTACGATTTCTATGAAATTAAATATTTCTTGTATGTATGTGGTTATTTCAATTCATTACCTAATGTATAGACTGCGGATCTTTATGCATTTATAATAAAATTAAGTAGGTGTAGTTTAAAACATTGAAAACATTGAAAGACTAAGAATTCTGCTATATTATGTTCAACCTTATATCCATATTGCCAAAGGAAATAAATTCTGTTTCACTCTGATTTGTTATAAGTCAGGTAAAACATTTTTATTTTGTATGAAGATCCGCTATCTACTAATATATGATAGAAAAATAATTAGAAAACTGTCTCCCCTACTTTATTAATAAAAAAGTACATAGAAAAATGAAGATGATTATTGTTTATTGTCAAATCGAAATTTCAAATCAGTTCGCGGCATTTTTGTCTATTTCGAGATATATCGATCGAGATACACAGATTCATATCTGTAACTCAGCGCACTTTCGAAAACAAGAACGTTACAGTTGACACCGGAGTCCTCAATCGATTAAAATTGATTAACAGTGAGCAATTGTGATAAAAAAAAATGAACAATATTCGACCGAATGGTCCAGATATTTCTCATTTTGAGAAGATATTTGAGGAAATGATTTCTGAAATTCAGCGAAGCAAAGTGAGCATGATTTTCGTATTTACTTTTCTGCCTCACCTTTAAAATATGTATCCTTATTTTAGACCGAATTTAATATATTAGAGAAGGAATATCTTTCTACTCGCGAACAACTTTGTTCGAAAGAATCGTTTTTGCAAAACGAACGAAAAGTATCGCAAGAATTGCAAGCTCGTCTACAATTAGCAATGGAATCAATTAACCATTTAGAAGAAGAGAATATACGCTATAAAATTGATCTTTCGAATCTGTTGATCAACTACAAGATAGTAACGAAGGAGCGCAACACTTTGTCGGAAGAAGCTCTGTCCAGTCGAACAGAAGCCGCAACATTCAAAATTAAAGCGGAGAACTTGCAGAAAACGTTGCAGCGGGAAATTCAAAGGAAAGAAGAATTGGAAAAAACATTAATCGATTATAGAAACGACAATGAGAGACTTATCGCACAAATTGACATGTAGGATACTATTCATAATTACTTAGCTTTTATTTATAGAATAAATTTATTTCAATACGTGATAATCAATATATTTTTACTAGTTTTTTTATTGCTGTTATGTTTAAGAAACTCCGCGAAAATTACGAAAGAGCATAAATACTTGTTAGAAAGTGGGAAGACGATAGTCAGTTTAAACAAACGTCTGCAATCGTTCGGTCTCTGTTTCCACGCGATACACCAAAAAAATAGGGCAGAGATCAAGGATCTACAGCACAAGCTAATGACCGTCTCGATGAACGATTCGAAATTATTATCTGTCAATAATACATTGCATCCAGAAATAGAAAGTTTATGCTTCAAGGTACATGTTGCGTCTACACCGAAAGTTTTTGAAAATTTATATATTGCAACACATCTAATTGGAATAATTATAATATATGATAAGAAAAGATGCATTGTGTTTATTATTTGATTTATTTTAGCTAAAAGAGATGTTGCTGGAGATGAAATCTAGAATGCAAGGCTCTGCATTGATCGAAGAAAATATAAACAAGATTTTCCAAGAATTAACATACATGTACAATAACACGCACTGCAACGCTGCTAATAATCAGGAAAAGTAATAATCCGAGTGCTGTGTTGATTAACAACATTTATTTTAATTTGTCGATACATCTGGTAAGTGATATGTTCGTTGAACTTGATAATATTGTATTCTTAAATAAAGTTACATTGCTGGTCATTACAAAATGATTAAAAAATTATTAATAATTTTATATATATATACAGTAACGTTGTTGTTGTGATGTACGGCTTTAAGGAATATTTAGCAATTAATTCGTTGCCCTTTCAATTTGATCTCCTCCGTATAATTGATATCGAATATCTTCACTTAGTTTAATTGTAAAAACTTAATGGAAGCATAATCTTTCGAATTAATATTACGGAAAAATTTCATTCAAATAAACAGCTCGTAGAGGTTTTGCAATATAGTAAAGCTGTACGATTAAAAAATGAAATTTCTGTTAATTGCGGTTCTAGATATAGAATTAATACAAAACCTTAACGAAACGATAACGCAGACGATGATATGTTAATGCGACGATAAAAATAAATTGTTTGTCATCGAAGAATTAGGGAAGGCGGGTTTCAACAATAAACGAAGACGAATAGGATTAATATAAAATGTATTATAATAATCGTATATTTAAGTATAAGTGGAAACAGATCGGAACCCCTTTTTCTCGTATATGTATATTATATTAAAAAAAAGAGAACCCTCTGTTTCCTCGAAAAACTATTACAACAAGCGTTTCAGACGAAGACGAAGTCCGTGTTCCACCTTTTTTACTTATTTATCCTTTTTTTTTAATTAATTCAACAATAGAAAGAGGAAATAAGTGAAAGAAAATCGAAAGAGTCCTCTCTTCGAGTCACGAATTTGCGCTAATTAATGAGTTAATTAATGAAGATTCCCCTTCGATTCGGTGAAAAAGCTAACTTGACAATGTGTATTATATATATATGTATATATACACACGCGTGCGCGTGAACAACGCGTGTATATGTATATATGTATATTTATTTATATATTTATATATATAAAAAATGACCGCCCATTGTTTTACTTATCCGTACCCTCTTTTTTTTGTTATAAACAAATATCCTCGAGCTACTATAAAAGGGAAGAGAATGGGATTTCTCTTCCGGTTCACGAGAGAAATTCCTCTGCCCCTTCGAATCGTTTAAATAAAGTGAATACAGACGTGTGTTTAAAAAAACTCGATCGTACCCCTTGATCGTTTGAGAAATGGAGGAGAAACATTGCGGTGTGTAGCAACAGTATCGTACAACTTTTCATAAATGTTCCTTCATTCGCGCTACTCGATTTGAACCTGAATCTCTTTTTGTGCAATCGTTGAAACGCATCTCGTTAAAAAAAAAAGAAAAAAAGAAAGGAGAACGGCATGCAAATGAAGATAATCTTTTCTCTATGTTATTGCTTTCAGAAGTATTCTCTGTAAACGTTTACGTTAACAATCACCGTCGCTCTTCCCCGAACGAAACAAATTTTCACAGCTCCGGGAGTTCTCTTCCAAACAATGAAAAAGAACGTCGACCGTGTTTCACTTTGAAAAGATCACTCGGCGTCGATTTACATTCTAAAATTATTCGTTGATCGCGCGTCACAATAATTCGAATCATCCCCTTTGACTATTATAAATTCTATCATGCCTCGTCATCCATCGTTCACCCACTCGATTAGATTCAGATAGTCTTAATTTTTAAATCACACACCCAGGATCATCTTGTTACCGATATTTATACTCATTATGAGATTAGGCAAAGGGGAATGAATGTTTGTGGTCATGTTCTCGGATTTTCTGTTTTGAAATCGCTTTCTTTTCTCGACGTCGTTTAGAAAATTATCAAAAAATTATCACAATCCGCGATGATCGTTTCCTTTGAGAATCCTTAAATATGATTTTTCCTTTTTTTTTCTCTTGAGAGAGGGATAGTTAGAGAGATTGAGATAGAGAGAGAAAGAGGGAAGTGTGTTTCTCCTCCAGGATAAAAAGAGCTCCTATAAGTAATCAGTAAAAAAGAGAGACCGGCAGCGACGGAGGAAAACGAAGGTGGCCATCAAGGAGTAAAATCACAGAAACACTCGCGTCGTGAAGCGAGTGAAGGAGACCGAAGGTGAAGAGTAAAAGGTGACGGTCAAGGTAATGCCGGCCAAAGGGTCAGAGTATAGAGCATCGTGCGAGCCAACTTGGTGGCTTCCTCTGTGGCTCGGATGCTTTCAACTGGTGTCCGCCTCCCTTTGGTGGATTTGACGCCTCCTGTTCCAACACAATTACATTAGTCAACATCGTATCTCCAACCGAACATTCAATATCAAGATTAACCCATTTGCATTGTTAGAGTACGCATTATCGGGAATTTAATTCGGGATTGGGACAGGTCCTCGAAAAATTCGGGAATCCCAAAAACTTTCGAGAACCTGTCGTGATTAGGGCTGTAACTTTCCTTCGAAACTTCGAAGTTCCCTTCATACCTTCGAAGAGTCGAAGCTTAGGAAAAGTAACAGCCCTAGTCTTGATCCCAAATAAAATTCTCGAAACTTCTTGACCCCGACACTTTCGGGTTCTCGCATACCTCTAGTTATCATACAAATACAACAGTACAATATCGATAGAAATGTTTCCCGATTATTTCCGGATATGAGGTGTAAGAAACAAATAATGAGAATTGTGTCGCGCGAGTAGATTTACAAATCAGTAAAGAAATATTTAAGGTATTACACTTTTCTATGACTCACTCTGATGAAAGAGCTGTCATAGAATGATCACAGTCATTCCTTTTTTGTTGTTAGTGACAAAGGTTACATTTGAGGAAACATGTTAAGAAAAAGTGAGAGTAAGCAGAAATAATTTGTCCATGTAAGAGTAGAATTGTTAATGGAAAGTTGATGGATAAATATCGAAAGCTGTGGCCAGTATGTTCGTCGTATTGGTACATGCATACATAAATTGAATAGCATACGTGTGATTATATAAGACAAGGCAGACATAAAATTACAAAAAATATTACATAACGGTGTCAGGTTTTATTTTGTTCAAGCTCGATTCAATGCACCATAGTTATTTTGGTAAAGTGATACTTTGGGAGAGCGAGAGATTTCTTGATTACATAAATTGCTGAATGAACTCAAATCGAACGTACAATAGCATAATCTGTTAATCACAGTACTCGCGAGAAGTACTTCATTCTAATATTTGTTCACACTTCGATACAACTACTGCTTACATTCGATTAGAACATGTTAATTCGAAAAGAAATCTATGTAATATGTTAGATCACAATGAATATGAATTATTTTAATTAATGGGAGATTTTCGTAGCCAAACACAAGAGTTCAGCAATATAAATAATCAAACTTCAAAAAGGTAATGCAAAACGAAAGTACATAGAGAGGGGGAAAAGTTACCTTCTGCAGAGACCGACCAGCACCAAACACAGAGAAACAGACACAGGAAACAAAAAAAATGGTGGTTAATCAATGTAAAACTATTTGCTATAACAAATCTGTAAAAGCAACTAAATTACACGTAGATAAAAATAGATTGTTACATTGGTTTTAACGTCAGCAAAGTGGATTCAATCGAATTCTATATTTATCTTTGAAGTGAACTACGCGAGATATACTTGCTTGATTTCTTATATCCTGTAAAATAGTTCAATAAAATGTACTCTGGCTTTTTAACCTTCCAGCAATATGATAAACAATATAAAACATTGAAATTTTATGATATTTCTATGCACGCATCAACGAGTGTTTCCAATACACCCACAGTCTTTATACGAGCCACAACTGTAGATTTGTATATAGGTGTTGAATATTGATTACACCCACCATGTTTGACATCAGCATTTTTATTAACTTCGAAGACTGAAGTGTAATACTCGTCATCGTAATAGAAACTGGTGCTCTTTGATAAACCGGAAGTGACTTTACAGCAAAAGAGACAGAAAAGACAAGAAGAGATAGAAAAGGAGAAAGTACTTTTCTGTTAAGAATTGTAATTTCGTGTCTAATGTTACCATGCATCGTTTCAAGATTTGTTATACTCAGTTTTAGATTTGATGTATCTCTTTTACATTCAAATTTCATTAATCCTTTACTGGAAATATATTATTTACATTCCTGAAGTACATATTGTCGCGAATATTGACAACAAAATTCAAAACTGATATTCAATTTAGCATTTATTTGTTCTTAGGGAAGATAAAATTGGAATTCATTTTCCGTTTGATTACTAGACAGTGGATCTTTATACAATAGAGAAATTTTGAAATTCTTCTAATACTTTTATTGTTTTAAATCACACCTATTCGTTTTCGTCATAAACGCACAAAATCCGCTGTCTAGTGATTACTATTACTGGAAGGCTAATAATAATCTAATTTATTACTTTCGAACACCGTAAGTATTGATTCCTCTCATTCTGTATATGTAAACTATTTTCTTTACTATTTCATAGAATTCCGAATGTTTTCGATAAGCAATGTATATATTTTTGAAAAATGCTTACCAGTTTCTTTTCCATTTTGGCTTTAATGTCTCGTGCAAGAGTGTAAAATGCTTCTTCGACATTAATGCTGGACTTGGCCGAGGTTTCCATGAACTTGATTCCATACTCGACAGCTAGTTGTTCTCCCCGCTCCTTCGAAACCTGCCTTTTTTCTGTGAGCTCGCACTTATTGGCCAGCAGCATTTTTTCAACATCTGCTGACGCATTCTCCTCAATATTCCTAATCCAATTTTTTATATTCTCAAAACTCTTCTCATTGGTCACATCGTAAACTAGCATTATTCCCATCGCACCACGATAGTACGCTGTAGTTATTGTACGAAACCTTTCTTGGCCAGCTGTATCCCTTTAAAACAGTTTCAAAAATGTATATTTCATTCAATTAATTGTTGAAAAAATACAATAATCTTTTCTGTGATTTGAACATGATTTTATTTTTTGATTCGCACAATGCAATACTTACCATATCTGTAGTTTTATTTTCTTGCCATCTAATTCTATCGTTCTTATTTTAAAATCAATTCCTGAAAACAAGAAAGAAACTTGTAACTCCAATACTCGAGAAAATTGTACCTAAACAATTACAATTCTGTTTCTCATGTATTCAAATATGTTATTTCACATGCTACAACTTATAAACGAAATGAATATCTATTTAATCATTCATTCGTAGATTTATAACAATACAAATTTGAATAGATATTCATAGACTAATTATAAATATGTACCTTTGTGCAATTACCAACAAAACAAGTGCTAGGTATTTTGTTTACACATGTTGCACACTACATATGTAGAAATTGGCGTATATTGATAATAATTTATAAATAAATAGGTAATGTATAAATTATTATAGAAGCATAAACAATGTTAAATATCTCTAGATTGTAAACCAACAAATATGTGCTATTAATATCTACCTACTTAGAAAACTTTCTACGCTCGTGTGCACACAGGTAAGTGGGTATAAACAAATAATAAAATCATTAATAAGAATTAAGATTCAAATATGAATTACTAATAATTGGATATATTTAACGTACATTTAATTTTTAATAAAAAAATGTTATTTTTATAAACATCTATCCCTAGTGTACACACATCAAGAAAAGCATAAACACATTTCTGGCACAGCGAAGAGCAAAAGATGTAACAGGTTGCACATTTTAACTCATTTACTAAAAGGCGAGAAATTCTATCAATCTTTTACCTCCAAAATGAAAAATTGCGAATCGTTCGAATAATTCAATGAATCACGTTGCAAGATAAAAGTAGTGTGCATTCTGTTGAATCTGTTGGGAACACAAATAAAAGGAGAAAACCATAAAAAAGTGGGCTTATCGAGAGGTACCGAATCCGATGATCGGTCGATCGTTTACAAATTTGAACAACCGATAAATCATCTAAGAGAATCATATTCGTAGATAGGCCAGCGTGCTCTCTTTCCTAAGATCGGTTAATTGGCGGTGAAAAGAGCATGGAGATAAAGGGGAAGACAAAAAAAGAGGACGGGGCAAAAAAAAAGCGAAGGATACTTACCAATGGTTGAGATGAAGGTCGTATTGAAAGCATCTTCAGAGAACCTGAAGAGGACGCACGTCTTGCCGACCCCTGAGTCACCAATCAGTAACAACTTGAACAAATAATCGTATGTCTTCGCCATACCCTTTGCTTTCAGTCCCTCTCGTTTTCACGTGTTTCCGTCCACAGTTCTTTTATTCTTTCTTTCTGTCCCGTGTTCAGTCTCTCCGATGATCTTTCCCGAGTGATCGTGATCCTTGGAATTCCGATGACGCACCCTTCAAAACTGAAACGAGCGCACCCCGCGTCGTTCGGTCTATTTATCACGATAAGATCGGGTTCACTGGAGACGCGGAGAACAGATTATCACTGGAATATGTTTGGATAAGGCAGAATTCGCGTAATAGGGCACGTAAAAACATCTGTCAGAAAAAGCGATGACAGCCATCGGTAAGTACAACTTTTTCTCTGCTGTTGTGGCCAGCCTTCTGACCGCACCACAGGTGATGCGCGCGTGTGTACACGCATACGCAACACGTGTGTCGACCGCAAGCCGTGTTTCCACGAGAAAATATCAACGTGCGTCCGCATGAAACGTACAGTGAACCGCGAAAGTAGTGATGGGCACCATCGACTGAAACTATCGACTAAATCGATAGTAGCCAACTACTATTTTCTATCGACTGATTTTTAAACTATCGACTAAATTAGTTGAATTTTAATGGGCGGGAGTTTTGAATAGATTTTACAAGATTTACTATCAAATACGTTCACTCATTAGCTATATCGAATAATTGGTTCAATAAGAATGTGTATGTAGCATAAATAACAATTATTATACTAGAAATATTATACAATTATTAAATAACAATACTTATATATTGCATTTATATGGGAATAAAATTTTAATCGTAACCTAAAGAAAAAGTAGTATTTTATAAATATATCTATCAATAACAGCTATTTTTCTAAAAAGTTCATTAACATTTTGCCTTTATATTGCATTATTATTAAAGGATTATTATATACAGAGCAAATTATATTTCACATATAACCTATAATTGATTTTCACACAAAATTTGGAGCAGTTAATTTTTTTAATGTCAATAATAAATATCTTACGGTAAGTCGAAA
>CM052325.1:9730862-9755154 GCA_028455615.1 Lasioglossum zephyrum | reverse complement strand
AACCTTGTTTTCAAGTTACAGAACACGTTTCTCTCGAAGAGATAGAATATTTTAATTCTGTTGTTACATTGCTTGAAGCAAAATGGTCGCGACTAAGACGAAAAAACGAAAGGTATCGAAGAAAACGAAGAAATCGTGGCGTAAACATGTGGACATGCAAGATGTTGACAAATTCTTGGAGGATACTAGACAGGATGAGAGGTTAGGATCCTTTTCAAATCGCGAGAATACCGATTTATTTGTAATCTCTACAAAACCAGAAATACTCTCGAAAAAAGCACGCCGTGAATTGTTGCGATCTAAGGAGCCACGATGTTTTAATGTTTTGAAACCTCAGTCGTCGGTTCCGGATCCGATTGCGAAAAGAAATCGTGTCAGAACGAAGGAGGAGAGGAAGAATCCTATTCTTTTGAAAAAGGAAGCTCTTATGAATGCTCAAGGTATCATGAAATTGAAAGACAAATTGAGGTTAAAGAATAGAGACATCGCAGCGAAGAAAAGACTGCATAGGCCGAAGAGGGTTGAGTTTAAAGATGACGTATGGAAAGAGAAGACTGATAATGGAATTGACACGGAGTGGATGTCTCCGGACACTGTAAGGCATACAATGATACAATTCGGTGTAAAGAAGAAACGATTGCCCGCTTCGTTGCATAAAAAGCCTTCTGTTTTGCCAGCAATCGAGGTACCGCATCCAGGAACATCTTACAATCCATCATACGAGGATCATCAGAATTTATTGCACGAGGTTGCACAAAAAGAATTGAACTTAATAAAGGAAGAGAAACATTTGGAAAGGGTCACCACGAAGATGTTTAAAAAGGTATTGTAAAATAAATAATAATCTATTTATTCCACAACTTATATTCAACTTTCTTGTTACAGGTGTCAGCTGCAGAAAAAGAGAAGAACTTCATGAAGGAAATGTCGGAAGGTCTGAATCTGGAGACTGAAAATACTGTCGAAGATATTGATGAAGATACAGATGTGAAATCTGTAAACCCACCGGTAAGGAATGTAAAGAAAACTCGTGTCCAGAGGCGTAAACAGAAAGAGCAAAGAGCATTAGCACATAAGATTGAAACGGAAAAAATAGAGAAGAGGAAACTTTCAGACATTTACAAGTTAAGATTGTTAGATAAACAATTAACTAAAAGAGAAAAGAAACAGAAAATGCTGAGGGAGAAGAGGTTGAAGCAGAAAGCTCTTAAAGTAACGGAGACTAAAGTTCTTGGTAAAATTAAATTTGAGCCCCTGGATCCGGATTTTAAATTGTTAGACGAGTTAACTGGAAATTTACGAAATTCCACCCCAGCTGGTAATTTACTGAAAGACAGGTTCAAGTCTCTTCAACAAAGGAATATCGTGGCTCCTTCTGTAATTAAACTGTAAGTATATACACAGATATATAATTTTTCTATTTATTCAATATTAATTTACTGAAAAAAATGTTCTTTTTCCAGGAAACGAGATAAGCCTAACGTGAAACGATATATAAAGCCAGATCACAAAATTGATATGACCATGGTGAAAGTGTGAAGTATAGATATGTAATTTTTATAAAGTCATGTACATAGGATAGATACAAATGTTTCTATACAAACATAATTGACATTATATTTATTAATTATAGAGAAAGTTTGCACTAAGTTAATTGTTCTGAACATTTCATGAAATATTATCCGTTTGTTATTCTGAAGAGGAATAAAGGAGGAAATACATGAATTTTGATTAAGAAGAACGGAATGTAAAAAACAATTAAGTAAAAACAGGAACTTCATTCTTCCATAATAACAAACGATTGTTCATCATCTAAAGATTCAGTCTCTTTAACTTCTTCGTATTCCTCTTCGTTAGATAACGTCACAGTATCCAAAATTTCATCCAATTCTCTTTTATCAGGAGCACTACTTTCAATGGACATTTCTCCAATTGCCTCTTCTCCAAAGCTTTCTGACTTTATCTGAACGTGATGCAATTAGAAAAAAAATGTAACATTTCTAATACGTATACTATATAGAAAAAATGAAATTTTAATTACATCATCTAAGATTGCTCTACTACATGACTCTCTTGACTCTTCAGACACAGTCAGTATTTCAAGATCAATATCATCAGGCATATCTTTTACATCTTCTGGACGACAGTCTGCATCTTGTGGAATAGTTTCAACCCTTAATATTGAATTTTTAAATTATTTTTTAATACAAGTCCAAATATATGATTTTCACTATTACTTACGACTGAACAGCATTACATCGAAACCGTAAAATTCCTCTAGAAACTTTATATTTCAAGCATAAAAGCAATTTAGGATAATTTGATTCAATTTCAGGACACTGTGAAATGTTGAAAATATTTTTTGATTTTTGTTTCACAATAGAATATATACGTAGTATATGTTTACGTTAAATACCTTAAGCAAACGGGCTACAGCATACTTTATGTCATAGAGTGTTTCTACAATTGCTTTTATTCTACAGTTTATCTTTCTTCGTAAATACTTTGCAATATTTATTTTCGTTTTCTCTTTGTTGAGTAAAACCTTCAGTTTTGATAAAATTATCTGTGTATTCTGTTCCTGCATTCGAGCATTTTCAATTGTTGACAATATTTTCGATTCTGCTCTAGGATCAGGAATAGTAATACCAGACAAACGTTCTTTCATGCATTTGTACTTTCTTCGTAAAGTATTCAACACCGACTGTTGTACTTTGAATGTTACTATATTATATCTTGCTTTTAAACGTTTATCAGCAATGGTCTTTGTGTGGTCGACAGATGTACTCCTGCAAAATACAATTTTTGCAACAGAAATCCAGAACCGATTTTAATCAACAATTACTTGAAATCAATTTCTATTTCTCTTTTCATTGAAACTTCTTTGGACAATTGTGACAATTCTTTCTGTAACATTATATTTTCTCGCATTAATCTCTTATTCGGAAGACTTATGAATTTATTCGTTTCAATTTGAAAATGTGCTGCTAAGTCAAGAAGGTAATTATATAATTCGAGCTTCAGCCTAGAATAAATAAAAAAAATCATTTCATCAGTGAAATCAAATTCCTTGGTTTCTATGTAAAACAAAATAGTCAGATACATTTCTTTATCGAATTCAAATTTTCGCCTAATTTCCTCCAGAATTTCTTTCACCTCTTTTTCATACGTTATCATCCGTTCCTTATTTTCTTCCAATCTTTCTCTCAAAACAGTTTGTACTTTTTTAAAATCTTGCAAACCGTTAATTTTCGCATCTACAATAATTAATATTCGTTGTTCAGTAAGAGTAAGTAGATTGGAAAAAAGATCTTCATCAATTACTCAAAATTTTTATTTGAGAAACTAATTCTAATTTCTTCGCTGTGTATTTCCGTTGACATAATTCTATGTTGTTGTTATGGGTTTCCTTGTTTTGTATGCGATCGTTCTCTAATTTGTCAATTTGATTTTTTAAATTCTCTATCCTGGTATTGTGCGTATTGACTTGTTTAGTCAGAGTTGCTATTTCATCAGCTGTTTCTGCATCTGTTGTCAACATAAGTTCATTCGTAGTCTCCATTCCTTCCAATAGCTCATCGTTTCGATTTTGTAACCTGAATAGTTTTAATGTTTAATATTCTTTATGGATGATCAAATATAACATTTATTTTCAACCTTTGTATTCTATTTTCGATGTCTTCAATACGAACGTTGTAAAACGTTCTTTGCATATTGATGATTGTCGGTGTATACATTGGTTTTTCCTCTGGATAAGATTGCAATTTCACTGGCAAGGATATATTTCCTGCGTCCTGTCCTTGTAAATCCACCATTTTTAATAAGACAATATAATCTTTCAAGTATCCTAAAAATTAATTAATATACGAAGACTTTCAAGTACAATTATATGCCTGTTAGTATTGACACGAACATTGAAACAAATACAAAGCAGATGTCACTCTGATTATATATACATGCATATATTCAAAACATTCCGAATCGCATACTATAAATAATCATTAAGTAAAATAACGTAGTATATATATATTTGTTGTCAGAATATATTTAAATAAAAAATTAAACGCGCCATTATGGACTTTGCTTACGAAGTACAGTTGATGAATAATAACGAACGATTCGAAATTGCATTTTATTAGAAAATTATATAAAATATTGAGAAAACATTTTAGGAAGGTATTCATCATCGTATAACACGCGGAAGCAAATGTTTCTATACCTATTGTATTCTCGAATATTCAAAATTTGCATAGATAGAAAACAGCATAAATTTAAATATATAATATGTTATACGAAAAGAACATTGGTTTTACTAATGGGATTACTTTATTTTTCTTTATTCTTTTTACAAAAATATTCGAAGGTGGTATAGGTATATTTGAAATAATAGCAATGATATAGTGTTTACTAATATTTCCTGTCGCAAGCATTCAGCAATTTGAATTTTTCAAGAGTTTTATGGTAATAATGATTCGTAAGTACACGCGTTCATATTGTGTACGGCGTACGGTACACGTATCATATTGGTAACAATGAATTGGTGACAAATAAAAAAAAATGCTCCATTGTTATCACACGACAAATAAACTGATATGATATTTATTCAAGTACTGGACATTTCTCTGTGCTCGACGCAGTTAGAAGTATAGTTTATAACATTTCGATTATCACGTTTACGATAAGTGGGCTAAAACGTTGATTGTTTAGAGGTTAGGTCGCCGAACGATTGGAATATGTGTTTCTGCGTAGAGAAATAATTGCGCATTATCAATTGTAAGATTGGGTTTCGTTACACCGGAACATTTATGTTTCTATTTATTGTAATATTCAAGTGGTATTTATATGATTTGCAGCCAACTTCAATTATTCAACGCACAGAATCTATTTACAGATACTGAGATTTTCGAAAACAAACATCCGCGAAACAGCTGATTCGTTGATAGTTAACATTGTAATGTTCTCGCACGTTTGATAATCGAAAAAGATTGTAAAACGGTGTCGTACTAGCATGTAAAAAACGTTGTTTTCGGCAATGACGAGAAATCATTAGGGTGATAACCGAAGATGTTCGTTGACGTGTCTCAATGACGTAACGTTGTCTTTCTGCAACGAAAGTTCGAATTCTCGTGAAACATACCGCAAAATGAATTCAAGAAAGTTCTTACCAAGCTGTTCGAACTAAAAGTAAGAAAACAATTATCTTTTTTCACGCCCGGCTAACAGTTTTTTTCATTCTTGTTTAACGTGCGCATGAATTTAGGTTAGAGAATACCGAGTATGAATATTTTCGAGATTATTGTACACAAAGTTGATGTGTCAAATGTAGTTGGTACGTTGATGTACTTCAGTTAGTATATTTCTGGAATAAAAATTTTACTTTATACGATAAATAATCTTTTCTGTAAAATTTTCTCTTAGTGATGTTTTTCTGATCATTTATTATAGTTTGTTTAATGCTGAATGACATAGGTGTTTATTGTGAGCATCTGCTCTTCGAAAACATTTTGCATATAAGTGGCGTGGATAAATTATTTCATATGCGAGGAATTAATTTGAATATGCATGTTGATGTAAATCTCTATATAGTTCAATATTTATTTTTGTTAAGGTCAGTTCAACAGGAGAAGTACAACCACAATCAAGCTGACAAGATGAAGCTACGGAAAGAGTTGCTGTTACTTCTGCTTGTTATGTCTGTTGCGTCCGAATCGGAAGAGCTGAAAAAACAATCAGAGACAGCTGAGGAAGAGCCGGAGGAGGGGTTAGAACATCTGCGTGAACTGCAGGATGTACGTGATACTATGCTAAAAATTATGGAATCTAATAGACGATATCTTAGAGAAGAGATTAAAAAAATGAAAGAAGCAGACGAGGAAGAATGGAGGAAGACAAGTATAGCACAGGCTAAGAGTTTAAATTTACCAAATAGTAATTTAAGACTGGAGGAAGAGGAAACAGAGGCACGGAACGAAGAGGAGCTACTCGAGCCTCTGAGCGAAGAGACGCAAGAACCGCTTACCCCGGAGCAACAAGAAGGTATGTTAATAAAAGATGTAAACTAAACAAACTTCTAAAGAATCATATTTCTATTTAATGCTACTGCGTTTAAACTTCCAGCGGAGCAAATATTTAGGAAAGCACAGCGTCTGTTAAATACAACACGTTCCAACAAATCGGAAGCTTATGGACTACTAAGGACAGCAGCGATTCTTGGTCATCGTGAAGCCAGATCCATGTTGGCATGGGACTCGTTGCTAAGAATGCAAAATGGCCCGACTTCCTTTTGGACATCCAACGAGGTCATTTCGGCTGCTTATCACATTTTTAAAAATCTCGCTGAAACTGGACTACCTTCTGCTCACATGGTATTTTCTTTTTACTTCTACTCTAGCCCTTATGTAGCCAACCAAAATGTATAGATTATTTAAAACCTTTAGTATTTCACATATTTGCACAAATTCTGATTTCAAGACTATATAAATGAGTATATTAACAAGCAAAGAATAGGCAACCAGAGAAATTTTATAATATTTTTAGAGAAAATGTCGAAAACCATCTTAGTCGTCTTTTCCTCACGTTTGTCGTTTCTGAAAACAACTTTTTTCTAGGGCTTGGGATTTTTACATGCAACAGGATTGGGCGGCGTGAACGCCTCGCAAGCTAAAGCACTTTTACATTACACAGCCGCAGCTCTCGGGGGAGATACACGTGCACAAATGGCTCTCGGTTATCGTTACTGGGCCGGCGTGACGACGCCGGCCTCGTGTGAAAGTGCTTTAAACTTTTACCGTAAGGTTGCCAACAAGGTCTCGGAGAAGGTCTCGTTCAGCGGAGGACCGGTTATTCAGCGAGTTCGGCTTTTGGACGAGCAAGAGAACCCTGGATACAACTCAGGAATTTATGATCAAGATTTAATAGAATATTATCAATTGCTAGCGAAGAAGGGAGACATAGAGGCTCAAGTTGCGTTAGGACAGTTACATTACCAGGGTGCCAGGGGCGTTCCTTTAGACCACGTGCGAGCCATGCACTATTTCCAGCATGCTGCTGACGCTGAACACCCTGTTGCAATGGCTTACTTGGGAAAGGTAATGGCGACTTTCGATCTTTATACGTTATGTATAACTTAATGTTAACATAATTTATGTTGTATTGTGTATTCATTAACCTGTTACTAAATTTCAGATATACTTAGAGGGTAGCGACAAGGTCGAACAGGACAACAAAACAGCATACAAATACTTCAAGAAGGCTGCCGAGCTTGGGAATCCTGTTGGACAAAGTGGCTTAGGTCTTATGTATCTTTATGGAAGAGGGGTTGAGAGGGACACCACGAAAGCTCTTCAGTATTTCAAGCAAGCTGCGGAACAGGGTTGGGTCGATGGACAGCTTCAGCTTGGCAATATGTATTTCAGTAAGCTTTCCTTGAGATTCACAAGCGCGTTGTACTTTCTAATTATGTATCGTCGTTTTCAATTGATTAAAACTTGATTTCAACAGGTGGGACAGGCGTGAAGCCCGATTATAAATTAGCTACCATGTACTTTAGTTTGGCAAGTCGGTCCGGCCACGTTTTGGCGATTTATAACTTAGCTCAAATGCACGCCACCGGCACAGGTATGGCGCGTAATTGTCCGGCTGCAGTCGAGCTTCTGAAAAAAGTCGCCGAACGAGGAAAATGGAGTGACCAATTGATGGTCGCCCACACAGACTACAGAGAAGGAAGGATTAACGAAGCTTTCTTTAATTACGCCCTTCTCGCGGAAATGGGATACGAAGTTGCGCAAAGCAATGCTGCTTTTATACTTGATAAAGGGGAGACCACGATATTGTCGGAGGAAGAGGGATTGGTCAGAGCACTTTCTTTGTGGGCTAGAGCTGCTGCACAAGGATACTCTGCTGCTCAGGTATAATTACTTCAGAAACATCACTTAACGAGTACTCTTCTATTTTGAGAAACTGTTGAACCTTTTGCATTGGGATTTTATACGCATATATTATCTTTAAGTTTTTTTTAAAGTTGTGTGTAAGTAATTGAAACTGTTGTTTGCTAGGTAAAATTGGGAGACGCTTACTATTACGGCAGAGGAACGAAAGTCGACTACGAGGCTGCAGCTAGTCACTATCGATTGGCCTCCGAGCCGGACCCGAATGCACAGGCGATGTTTAACCTTGGATACATGCATGAACGCGGTTTAGGCTTAGCGAGGGACCGACATTTGGCCAAACGGTGTTACGATCTCGCTGCAGAGGCCAGTCCGGATGCCAAAATCCCCGTCGCATTGGCACTCATCAAACTCTCCTTCCTTTTCGGTTTGGATTATCTGCAGGAGTTTAGTCTTGTTGATCATCTGAATAAATGGGACCAGCTCTTGGGCCAGAACTGGGACTTGTATCTCATAGGACTACTCACTGGCATGCTCAGTTTGATTATTTACTTCCGCAGGCCGCAGCCACCACCTCCGCCTAGAATTAATTAGTTCTTTAACTACTCTTTTTTTCCTCTCTCTCTCTCATTTCCTCCCAATCCGTTTCTTTTTTCTTTTAGATGAAGTCAAATTTGTTACTGATGGTTCATAAATACACGCACGTGCGTGCATAAGGACATGTTGTTTTCATTGAACCACCTCATTCGCACAAGAACGTTTTCTAGAAATTCAAAGGTAACTCTCGTACTTCTAAGATTAATTGCAGATTATGTGTGCGCGCGTGTATACGTGTGTGTGTGCGCAAGAGAGAGACAGGAAGTGAGTGCATGTGTTGAGATCTGGTGCGTGAGTAGATTGTATTTATTTAAAGACATTCAGAGTCGTTGAAATTATTTATTATTAAGTTACGCTTTTAAATTCTGAACATTTCAAATTTTTAGAATATACAAGTGTTTTGTGTTTACTTTTATTTGAAACAGGTGATTCAATTTGGAAATTTAGAGACACTTTATCAGAGCCGATGGATGTTCTTGAATTAAATGTTTCAAATACAAGATGTATACTCGTTATATTTCATTTTTTCAGAGACTATTTTTAGAGTTTTTAAATTCAGAAATATTTACATTTTGATTTACATTAGATTTTTAAGTTTTCAGTTTGATATTTTTACATGTATATGTACAATAAATTGGAAAAAAAATATATATATATGTATATGTGTAACACATACGTTAAAAAGTATTCGTAAGGACTTATTAAGCGTAAAGAGCTGTTGTATAATTTTAAGCTTGTAAATGCGTTACGAGTTTCACACACGACTACAAAGCGAATTCGTAAGATTTCTAAATTTAAGAAGGCTTGGAGCGTTTTAAACACTGGAATTAAAAATTGAGGATAATTTCACAAGTATGCAGCATTAGTGTATTGTAACATTGATAAGCCCTGCATTGCCTAGGAATTTATGATCGATATCGCAAGAGGCCTTCTCATTATTATTAAAACACAATTAATCACGACGTAACGATATCATTGGAAAATGTAGTCGAAGAGTTTGCCAGACGATTTATTTATTTGCTTTAATTACTCATCGATCTCGCCGTCGCTATGGAACCGAAAATTATCGATCTAACGAAGATTACGTTCACGTCGCATATCACTACACCGGGTAACAATAATTCAAATTGATTTGCCGTGTAACAATCGCTCGAATTTAACTGATCAGGATGATAAAGGTTAAAAGAAAGAAACGTAAAGGTGGCAAAAAGAAGGCGAAAAAGAAATGCGTGGACGAAAGGGAGACCTTGTCTTATGAACAAGAGATTTTGGATAACAACAGACAATTGGCACGGTAAATATATGTACAAAGTGGAGTATAAACTAATAAAGATATATCCTAGACTGTATCAAGAATTGTACGTCACAAAGTAATGTATTAAATTTAGTAGTTACTGTTATACATTTCTTAAGAGAAATACTTGTTAGAAAAGAATCTATACAATTTCATTTAAGAAAATATCATAAGAATATTCTTGTAAATATTACATAAGGTGTAAAAACAAATAAGGTGTACAAATTTCAATCTGAAAAAATTTTTATAAGATCAAGTGAAATAATTCTTTATACAAGCTAGCTTGCGAACTCGAAATGAAGAGTTGGAGGTGGAGTCGGAGCAAGTGAAGGAAAAGTTGCAGCAACTGGAAGAAGACAGGGCAGATGTAATCGCTTATCTGAAAAGGAACTTGGAGGAGAGGATACAAGAATCGAAGGAGCTCAATGAACGGCTGACTGCCTTGGAAGAATTGCGAAAAGAGGAACAGGCTGACTACAAGAAGAAGGAAGATGTGATGGAGCTCGAGTATCGCACAATGGAGAACAATCTGAGCGCTGAAGTTAAATTAATAAGTAAAGTATATATGTTTCTTAAAATTTTTATTTAGTTACTGCTTAAAAAATTTCTTTTTGTTCGTTGTTTCGCAACTTTCTGTTCGTTTACTTACATGCAATAGTGTTTGATTAGCTGGTAAACTGAACGCGTTGGAAGATTGGCGAATAGCAAGGCTGGATCTGATGCAGAAGTTTGAAATTCAAGAGAAGGAAATTATAGAGCAAGAACGAATGCATCAGGAGAAACTTTACGAGGCGGAGAAGTCGTTGGTTATTGGAAAAGCAATGTATGTGATATACTTTCATTTCTTTTAATTTCAATTTGTATCATTTTTTCATTTATAATGTGAACTATAAATCGTACGATTTATTGAGTCTAAGAAATGCAATTGTAATGAAAGGATGAAAAAAGAAATGGAAGAACGTTTGAAGGCACTGGCTATGTCTCTTCGCAAAGCAACTAATTTGCGAGTAGCAGAGACCACGAACCGAGCAATTCGAGAAAACGTGGCTCTGAATCTAGAACTGGACGAGCTAGTGAAAACTTGCAAGGAACTCGAGATCACCAGCAGGGAAAGCAAGGAAAAAGAGCGTACGCTCAGATTGCAGTGCGAATTATTCGAAACGGAATCCAAAATCACTTTAAAAAAGACGATGAAGCAAAGAGAGGCTATTCACAAATTAGCAGAAGTGAGACCTCTGAATTCTTTTTATCGTCATTTTGAAAATATGAAAATGTAACTGTGGTAATATTGTAGGATTTACAATCAATGTTGTTGTACTACGGAAAAGCTGACAGAGACAATAAACGACTCGCTTCGTACCAGCTAATCCTTGAGCAATTAAATCAAAAGTGTGAGCAGATGGAGCAGAAAATCAAACTTCTGAAAAAATGTGTATTGAAGGCGAGAGATGACAAGGAGCAATTATTATCAATAATTAATGAGAAGGATAAAGAACTGGAGATGCTTAAGGGCCTGTTGAATCGTGTGAGGAGTTGCATCATGGAAGCTTTAGAGGTGAACAATCTTTTCAAAATCATGCCTGTAAATATTTGCTCTTTCTTATAATTTAATAATATCTTTACAGCTTGAACGAGATCCAATGGGTAAAGATTATTGCGCCTCGCACTTAAAACAGCAGTTTTTACAGTGCCTTTGGGAAATATTAGACGCTGACAACATTGTCACTGTTCTGGAGGATACTGCATCACAGGTATATTGCTACTACATAAAATGAAGTATACAAATTGTTTAGATTTTATATCTATACATACATTTTACAGATTGAAAATACTACGTGTTATTACACGGAAGGTGACCTGGGACTAATTCAACCACCCAAAACTTGTCGATGTGAAACTGAAGAAAAGAAAGATATAATTGAAGACAGTGAAGAAATAAAATCTTCGGATTATTCAGTAGAAAAAGAAGCGTCATTGTCAGATAGCGATATCAGTTCCAGTATTCATTCTCCGAAAGAGCCAATATCCGATTGTAAGTTATAATTTACAAATTCTGTTGTTTATCTTTTTTTTATTATACATAGTCAAATCTTCTATTTATTCCTATGTATGTATGTATACATAAGGATTTTTATTTACATGTGTAACATTGTTGAACGAACCTAGAGAAATCTCGAGAGATATTTCTTGGGGACAATTTGTCACTAGATACAAATACGTGTTGTGTCGTACAGGTTAGAGATAGAATATTTATTGTTTGTAAATGATTAATTTGAAGAAGTGAACAAAATGCCTCCTAAAAAGAATCAGGCAAGGTCAGTGGCAGTTATCGTTTAATATTTGTTAATGTTTTTGTTGAATTAATGAAAGTGTCTAATAGTAATTTAAAAGGAGGTTGAAAAGTTTGTTTGTTTACATAAGTCGTTGTATTTTCTATATTTAAGTGTATTTTTGTTATGTATCTTGCTGATTCTAAATAAATGTACACTTGGCGCAAAATATATTCAGCTTCTACTGAACATAATTAAATCATTATCAATTAATCTAGAAAAGTTATTATTAATTAATCCTAAATATTACACGTACAGTAAATAATTATTTGTATTTTATGGATACTACAAGACAATGTCAACGTAACTACAATAATAATTGTAATGATAAAATTAGGAAGAAGAAATCGAAAGAAAAGAAACAGAAAGAAGACGATAAAGATGCGCCGTACTTAGAATTAGACGACGATATAGATGTACAAGAGAATGTCACAAAAGATTTCGACTTTCTTATGAATGCTCCAGTATCGGAAGACAATTATTTTGTTTCACAATCAGAAAAAAATTGGACCATCGATACCTCTAAATACTCAGAGTACTTCACGCTTGATCTGAAAATTTTATCCGCAGCAATCGAATCGATTCCATTCAATGAGAACGTTGATATTGATACTAAATATTTTAGTGTAAGTTCAATCACTTCTTTAGATTTAGAAGATCTATAGGAATTCAAATCAATTGATAATTTGTCAACGTTCGTTACTTTAGAATGACCAGTTGACAAACATTTACAACAAAGCAGAGCAGGGAAAACAAAGGTACAATGAAATGTTAAACCGTTTAAAAACTGAAGTTTCAAACGATGCAAAGAACACAGAGGGAAATCAAGATTCTATAGATAATGTAGCTGAGGATTTAGATTTCTTGCTATCGCTCAAAGAACCTGTGGACGAACCTTTAATGACAGTGAAATCTTTATCTACACCTTTTAATACTGGTAGGAGTTTGAATAATGATCGGGTAACGTTCAAGAAATGGTTTTTAACAAGTATTTTTTACAGACACAAAAAAAGCAACTACCTCTGGTGAGCCTGTGAAATCTGTAGATCTGGAAACGTGGTTGGATTCTATCTTAGATGATTAAACAATATCTTATGTTTGCTATTAATTTATTTGTTTAAACATTTTCAATAAAATTCAGTTAGTTTGCGTCTGTAAATAAAGATAAAAGAGCCACGTATCTAACAAGTGGATACATATATTTAGAGTGCACATTAATTCACTATTACCGTTCTAATGTACTAAAAATCGGAAACAGATCTTTATCGCTAAGAAATTATACTATGAGATATATTTCACGACCTCTTCTTCTCTTAAAGAGTATATTTGAAAGCTAAAATAATGGTTTTGGTAGTAGTAATAAATGCACACGATCAGTCTATGTTAGTTTAGTACTGCAATTAGTATGGAACTTGCATAGTGAGATACGCTTTCATATGTTCGTAAACTATAAGCATAATCGCACCACCTGGTCCTAATCGCAATATTTTTGGCACCAATCCTTTGTACAAGGCTCTAAATCTAAAATAAATAATTTAATGAAAAATATTATTGAAACAGTACAAAGAACTTTCAAATTTTCACAATTTGTCTCACCCTTCTTTATGATAGACTATAAGAATTGTTCGTACAGTTCCCCTGTACTGAATTTCACCCTGGGGTCCTTGAATGCGACTCTTAGCAACGTCAAACGGTATATTCATACAGGATGCTAACGTGCCTGATATGAAACCTGTGACAAACTGAGAAGAATATTTATATACAGGGTGTTCACGTTATTGCTAGCCAGAGTTTTGCTTGCAACAAAACAGTACTACTTCTTTCTACAAGAAAAAACGAATGTATCGATTAAGGATACAGCGAAATGTACCTTAAGCAACAATTCTGGAACATATTCCTGATATGCCTGCATCCACGGAAGAAGATTGTGGTATGTTCCAAAGTAGAATGTATTGAAAATACCATTCCGCAATATTGTGGCAGATAAACCTTTATTGATACCATTTAATCCGAACCCTTGCTGTGCAAGAATTCGTTGGGTCACAGCATAGGTTGACGGACTGTATCTGATGTGCTTGCGATCAGATTGCATTTGTACTTTCACTACTTCGAATGGATTGACTAAAATGCCCTCTGTTACGCCTGTTAGGAAGCCAGCGTAATAAAACACCTGAAATGGAAAACTTTTTGTTAATTGAGTCGCGTAGACTATTTTTATCGAACGGAAAGTATATATATGTGTATAGATATTACTTAGATATGATAGAAAGATATAGACATTACTACTTGATAACGATCACATTATTGTTATGCAATAGTTAGAAAGAAATTCCATGTAGTTTATTTTCTATTACACGTACCATTGTCTTTGATGAACTATCGCTGAAAAGCTTCTTATACTGCTCAAAAGAGAAGAACTGAAAATCATTTATTTAAATTATTACAAGAGCAAGATAAATGGCAAACCTTTTTGTTGCGAGTGTACAGCTCGCTGTTGGCATAATATACAAATTACATACTTTTACAGCTCTTTTCGGTGTTTCCATAAGAATCGGAGGTAATATACCTTTCCAGAATGCTGCGAATCCTTCGTTTATGTACATTTTTCTCATACAGTCACGAATTCCTATGGTAGAAGTGTTAACAAAAAAGGTGTGTATAAATAATTGAAAAGAAAAATGAGATACCGAAGTGCTCGAACAAAAAGAAGAAATGGATAAAGAAAGAAAATTAACATAAAAATAGAATACAAATTAACGATACAATGCCTGTATAGTAAAGAGCATCATTTTGTGCAATTTTGACCTGCAGTTGGAAACGTGTTTTAATAAGGTCCATCGGATGCATTATGCAGGCTTCTACGAAACCTGCACAGCCTCCGGCACCGATCTGAATTGCAGCTTCTCTCACAAAACTTGGTTTGTGCTCTATGGTTTCTCTAAAAGCCATTTTGCTGCAATCACTACTGTACGTGTTCGTTGCAATTAGCTTTTTATACTGCTTCTGTGTAGTAAATGATCACTCTTTTTTTGAATAGGTATGAAATGTTATTTTCTCTAGAAATGTTCTTCTAATTTCACTGCAGTCCCTAAGATAAACATAAAAATAACGTAAAAATGCGATATGATAATCAACAAAATGTTTAAACAAAACGCAACAAATGTTCTTGAAACATAATCGTATGAAATCGAAAATAATTACACGTTTTAAACGCATGGTGTCTGTAATGAGATTCAGAAACGAATGGTCACGAAAATTACGTAAATTTTGACGAATGTTGAATGTGATGCAACGGTATCTTCAAATACCTTATCTTTCAACGTGCATTGCGTAAGAAAAAGCTAATACAATTTTTTAGAAAAACTTCGCCACTAAATAACTCGTTTACATAATTTATATAAGGTCTCATTATTTCATAGGAGAATCATTAGGTGTACGAACAATAAAAATCTTTTAAATTCAGGTACTTCAGAGAAGGACGTACAATTAGAATATAAAATTAGTTCTTATACGAGTACAAATTTTTATTCATGCACATATACACAAACATACATGTACAAATACAATGAAGATAGTAAAAAAAAATGTATTCAAGAATATAAAAAAAACAGTGTTCTAAACAATGGAATTTAGGTGGTAAATTTAGTTTTTCATTGAAAGAAATGTACATATCTTCAAGTTCATGAATTTTTCAAGCAAGTTTAGTCAAGGTCGATATTAATTCCTCTTAGGTACTCCTTCACAAATGTGGGAGAATATTTTATGCAATGTCATTCTTCAAGTTCTAAATACTGATAACAACACGCAATAGTAAAACAAAAGCAGAAACTTTCAAATGTTTTCTAACAACAAGTTTACAGTATTGGCTGACAGAGGTGCTGTCAAATATTTTCAAATGCTGTCTCAGCAGATAATAATCGTTTTTTTTGGGCTCCTTATTTAATAATAGGCAAATCAGGCTGTTAAGCAATATTACATAAAATTAATTTCTGGCATTGCAATATATGTGTAAGGCTACGGGATAAATTTTTAATTTAAATTGTAAATCGTGTCTCCGTAGCATTGAAAGCAAGTAATTCACAAAATTATTAGAATAAGCTAAGACAGTAGCGTTTAACGAAAACCCCGTGCATACACGGTTAAAAATAGATATTCAAATCATTCGGTTAATCAACTTTTTCAAGGCACGCAATCATACGGTTTAGTTACAATGACGCTCATTGTGACAAATCTCCGGTGATAGGATCAGTTAATTAAACAGATAATTCGATCGTTTACTGGAACGACCCGCAGATAACAACGGATTCTTTGTTCACCTTCGTGATATTCTAACTCTAACTATTCTGCGAGGTGAAGTGTACTTAAAACCTCGAGTCATTATCGCGGCCATTTTGTTGTTAGATATCCTAACAATCTTCTCTATGTCAAGTCTTCATCGTCGGGAGTCGCTTTGCTGATGAATAGACAGCGACAAGGCGTCATTTTAGTAATAGCCGCTTCGTAGTATGCTTTTTCTTTTTCGTATTTTTCATTTATTCGCGGATCAGTTTTCAACGACATGGAGATTAAGCGAAGAAAGGTTTGTTTTCAGTATTTTATTGTAGTAGTGTACTTCGCTTGAATCGTTTCGAGAGATTTTCTCGTGATGTTCGAAAATTATGGGATATTGCATAGTTCCGTAATATAACCTACATTTAGTGGTATATAATCTACATTCTAGTATTATATATAAATAATAAATAGTAGTTTTCCGACGTTCCGTTAGATTAAATCACTGTATATATCATTTGACAACAGATGATGAAATTTACACATAAAAAAGCCGTGTTCATTAAACAATTAATTACGTAAGATTCTATAAGGAATTATGTGAATACTTCAGCATTACTGTACGCTTTAACGAATACAGAAAATTTAACCGTTACAACGTTTAAAACGGAATAATGTTTAGATTGCATGGTACATTTAAATGCAAATATAATTATTCGCGTGACATTTCAAATTGCGATTGATCGAACCAATCGAGACCGTACGTTGACAGTGCCGGTTTTCGATATCAAATATAAATTATATTTGAAACAATAAATAGCGCTTCTTATATTCTATATTGTAATATGATTATTTTGATATTGTGGACATAATAAAAATACCCCTTACTGCTACTTACTTACGTTTTTGTTTGTCATTTTCATAAGAATCTGATGTAAATATATTTTACGAATTTTTGTTACCCACTCTAATGAACATATATATATTATACGTAAATTAAACAAAAAACGTATAATCATTGATTCGATCGATATTGACACGTCATTTGCGTGTTGGTAAATCTTATCAGATAACAGTTTGCCCAAAACACGATATGAAATAATGACAATAATAATTTTATTTTAGGGTATTTCGATTGGTAGTAGTTTTTCATTTACGCACAATTCAGTAGAGAAATTAATACAACGAATTCTAAATACCCGAGACAGTCGTGTATTACAAACGATAATTTAGCGTAGCTTCACGTATTTGCAGTACAATTTTTGTTCACCCGTTATATTTACTCGAAGATTCGTGTTTTCCCATTTCCCATAGTGACGTGATGTCGGTGTTTATTTTGTTCAATAGCTGCTTCGTGTGAATAAACAAAACCTGCGTCGTTGCTTCTATTTAGCCATTTGTATTCTAAGTTAGATGCAATATATCCCAGTAAGTCTGACATGCAATTCATCCTGTTCGCGAAATTAATTAATCTCTTATGTCGTTTGCTAATTTTCATATCTTTTTGAGGTTATTCAGTCGTTTAAATATATCCATTCATGTTCAATTATATCAATTCAAGCATATTCTGTTCTTTTTACTTTCCTTCTCTCTCAATAAATACAACTTTTCTAGTAGTATAATAGATGTAGACATTGTGTAATTCATGGAATTCATTCATGGAATCGGTGAAATAACGAAAAAGAAAAAGCGATAACAAATCATCTAATTGTCATGATATCTAAACTATAAATGAAAAATTACGTTTTTCAGCTAAAACAAGAAAATGACGATACCTACAAAGCAGATCCAAGATCACGGGCAAGGAAGGGCCATCCAGGCAGAAGATACTTTATGGTTATTACTGTGCTGGCAGTCTTATTTTTGGGATACGTAGCAATGGCGTATGTGTGTTTTTACTAAACATCGAGGAAGTAGACTCGTTTCAATTTTTGTTTTCATTTCTCGATAATGCGAAGATTGGATTTTTCAGTAGTCAAAAGTGCTAGATAGAAGATCAATGTAGGCTACAGTTGCCCTTGAAAGTCTTATTTTTACATAATTTGCATTATTTGGAAGTGTATAGCTGCACATGTAGCTATTTTCATAAAGCTGCGACAGCTATATGCTGCCAAACAATGTAAATTACACCTGGTAAACATAAAAATAGCACTTTTATCCAGCACTTTTGACTATTGAAAACCCCCAACCGTGCATTATCTAGAAATGAGAGAGCACTGGAAACGAGTCTATCCCCTTAATTGTCATAGTTGCGATACAAGACTGTTATCTCGATTTACTTTTACAGGAATGATTTAAAGCCAGTACGTCTTGGAACGAAGGCGATCGATACATTGGCTTTATCCTTAAGTTTTCAATCAAGGTTCTACGTTGTTGTTATTGATGCTGGTTCTACAGGCAGTCGTGCTTTGGCCTTTAGTTTCTACGAGTCTGTTTTTGGTGGCAATTTAATATTAGATGGAGAACATTACTTCCAAACAAAACCAGGCGTCAGTGCTTATGCAGACAAACCGAAAGAAGCGGCCGAGTCTCTCACTGTACTGCTGGATAAAGTGAAAGCAGTTATTCCTCAATCGGAATGGCAGCATACTCCGCTCAGTATGAGAGCCACTGCTGGTTTGAGGCTTCTTCCTGGACACAAAGCTGAAGATATCCTTCAAGAATGTAGAAAACTCTTTGAGGATTCTGGTTTCCAAGTAAGAGGAGAAACAATATTTGTAAATACACAGTGCTTGCAGAATTTTGGATAGATTGTTTATTTATTTGTTGTATGTTCTAGGTTTCTAAGAATTCGATTTCTATAATGGAGGGAACAGACGAAGGTATTTTCTCTTGGTTCACTGTGAATTTCTTACTGGAACAGTTCAGTATACACAATCCTGGCAACACAGTCGCTGCATTGGATCTTGGAGGAGGTTCGACGCAAGTTACCTTCTCGCCTGACGCTGCACAGGTACGCGTAATAACGTTCGAGGAACATTTTGAGGATTTTAGAAAGGGAACAAAGATTCAATAGAAATTTAGTAATATCTTCTTTCAATCCTCTTCAGGAAAAGAAACTCGATGGTCATATATATTCTGTAAATATCTTCAACCACAACATGAGCGTATATACGCACAGCTATTTAGGCATGGGTCTCATGGCTGCTCGAAAAGAGATTATAACGCACGGAATGCAGCTGAACAATATAAATCCTCGGGCACCCGTCGAAATACGATCCGAATGTATCAATCCTATCGTTTCCACCGAATGGAATTACGGAGGACTTAATTACCTAGTCAAAGGACCTGTTCACGGAGCGCACAAACTAGTGAAGAATCAGAATTTCGCTGGCGGCGAAGTAGATAGACCAATTGTTAACTTTCCAGTCTGCTTGAAGATCATTGAAAAGTATGTTAACGGAATGAAGAATAAACCTGAAGGTTTAAAGGACCACAAGATCTATGCATTTTCTTATTACTTTGATCGTGCCACGGAGGTACAAGCGCTGACACAATATTTCGTTTACGAATAAATGTTAGACGATTCATGGGAAAGATGCATTTATATTGTCCATGTTTTAGGTCGGCCTAGTGGACCCATTTAATGGCGGAATCGTTCAAGTTCGCGCATTCCTTAAACAAGCGAAGGAAGCCTGCGATTACCCGAATACTGATCAGCCCTTTATTTGCCTCGATTTAACATACATTTATGTTCTTCTACGTGATGGATTTGGTCTGGAACCCTCGACGAAACTATACGTAAGAACACATGAAATCACTATTATTAGTAGACTGTGCATCTTCATGCAAAACAAAAATTGTCTTCGTCAATTGCAAGACACATAAATGCATAAAATCTACTGTCTAATTATTATGTTTCGAGAACTGAAACCGATATTACAACAGTTTCCAATCACGTTCGTTTGTTTAACACAGCTGTACAAGAAGATAACTGGACACGAATTGAGTTGGGCCCTCGGTGCTGCCTTCAATATAATTCAGAACGGTCTTTAACGCACCTGGAACATAGATACAAACTTATTTTTGCACAGAATTGAAGAAATTGTTAAGATTTATTACTCGTGGTGAAGCCACTTGATTTAGGTAGGAACTATTAATCTATTATCACATTCATTGTTTATGATTTGTTTGTTTCCTGAAACAGTATATCTCAGTTAACAGTACAGTTTCTTTAGACGTGCTACTTTGCTTTCGAGCATCGTACTTAGAAAGATTGAAAACAGTGAATGTGTACAAGTTTCCCAATCAGAGAGTCTTATCATTCTCTCAACCCGTTCATCAATCATTTTTAAATGAAAAATTGTAATTATGGACAAACTCCCAATAAAAAAAGCAGATAATCGTATTAGATCGGTCTGATATTAAAGGACGCACACTTCTACAAAGTATATTAACCGAGCTAATTATTTTCAAATCACGAACAATATTGACGTAGAATTATCATGGTGATTACGAGTAGTTGATGGGATTCTCGTGATTCTGGAAACGGCCATATCTCTTATGTGATAGAAAAATAGAGGGAGTATAGTTTAGACAATGTGTAATCGATCTAGTGTGTACCTTTTCTATTGTTTCGTGAGCGCAATGACACATTCGCAATTCGGAGCCGTTAACTCTTAAAGATGAAATCTATACATATATTTTTTAACGACTTAACCATTCTTATACTTAATGTATGTATCCTGTTTAAACGAATGACACCGAGATGTGTACGGTCGCTACATATCACCGAATATTTTTAAAGCGAACCCGACGACGCCAGCGTTCTGTTCACAAACAGTTTCACTACAATTTACATTGCAAACGTCGCGTGTACAAAAGAGTAAGGCCTAAGGTATTGTTGAATCGTATAGCGATTTCAGTTCACGACTTACAATACCGTCAACGAAGCACATTAACGAAATGTTTACATCGCCAATGAATGTGATTTATAGTTGGCGGAGGATATGCGGTAAGAATCGAATCGTTTCTTACATACTAGGTACAGTCAATCACACAAATTAGTTAAGGTATATTAAATTTCTTGTCGACTTTGAAATTCAAATAGTTTCTTAGCAGTTGAGCAAATTGAATGTTGAATTTCAAGGTCGAGGCAGATTGTTACAATTGCTACCTGTCAGCGTTTGCTCGCGAGCCGCCACGCGAGTCAATCTTACTTCTTACATCCTACCTAATTAGAGAATACTTTTTCTTAGAGCAATCTAGAGAATATCAGTTGAGCTGATTTCTGACGCAGGAAACAAATCTTGTTTTTATAAGAAAAACAAATTTCTTTCTGCTCTTTAAGGTTCGAGGCCTGTTTTCGGTTATGGAGCATTTTTCCATGATTTTATGAAAATGTTGAACGTTGCGAGAATCTGTGTTATATCCTAGTTTTAGTACCTTTTAGATTGTAAGGTGTTTGACAGCCTGGAACAGTTTTGTTTAATGAGATCACTCCAGCTTGTTGCCATTAACGTTTAGCATAAACCCCGAACTTTGTTAATGAACAAAGCCTTTGCTGAACTTCTGTACGTACAAAAATTCTTTCTGTTTCCGACAATCGAAATGTACTACGATCTTCTGTTGTAATTTTCCCATGATTCTGCAAGAAATTTGTACAATACCTTTGTCAAACGATCATTAGATCCTAAGTATTTTTGCATTAAAGTATGATTAGTACGAATTTTGTCAATTGACGAATTGAATATATATTTATCTTGTTAGAAGTCACTGTATTTAATGGATTTCGAATTTTCCTTTCCCACGTCCTCTTCAGAAATGTCGTATAAACGTATTTCTAATTGGTCAGCAACGGTAATCGAATATTCTAACGTTTGTAAAATTAATTATTTTATACTGGTGTGATGCGTTCACAGTGGTACAATCATTTTCTGTTTGTACAATGCACAGTAGCTGATCGGGAGACCGGGGAACATTGTCTTGCGATGAAAACCGTAATTATGGTTGTGACGCAATGATTGAAGTAACAATCGAGATAGCAATCAATGGCGACAATTGTGCCGGTGACCTGTACTTATTCGATTACAGCAATGCCAGTAATGATAGCTTCTGGCTAACATTGAAAGCGTTTTGCTCTATACATCTTATGCATTTTCATTTTATATATATACTTATGTACATATATTATAGCGTTTTCAAGGTGCATGCTTCATTATCTAATGTTCCTTGCGGCAGAGCTGGGAAAAAATTGAATCAACGATTGACGAATAAATTTCTACTGCAATCGTTAATTGCAATTAACAATTAAACTCCTACTTTAGTCAATCAGATGATTGATTAACGACTAACTGCTGAAATTTCAACAGTTGAAAGAAAATGTAAACTGAGTTTTGTTGAGAATCTTTCTCTCTCCCTCCTTATTACAATATATGGATAGACCGTCTGGCGATTAACTTGAACAATTGATTAAATCAGTCTCCAATTTTTTCGATGATTTTTTTTTCTAATCAACGATTGATGATTAACTTCGTCAATCGAGCGAATCAATCGTCTATTTTTCAATGATCATCTTTTTTAATCGTACACATTAATCCACCAATCTCGGTTAAAACTTTAATCGATTAACGCTCAACTCTGCCTTGCACCAACGGCAGTAATAAAATTTCGTGAAAGTAGGAAAGCATTATTTAATCATTACAATGCATGCATGTTTACTGTTTCGTAATCTAATTAGAGACAGTACATAGTTTGAAAGTAAATTAGTGATCGTAAAAAGGATACAATTATACAAAGAAACTGAAATTCTTCAAATCATTGAAGTGTATTTTATCATTACGTTCTGCAATTATCATTTATATTCTATTACAAACATTTAACCGTTACCGACAGTATTTAATTACTCTTAACGTTCACCGGGACATTTTTATAATTAACGTTGCAGACATGTAATTTGCATAATGAGTTCTTCTAGGTAGCATACCCATATTTCCAAGTATTTTACTGTAACGAATGTTGTAATTACTTTCGCACAATTTCATTTACGTAAAGCAACGAGACGGCAAAAGAGCAAAAAACATGTAATTCACGTTGTTGTGTATTTGATGTCATTGTTACTTTCCAGACCAGTAAGCTTAATGGAGGAGAGAATACGTAATTTCCACGTGACGGACTTTGTTGCAAAATGAAAGATGCAAAGCACAGCGAGCAATTAGCATGTGCATCAGATAGGGCCGGCGGTCTTGTCGCAATATTTTAATGAGTCCGCCTAAGAGTCGCTCGGCTCGGTTACACGTGTTTCGTGAATAGAAGGGAAAATTGAGGCGCGGTTTGGTTTAGTATCGTTCAATTTCTGCTCGGGGATTAGATAAAACGGGATAAACGTTGTATTGTGCAACGCCGCGGCGCCGTTGGCTAGGAAACGTCGTTGTCCTGACGCGATGGGCCCCATCGCCCTGTGGGAATCCCCATAATGCGGTCCACCGTTCGCGTGAACCTGTTACCATTGCGTTACACGCACCAGTCGTAGATTTCTATCAGCCGCATTCAATGTTTCTTTATTAACACTAGAAGACTCCTACGTTCACTAGCAGACGGGATTCCCCGGGAGATCATTGCGCTGTAGAAACCGCTTTCCAAAAGATGCTAAATTAGGACATTTGTTGTCGCAGTGCATATCCATTGTAGCAGTAGTACTGCATTAGACTGCGGATCTTTATGTAAAATCAAGTTTTGTCGAAAACAATTGCAAGGGTCTACGAAATCTCGTACATAGATAGATAAATTTTATCTGTTCCCCTTGAGGTTACAAATCCTTAATACACTCCTTAACTCTCGCCGTGCTTATACATTTATCCTTACAACTAACTTACATGCTAACTTAAACCTAAACTTAGCCTATACCCGAAACGTAGCGAGAGAGAAAGAGAAATCTCGTACATATATTCGAATAAAATGCGGTAAATAAATCGGAT
>CM052325.1:9701631-9728106 GCA_028455615.1 Lasioglossum zephyrum | reverse complement strand
TGGCACTAGACACTGACATTAGACCATTAGTCCTGTAATGAATCAAAATTAAGTAAATTTTAAATAAATTTTCTGTAATTCCATAAAACAGTGTAAATTTTATAGTTCTATATCATGTTACACGTTACTCCTTATATCTATTTTTATACATAAGAATATTAATTTTGGGTTATAAAATACTAACGTCAAGTATAGGTACAATTTTTTTTAGAATCTTATGTTCCTCCGTCGGATCAACAGGATAGTGAAGCACAAAACAACATATAATCTAAAATCGTGACAACGAATAGGAAAAAGTTACTCCGACCACAGTAAAAATAGTACTGCTTTTGTCACTTCGATTTGTCGTGAATGATTAAGGGTGGATGTTGCGTTTGTTAATTGGGCATATTAATAATTAGAATATATATATATATAAACGTGAAATTTCGCTATACTGAAATATTTCGGCTGATTAAAATTTCACCTCCCTTAGCGTCCCGTTTGTCCCGTACCGCGCGTCGCTACGGGACATTTTGACCGTTGATAAGAATTGAAATGAATACGTAACCGCGTAGAAGATATCGGGTTGAAATTTCCACTAAAATTTATTCAAAAATTATTCCTACGTACTGATATTTTGTTTGAAAATGTACACGATATTGAATATATCGACTATTAATTTTCCTAACAAGAAAAGTCTGTAAATAATTTAACGCTATGGTAAACTATGTAAATTTCCCATCTGAAACTTAAAAGTAGCATCACTTCTGTTCGTAGAAGTTTAGACATCAATGCCACTAAAATGGAAAGGGGAGTTTCAAACCGAAAGCATTTAATACGCGGTGAAAGGGTTAAGTCATGAGATCGGTAAAAACAAAAAAAAAAGAAAAAGGTGATGCAAGCGAATTTTTTTCATAGAAACACACAGAAGAGATACCGGGAATTATAACACACGTTAGCAATCCTACAGAAATGTACCGGAAACTATAACAGTTTTGTGGTTCATTTTCTGAAAGTATTCTCTGTCTAATGCTTAATTGAACCTACGATTTCCTTGGATTGAACGATTATGGTCGACTCGGAATAATGAAAGTGAAATTGGGGATATTGAACCGCGTCTGTCACGTATCTACCCATAATATATTTTATAAAGCAATCATTATAATAAATATATTCGATATTACTGTCTGGTACATGTATCCAAATGAAATTGCCATTTTCAAGAATTTTATAATGCACTGTCTGCATTTATTAAAAAATTCTGTGACTAGTAAAATTTTGTTATACAAAATAATTGTATGAAATATAAATATTTTGGTAAAGTGTAATTTTATTAGTCAACTGAAGCATAGACCAGAAAAACCAAAATCTACAAAAAATAATCATGCATATAATCAATATACAAATATCTACAAACAATATATACAATATATACAAACATATATACAATATATACAAACATATATACAAAACAAATATATACAAACATATATACAAAACAAATATATACAAACATATATACAAAACAAATATATACAAACATACTACAAAAAAAATAATAATCAAGCACAAACCCTGCGTGAAAAAGGGTAAATCAACGCAAAGATGTTAAAATGGTGGAAATCAATCTAACAAATGGCTAATTGGATGGTCATTCGAAGTGTTTCCCACGCAGTAGATAAATAAATAAATAAAAGAAAGGTTAACCGTGGCTAATGTAGCATCACCGTCGAGCAAGAACGGTTTTTGCTGCGGTAAGTAAGTGGAGTATCTCATAAATGGGGAAGCCCCTACTGCTAGGACCATTAAAGGACAAATAGATCTGCTGCTGATTGCTTCAGAGACCTCGGGCAGCGTTTACTATTGCGTCGCCATAGTCGCCGCCCAAGATGCAATACAATTTTCTCGCCGGGAATGATACAATTCGTTTAATCCTCTCTGCGTTCCCTTTTTTCCAACGTTTAATCGTTTCCCTAATGAAATCGTCCAACGCTTCGCGACGTCCTCTGCTAATAGAGAACCTGGTGTCGCAACACGGGAATCACTATACAGGGTGAGTAGCCTAACACTTCAGCCTGCAATGTCTCTATTTGCTTTGGTACTTTTAATCACACAGGAAAATGTCTGGGACAAATGTTCGAGGATAAATATGTTTCAAGAAATTATTTAGAAGATTCTTACTTCTAGGTCATATATCTTAATACTCCAAGGTCATTAGTGTTCTTTGAAATTGAAGAATGATCGAGGAATCCTTAGTTATAAGTGACGTTTAAACAGAATTATGTCATGGCTCGTTTGACATTCTATTTGAGAAAGAGTGAGAGACGATTGAAGGTTAACTCGAAGGTGATTTGAAGGGCAATATTTATACACATGCTTGAATTTGTTTTTTCGTTAATTATTGAGATGGCGAGAAAGCAATTTCTAGCAATGAACTTTAATTAACAAGATCTTTCCCCTTCTGTCCAATGATCTTTTGCCAAGGAGACTAACAAGAAAATATTTTATTGATTAAAGTTAATCATAAAGAATTTCGGTTTTATGTCACTTTAAAATGTCGAAATTACTGTTTCGCCAACTATTATACTAATATTACACTAATGTGTTGCCCTTCGATAAATGTGAGGGATGTAATCGAGATCATTTGAAGGTTGTTTGAATGCCATGTGGAGGTCAGTTCTACACATTTAAGTTTTATAATATTGAAATGAAGAGACACATTCAACCATGTCTGACATTTTGACGATAACAAAATAAAAGTACACACAGCGCAGTTAGTAGAATTACAATTATTCGGCTAATCAAGAAATGAACAATGGCAGCACAGGTGGGATAGTAGAATGCAATTCGAAATTTTGTCGAAACAGGTGAAAGCCATTAGAAAAACGAGGAAAAAAGCAAGAAAACAATCGGCGAACGAAAGCCCCGGGAGCGTAATTGCGAGGCGAAAGGGGGCTAATTAAATTTCTTGAAAATTTCCTATTTGCTAATAAGACCGTACTTGATCGCGCCAGGCTAATGAGACCGAAGCTTACGAAATCGCAGTAACGATGAGACTTTTAAAACTCGCAATAAATCGGGACACGTCATCGTAACCGCGTTCTATACCACTTGCGAAACCCATCGCCGAATTCGATCGAATTCAATTGATAACGCCGACGCAACGGATTACAATTGTTTCCTAGCGTTCCAGCTTCCGACGTCCAATAGGCAATTTTTGTATAAGATAAAAAAGAAATTAAAATAGAGTGTAAATATAAAATAGATGTAAAAGAAATAAAAAAAATGAAATTACTACGTCATACGTCTCATCTCTCGCAAATTATTATAATAATAATACAATATAAAGGCAGTGTTAATGATCCTTTTAGAAAAATATCTGTTATTGACAGATATAATTACAAAATACTATTTTCTCTTTAGGTTATGATTAAAATTTTATTCCCATAAATGCAATATATAAATATTGTTATTTAATAATTGTATAATATTTCTAGTACAATAATTGTTATTTTTTACTTCTAAAATAATAATACGATATCAAATAAATAGAAACCAGGAATCAAAAGTACAAAACAATACAAAATAAATGCAATTATCAGCAGAAGCTGAAAATAATAATAAGCTAGGAATTATGCGGAATTAACGTAAAAACGAAAGAATGTGAACTAAATAAAATTGAAGGAGAAAAAAGGCGATAAAGGTAATTCCACATTCAGCAACAGACAATTTTTGTATAAGATAAAAAAAGAAATTAAAATAGAGTGTAAATATAAAGTAGAAGTAAAAGAAATAGTAATACGATATCAAGTAAATAGAAACCAGGAATTAAAAGTAAAAAACAATACAAAATAAATGCAATTATCAGCAGAAGCTGAAAATAATAATAAGCTAGGAATTATACGGAGTTAACGTAAAAACGAAAGAATGTGAAGTAAATAAAATTGAAAGAGAAAAAGGCGATAAACGTAATTCCACATTCAGCAACAAAATGCACGCGAGTGAGCAATTAAAAGTGGGAAAGGAGCGGCGTCGAGGAAAATAACGGCGGTCTCGTTAATTTTCTTTTATTCACTCGGAACCGTGAATTATTATGAATGAGCAATTATTTTCGGAGCGGTATTAATTCGCGAGATTATTAAGAGGCAGTTTGTCGTGTATTCGCAACGTGTCTCTAGCTGCACGTGTGTACGTATGTATATATCCCCGTTTTGCAGAGGTTCCACAAAGGTGTTCCTTTCCATCGTTCCACACGTTGTACACAAGAAGAGTTCTTTTGTAAGGCTCTTCCCGCTTTTATGAGACTGTGCTCGCCGGTTTTCCCATGACCGTTTCACATACAGATCCGACTGATAAAATACAAAAAAAACGAGCATCGAGAACGAACGCGCCATCATAATTCCACGTACGTAGGTGTACAGTCTTCTCCTCGGCCGTGTTTCTAATACGAAGTCCTATTTCAGACGATTTGAACCGCGCGGTTTCTACACTGTCCTGAATCCAACAGAATTCATATTTCCCCGCGACCTGTTACAGCGGATTCACAGGGCTGCTTCTCGTTGTGATAGTTATTCAACCATTCGCTCGATTGTTTTTAATTGGTTTTTAACGTCGATAACTCGCCGATGATGGTGTCGCAACAAGGCGTTGCGAAATCCAATGTTTGAAGGAGCGTATTGTTTAACAGTGCGAATCTCTCAGCGACTGTTGGAATTTTTAAATGATGTACCAGTTACAGCGAATCTTTGCTTCTAGCAGTGAGATGGGCACCATCGATTAAATTCAACTATCGACTAATTACTATTTAGTTGCTACATACTATCGAATATTTAGTCGATAGTTTTAACCGATGGTGCCCATCACTAGTTTCTAGACAAGTGCTTCAGAAGTACGTCCATTCGAAATTTTGAAAAATCCATGAGTTACAGTGAATCATATAGAAGCTGTCTTCTGAAGGGCACGACAAGGTAAGAATGATTTTCGCGAATTTTTTTCTGAAGAAAATTAATTGACTTCTAAAAAAATTGTTCGTTTAAAAGTACGTATATTTTAATGGACGTAGTAACGGTTCGAAAATATTGAATGAATGTATTAGCTGTACAAATAAGTTCGGTGCCTTTCGAGCATACTTTTGATCTTGATTTATAAAAACAAGGAATACACGAACGGAAATTGCTTGTTGAGTTACACAAAGTTCCTCAGCAAGTTTCTGTTGTGTTCGACAAGGATTTTCAATCAATGATTGCTCCAATTCCTCGTTCTACACTTTTATCAAAATTTCCACTGCGAAACCGAAATGATGCAAAGTACTGTTTTTTGAGGTAGTGTACCAATTATCGTAAAATGTACATAGTGCGTTTATTAGGTTGTGTTAATGCTTTACAATTTAAAACACCAAAGCGGCGGGAGAAGATTCTCATTTGAAATGCAATCACAATTGGATATGTAAATTTTTTAATGAATATAAAGGGGCCGGACTCATTTGTATGAGCTAGAAATTTTATTAATACGAGCTTAATATGTATGTACATATATTAATAATACTAATATGAGATTAATACGAGCTAGAAAATTGTTATATAGGTGCGTGCAGGTAACAAAGACAGTATCGAAGTATTGTTATAGTCTATACGAAAAGGATGGAGGCCCGATTCGAGCAGGAACAATGGCCAGGTGTCACTGGCTCGGGTCCGCTCGGCCAGAGTTCGTCGAATTCGTGAAAAATTCCCTTTCTAATACGCGACCGTTGCTCCGATACGTATATGTAGACAGATAGGCTACTCTCTTTGGGATTCTACGCCATGTTCCCATGGCCGTTCCGCATTTCGGTCGGTCGAAAGAATCCGCCAACCTTTCTACCTCGGAGCGGTCGAGTCCGTTCTCCTAGTGGGACGTCCGGCTGTTGAGTGATACAGACACAGAAACAGAGAAACCAACGAACATACATACAGTGAGAGAGATAGAGAGGAAAAGAGAAAGAGAGAGCCCCGTACCTACACAGACACGTAGGAGAGACACCACGGAGACCGAAACTTCTACTTTTCCCATTCACCAGGACTTACGCGGCTGGTTACGTGCTCGCTCGTTGTTACTCCTCTCGCGGCATCTGTTCGTGATGTCCCATCCTAGCGTCGCGATTAAATCGTCCACTCTTGCGATTCCTCATTGCCAGTGGCTCCCAACCACCTCGTAATACTCGAAATTAATCAGTCTTCCACCTGGACTAAACCTCATCATCGAAAGCCCTTCACCCTTTGTCCTATACATTTATTTTCTGGTACTCCTCCTGATTCCCGAAAGACTCTCCAAGGCGAGGGGGAGTATGAGGGTGAAAAGTATATATATTTTAGCATCTGTAAGAATTTTTTGGTTGGAAAATTTTGAAAAATCTGTGAGGTACAGTGAAGCTTCTTAGAAGCTGTCTTCTGACGATTATTTTTCTGAGAAAACTAATCGATTCAGCTTTCAAACAAGCACTTCGTTTAAAAGTACGTGTATCTGAGCATGCGTAGGAATTTGTTGGTTGAGAAATTTTCAAAAATGCATGACTGACGATGTGTAATTTTTAGGAATTTCGATCGTTAAATTACATTCTGTATCTCCTTCTGTACATTTCCGAAATCCAATCGTTTCTCACTTTTTAACACTTTTACCATTTAGAGTTCCTCTCGGTCAAACAATTTTGCTTTCGTAATAAAATTAGCGAGACCCTGCGACGAAAATTGGCTTTTAAAAACGATATATATGTAATAAAAGACTCGCACGTGGCGCATAGAGTCTGTTTAGTTATCATAAGCCAGCAAATTCGACACGGCCAAAGTAAACTTCGGTGTTCTGTTTGACCATCCTAAACGGCTACCGGACCCAGTGGACGACCATGCGAAAACCAAAACGCTGCGAGCATTATTTTAGCACGTATCCTATTCATCATCTTTTTTTTTTTACTTTCGTCATGTTGCCGATACCAGATATCGTTTGAAACGGACTTTCGCTGAAAAATGAATAGGTCGAGGAGGTTCTTGGTCGTGTTCGTCCTCGTGACCCAAATCCTGCGGACTCCTTTTCCTGTTGGGCCCACTCGACCACGTCGACGCACATTTATTTTTAAAATAGACTGTCCGAGCTCCACACGATTCGATTTGTAGCGCTGAACATGCCGAACATACCAAAAATAACAACCTCAAAATTCCCTGAAACGACCAAACTGCTTCAGAACGCTCATACAAAATATTCTGCTGATCTATCGAAATATATAAATATGTATATACTGCTATAAATTTGTTTCTGCTGTCCCCCATCACAATGTCAACATTAATCCTCTCCAAAAGTAACATGCAAGATATGATATATTAGATTGTAAACCATGTGGTCGCTAATGACCTAGCTGGAATAAAATATTCCGCAATCATTCTTGTATTTTTCACGCTAAATCTCGCGTTACCAAATATTTGTTCAAAAATAGACTTTTTAAAAAAGTTCAACTGCTTCCGCACGTTCCCAAAAATAATTCTGCAATGATTCTCAGGATCGTAATGGGGAATTTGAACGTTTCATCGAGATAATTTTTTCGAGGTATGTCGGGCAAAAGCGTTCCCCAAAATAGTGAAATTTTGGAAAAGATTTTGTGGACGTTGAAAGGAGAAAATTTGTGGAATGCCATAAATACGCCACATGCTCGGTGTATGACAGAGTTCAGCGGCCGTTTAACGCGTTTCGAGGCATTTTTACACAATTAAGAAGTTGTCCGGCAATTATTTGAAGGCGAATGTGACGCGACAGGTATAAAAGAAACACGGAAAGCGCCGCGCCGTGCGGTTTCAGTTTAAACTGCACCTCCATTAACCCGGCTTACCTGTTTCGTTATTAGGAGCACGCGCACCTGCGATGCAAAAAAAGCCTGTCTCCCGGGGTTCCTCTTTTTTTGTTGGTTTAATGAATCGCTGCAATAACGTATTACGCAAGTAGTTATGACGATTCGTCGCAATATCTTATGATCGACGTCGCGCGGACGCCTCCGAGAGCAATTTGTGAATCAATTTTCGCGAACTAATCTCGCTCACCGTGTACTGCCAAGCTTAATGGAATTGTCATGGATCGATGCGAGGAGTAACCCTTCTTACTTCTGTCGGATATTTTCTGAAAAAATCAAATACACAATTTCGTGTCTTTCATTTTGTAAGAATGAACGCGTGCCTATTTTCACAGATTAATTTCCTTATCGTAGGCTACTAAACTCGGAGAAATTTTCCTGAATCCTCGTGGGGCAGAATTGTTCTTTTCTAAATTGATATATTTAGAAAAACAATTGAATCTTTCTTCGCCTCTTGTATATTATTTTGGGGAGAGATTAATTCCATTTTAAATTGTGTAGTTGAGATTAATTTTATTTTGAACTGTTTAGTTGACGTTGATTTTATTTTTAATTGTTTAGTTGAAATTGTTATTTTGAACGTAGTATTAAGAACACTTACAGTATTGTACTGGTAATATTAATAAGGTGCAGGTCAAGTTAATCATTGGATTTTGTGTCTTTTTTTGTAGGAATGAACGCGTGTCTATTTTCACAGATTAATTTGCTTATCCTAGGCTACTAAATTCGGAGAAATTTTCCTGAATCCTCGTGGGGCAGAATTGTTCTTTTCTAAATTGATATATTTAGAAGAACAATTGAATCTTTCTTCGCTTCTTGTATATTATTTTGGGGAGAGATTAATTTCATTTTAAATTGTGTAGTTGAGATTAATTTTATTTTGAACTGTTTAGTTGACGTTGATTTTATTTTTAATTGTTTAGTTGAAATTGTTATTGTGAACGTAGTATTAATAACATTTACAGTATTGTACTGGTAGTATTAATAAGGTGCAGGTCAAGTTAATCATTGGATTATTTATCAAATAGTAGCGGAATGCACCGTGATTGATTGCCCGCCGTGTTGGCCGAGCATCTTCATCTAAACACTCGAATTAATAACAAGTCAACTGAATGAACTGTGACAAGATTTTAACTGATGTTAAGGTATGCAACCTTTCTCGATGTCGTCAGGAAAATTGTACACGATTTTGGTGATAAACAAGCATCAGTATTCGATGTTTACCATAATTTAAATAGAAAGTATATAGCTATCAGACATGGCGGACTATTAACGGCGGAGCTTTCTAGCAAACACCATTAGATGATAATTGACATAAATCCTGCTCGCCACGTACGAACTATAAAACGTACAAAGATAAGAACTTGGTTAACAGAGAAATCTGAATTTCAAAACACTCTCAGCCTAATACCCACACTCACTTTAATGCATAATAGTCATTAAGCGACTAAAGTTTCTTCTACGCGAGATAACCATAACTAATAATTATTATTCCTAGCAACAAATATTCGCAATTTCTCATTAGAAATTAGTCAAACGTTCGAAGAATATTGTGTAATATGAGAGACGCAATTTTCATTGCGAAAAAAACAAACTGCCAGAAAGGAAACGCAATTACTAAAAATTATGTTTTACATTGATCGTTTAATTTCTACAAATTTTTATGAACGCTAAAAGTTCGATTGCGGTATTATGATAATTATTTTAGGCGAGATTCTTCATTAATTTCGTTTAGAATTGGACTTTGAATGTCTTGCGAAGATGCTTTTAATTTCCTAAGAGGCTGTTGCAGTTCATTTCTCCTAATTATTTTTTATCTATTCTAATACAGCATCCTACAGGTTACTTTGTATCTGTTACTAATTATTAACGTCAGTAATTAACTAACGGCATGTTTTAGCAACTTGAGCAATCGACGAGATCGCTTTTTAGCTGCACTTTACAAGCAAGAGATATTCGAATATGAAAAGGACTCTTATCCTCATAATCTTCGTATCATATCTAGCCATTAAAGCCACGAGCCGCATGGAAACGTAATAGGCAAATAGTCAACATTAAATGAAAGTGCTATAATGATCATTAATGTAGACTAAGACGATTAAAATTAATTACTCGAACCTTTTAGAAAATCCGTGATTATTCGTGGTAATTCTTATAATATTGTACTATCGCAATGCCTAACTCAGACAAGAATTATATTAATGTTGTAATAAAATAGATTTTTGTTTAAATCAAATAGCCACACAAATGTGGAGATTTTTTTAAATTAATAACATCTTAGGTCATTATTGGCCCATAGATACATGTTGAATACAAAAATATATGTCTTATGTCTTAAGTTGTCTAAATACTGTCCTCTCCTTCTTATATAAACTCTTACAAATTAATGTCGCACCTTTTACAGAAAATCATTCATTATTTTAAGCGCATTGACGTTGAGGCTTTTAAAATGTGGAGATACACAGGCGTGCATTGCACTGCCATCTGACAAATGAATGTTTTACTGCGAGTTATGAGTGCCACCACACGGTGGTACCACAATCTCGTCGATATATCGTCGGTGGTAAGGTATGTATTTAGGGGCTCTAGGCTAAGAGCCCCGCGGCCGCAGACAGCCGCAGACCCCAAACAAAAAAGTACATTAAATGATTGTTGTACCGGCAACTATTTAGTTGTTGATTCGAAAAATTAAATGAACAGTCGGTTGTACAGAAGCATTATTAGTGTATAAATAGATGATTAACTAATGCGAATATATGGTTGACTAACAATGTACAATTTAGTTAGGTTATGTTCAATTACGAGACACATAGGTTCTCGCCGCGTGCATTCATTGAAGTATGTACTGGACTCCGAAAATCGACAATTTTATCAAGATATCTTCCCTTATATTTACGAGTAAGTTAATTAAGAAATTTGATTAACACCCTTAAAGTCGGTCTATATAAAATTATAGAAGACTATCGTTTTATTTTATTATCCTACAATTTTAAAAAGATATTATTTCTGTATATTACATATATTTTAGTCTCGTTATGAATCGAAACTAAATTTTAATTAGAATCTTCTATCACAACTACTTTTCAGAGATCAAATAAGGCAATTATGGCACAAACCACCCCAGTGTGTCTACGCAGGATTCGATCCAACTGCGGAAAGTTTACATGTTGGCAATTTACTGATTCTGATGAATCTATTGCACTGGCAACGCAATGGCCATCAAGTGATCGCTGTATTAGGAGGTGCAACTGGTATGATAGGTGATCCAAGCTTTAGAACTTCTGAACGGGTTGAGATAGAGGAAATTGTGCTTCAGGAAAACCTAAACTCTATTGAAAAAGACATACTCAACATATTTGAGAATCACAAAAAGTACTTCTACAAGAAAGGGAAACACAATTTGCAGCCTGTGAAAATACTAAACAACTTGAATTGGTACAGCAACAAAAATATAATCACATTCGTTAAAGAGATTGGCAAATATTTTCGAATGGGCACGATGCTAGGTCGCAGCTCCGTACAAAGCAGATTGCAATCGGATACTGGAATGAGCTTTACCGAGTTCAGCTATCCTGTATTCCAAGGATATGATTGGCTGCATTTATACAAAAAATATAATTGCAAGTTCCAAGTTGGAGGCCATGATCAAATGGGGAATATGATGTCTGGTTACGATTTAGTAACCAAGTGTCTCCATAAAGAAGTCTATGGTTTGACATTACCACTTATCACAGCTGAAGGTGGAAAAAAATTTGGGAAATCGACAGGCAATGCAGTGTTCCTTTCTCCTTCGAGATCCTCTAGTTTTCAACTGTACCAGTTTTTTATTAGGACAGAGGATGCCGATGTAGATAAATTTCTTCGTTTCTTCACGTTCCTACCTTTGAAGTATATTGAAGAACTTGTTGAAGATCACTTCACAGCACCGGAGCTTAGAAAAGCACAGAAAGTTCTTGCAGAGCAAGTTACGTTGTTGGTCCATGGAGGTGAGTAAATAATAATAATAATAATGGAAATGACTTGACGACCAAGAAACTATTCGTATGTCTGTTAAAAAAATCACTGTTAAAAACTACTTACAGAGGAAGGCTTGCAAGCAGCGAAAAGAGCATCCAATATCCTTTATGATACCTCACTCGAGTCTTTGTCCAAAGTAAGCGCAGATGAACTGGCACTGCTACTAGAAGGAGCGACGGTAGTGAATATGTTCGCTGAGCCTGGTCTTACTATCTTTGAATTGGCAATGAAGGCAAACTGTTTCCAAAAAGAGCATGATGCGAAAAGAATTATTGCCGCTGGTGGTTTCTATGTTAACTACCAGAGAATCACAAATAAAGACGAAGTCATTGTACCTGGAATACATATACTACAAAACAATGTTTCACTAGTCAGAGTTGGGAAAAAAACTTACCATGTTATAAGATGGGCCTAATGAAGTTGAAAATTTTTATATAACTTATAAGATTGTTTTCTATGTAAATATAAAAGATAATTTTTAGTAGACAGTATAACACACAGTATCGTCAGAATTATTTACCCTATTTCATTTTACAAATATTTCTGTTCGGAAATGTGAAATGGAGAATTGTTTAATCATAAAATGCAAAACATTTCTCAGCGTGAAAATAGATGATATATTTATTCTAAAACTTAAATAGTACAACAGAATATTTTTACAATTAAATTAATGTATCTTCTGATCGTATATATTCACCTATGTCAGCTTGATGGAAACATACTGTTGCCATTGGATCCGCATACTTGCAATCCATTGTACTTTTTGCTGCAACACCGAAACCCTGCGAAAGATGAAATACATTCAATTACAATCAACGTGATGCTAATAAAATAATACTTTGATAGTTTTCTCACCAGTGGGACATCATTCATTGAAAATATAACCACTCCTTGGTATTGAGGAGTATTTTCTGTTACCCTACTTAAGCCAGATTTAGAAACGTGATGTCCATATAAAAATTGTTGTTCCGCAGAAGGTTTCAGCCATATTTTATGCTAACAAACATTACACAATTATTTTTCACAGCACTAATAAGTCAATAGACTAATGTACTTACTTGCGCATACGGGGCCAAATGGTACAGCGCAGTTATATGCAGCCTAAATTTTCCTGATTTTGTAAATTTCCCAAAACATGTACCGAAACTTGCTAATCTGTCTGGATTCACCATGCAAGCCAGTGGTAGAATTTTTTCAGAAACGTAGTACACTCTGCCCTTTCTTTCTCGAAAGCAATAAACACCATCTGGTCGGTCAATTAATACTTTCACGTTGTCTCCAATACTAAAAAATAAATTTTATATGAAAAATTACAATCTTGTAATATATTACTATAATTCCATTATAATATAATGCATAAATCTACTCACTACTTCGTTAATTTTTCTAAAACTAGTTTTGTTTTCTCTTCGGATAAACGTTTCATTTTTCTGTCCTCTTTTTACTTGTAAACAAATTTTTACACGTCCAATAGAAGTACAATACTATTACAATTTATGCCAGTTCGGTTTAATTACAAGCTACACCATATTATATTTTTAAATTATTGTACCACAACACACGTTACGAGAGGTTAGGGTGCAGAACATGTGTTTTTAGCACGGAGTACATTAACCAGTGTTGATGCAGACCTTATTCAGTTTTTTAGGGACACACTCTGTTTTATCAGTTCGCGTAACATCTTACATAAAACAACTAAATCTAGAGTTTTTGTATTTTAGGGAAAACAATCGGAGAAACAATTTGGAAGAAAGATTTCCTATCTTTCAGAAGGAAGATAGAAAATATTATACAAAGGTTTTGCAGGAAGCCGTTTGAAAATCGCGGGCTTTTTTCAAACGTGGACAGTGACTCTATTTTTCATCATAAATTCTGTAGTAATGTATCAAAAAAATTGAGGCGATTTTCCTGTTTTGTGGCAAGAAAAATATTTAATTATTGGAATGATACAATAGCGAAACATGGTAAGCGACAACAACGTGGACCAATCGGCTAGTGCCTTTATTGTTTCATCAACGATGGCGCCACGTGTCTCGATGAACCGATTTATCTTGCTTCAGAACAAAAACAATCATCGGATATTACATAACGAACAATTGTTGATCTGTCGATGGAAGAAGTAGGCATGAATAATCCGACGCAGCTTGAAAACGAATTTCATTCTAATTCGCGTCTAAAGGACGCTCTACACGATCAATCATTTTGATCAAACGATTGAATCAATTGATTGAGTCAAGCGTGATTTACCCTTCAATCAATTGATTGAAGGGCTGATTGAGGTTGATTGAAGCGCGTGTCGATCGATTGACTCAATCGTTTGATCAAAATGATTGATCGTCTAGGGCCGGTCATACATTTCGTAAAGGACGCTCTACACGATCAATCATTTTGATCAAACGATTGAATCAATTGATTGAGTCAAGCGTGATTTACCCTTCAATCAATTGATTGAAGGGCTGATTGAGGTTGATTGAAGCGCGTGTCGATCGATTGACTCAATCGTTTGATCAAAATGATTGATCGTCTAGGGCCTCCTTAACAGGAAATATTTTGTCTTGGGTAAAGCCAATCTCTTATAAATAAACAATATGTGATCGGGCCGAAAATTCGTCGAACGATCGTACATTCGAATCGGCCGCGTAAAGGTTCATTCATAATGTTCACATTCACACGTTCAGTACATACAGTGAAATGATTTTCTACGCTTTTACAGTTTCGGGATTGGCCCGCGCGGGGGCGTCGCGCGTGCGCAGCTGCGTGCAATCTAACTAAAAATGGCGCCCTGCGGTGTTCTACCATTTGCATTTAGCTGGGCCGGCGGCGTGCGTGAAAGCCATTACCACTGAGAGTCAGCCTTGTTCTGTCGTGTTCAACGAATATGCCTACTTAAAGCTGGCAGCCGCGACTGCCCGCATGTTAGTGCGAGTCTTTGTCTTTCCGTGTGCACAAACCAAGTAAAACAACGGTCCTGTGCGATCCACCTGGTGTCTTCATTTTCTCCGACCGAGACTTGCTCTGAAACCAGCAGTTCCTCGGCGCACCTTGCTGGTACGTATCCACGGAATTTGGACACCTCATGCAACATTATCACCATCTCTTCAAACGTTTCTCACATTTACGCGAAATTTCAGTCATTTCCATGGTGTTCTGCAGACGACATTTTCCACACCGCGATTTAATCGTCCGCAAACATTCTATCAACCGTGTCTCGCACGAGGTATATCCACGAATAAATCGTGTCACCGCGAAAACAAATTCGTTTCGCGTTGTGATTCGTTGTTATTCCACACCGTTCGACTGCTTTCTTCGATACGACGACACGCTAGCTTTCACACGTCTAATATTTTCTCACTGTAGGGCCCGCTTCTATTTCGTTATAACCTTACACCGTCGCAATTAAACGGTTGCCACCTTGTCGTGCGCTAATTCGAACGAGACCACCACGACTTCCGATCACGCCACCGGAACCACCATGCCTTCGACTGATTTTTTTTTGTACGCGTCGGTTACTGTAATCGACGACAATTTCTCTATCGTTTAAACGTCGTTTCTGACGACACCGTGCGCACAGAATCGAAACGTGTTGTTCATTTCCTTCGCATTACTCTTTCGATTTCTTATATCGTTTGAATGAAACTCTTCAAAATTCAATCAACCGTTCGTTCTTGTCGTACTACGCGATATAGTGCGACGATTCGGTAGCACGGCATTCACGTGGATGACAATGTGCAACCGTGAACAATTTTAACGCACCGGTTAAGTTTCCCTGTAAATTGGAGAATGCGAATTATACACGGAATTACGATCTCGGCTCGTTCCACGGTAACTTTGCAGTGATTGTTGACACCGTACAAATATTCGTTTTCCGTTACTTCCTCGTACCGTATGCAACTAAGCGAATATTGCCAGGTGCAACGGTTAAATTTTGAATTAATTAAAAGCGTGTATAAATATTTAATCGCGAGTCGCGATTCGGATTTTATCGCGCCCACTCTATCTGTTCATTTAAAAGTTTTTATCGGTATTACATGACGGTCTCCCACTACCGCGACTCTTCTAAATATCAGGAATACACGTGTGCGGAGATTAAGTGGTCCAACTGGCCAGACGCGTGCGGATATTATCAAAGTTTAGCAATAAATAGCCGAATTGCCGAGTGACAGCGTGTTGTAAATTTCCGTGCACGAATGTCGAATTTGAAATTCCCGCTTCGATGGATCGCCGTATAACGCGATCAAAAAAAATGGCTATATATATATACCTTCTACGCGCGCGCGTGTGTGTAGACCCTTCGCGACAGTAAATGTAATATTAAACAATTTTTGTTTGCACGTTTGAAAAGACAATTTTTTTCATTAGTTTGTGCGAGAGTCAACTGGAATTTGAAAGAAGTTATTCTGGGCAAAAATAACTGCAATAAAATCATCGTTTGTTAGTTTTGAAATGAGACAAAGTATTTTGCACAAACCGAGAACGGTGCATAATAATTTGTAAAAAGAAAGAAAGTTTTTTAAGTTGTCTGTACTAGAGATTATACTGTGTTCATAGTGAATATTATTGGAACAGTTATTTCACAGAGTTTCACAGACGTAGAGACGCAATCAAGTTCGCAGTCCGTTTTGTAATTTTGTGAATTTGAATTACCCGCGCGTCCGTCCCTTAACCACGCGTCCTTCGTCTCATACGAAGGAGAATAAAATCGCAGGACAGTGTTCTCAATTTGATTACCACTTCTTCGAGTTCTCTTTTCTTTTGTCTTGTATAAGAAAAAAAAGATACAGCCCTCGTGTCGACATATCGTACAAAAAGGGCGGTACGAAAGGATTGCTGGGCATACTAAACGGAATTATCTAAAATAAACAGATTTGGGGGAGGGGTTGTTGACGGTGTCGTGTTACACCCTTTTTCATGTAAAACACTCGCATGCCTGTTGTTTTTTTCGACATTGAGACGTTACGCGAAGAAGTAAAAGCTGAGTATTAATTTATTCAGCATATTCCATTCGAGTTTTGTTTTTATATTAATCATTCTCCACGTTCTGCTTGAGTAAATAAAAAGACTGACAAATGTAAATGAACGATCAAGGAAATCATATCGTCTGTTTGACCCGCGGAATTCAGTGATTGCATATAAATTGTCTATCTACACGTGTTACGCCCGTGTGTCTCAGTTCCCTCAATATTTTAATGGTCAATTATTACGATACGGTCAACTGTTTTTGTGGACATTCGTTTCTGGCGGGCTTTTTTCGAACTGTGGGTCGTGCAACCTTTCGGCACGAATTTCACGTGTAGGAAATTCTTCTGAAAGAAGGAAAAAACGATTTGAATATTCAGTTAAGATCTCCGAGTGCGTCAGACGTACACGTTAAGTCGAAATTATTTTTCGTTTCACGAGATCTTCACGGTGTTTGAACGGGCATATGACGATTCGAACCGGTTCCGGTCGCATGATATGTTAGACAAGTAAATTTCAAAGGGAATTTGAATTAAACCAGAATATTTTATAATATGCTCGAAGTATTTTAACATGTAAATTTCAATCTTTTGCTTCCAGAGTTGCTTTGATCGGATTATTAGAATTATCTATTGGAATATTATGCATTGACATTGAATAGGATATTCTCGCATGGGACCTAAAGTCATCGATCAATGTTCTTCTGAAGCGAAATGATTTCGAGTCGCTATAGAAAATTATCAGTCGGTTCTCGTTCCGGATAACATCCGACTGTCTGCTTTGCTAAGGACACGTAATACTCTAACAAGATTGTCTATCGTTTCCACGAAATAATGATGATCACCCCATCTCTATGACCACGTTGACTGGCTGCGTCGTCATACATGCACAATATATGCGACGATATAAGACGTATTATTTGTGCAAAGGCTATAGCCGGGTTTTGAAGTGAAATTCGCCCCCGGCGGTATTTCAGTCGAACTTGTGCCATTCGATAGCCTATCCAAAAAGACCCGGCAGTGCCAAGTTTCAGCCCCCTATCTCATCTGTAGGGGTAGTTATTGAAGAAAAACGAAAAACCAGTTTTTTGCCCATTTTCCCCATTTATTGGCAATTTAAAATTCTGAAAAAAATCTGACATATTTCGGATACTAAGCCTCATATTCGGTATATCATTTCCAGATTTTTTAGTTGCAAACTATGGCTGTAGTCTATGAAAAACACGAAAAAAAATCGAAAAAATGTAGATTTCATATAAAAGTTGATTCCGTACCACTCTTATATTAATTTAGCAATGAGATATTTTGAAAATCATTATGCTCAATTTTTTCAGATTATTTTGAGGGGTGCAACAATGTTGGAAAAAATAAAAACCAGTTTTTTCGGCGTTTTTCCTAAGTTACACTTATTTTTTTCCGATTCCAAAATATATATTATGTAATATTAAGCATTCTTATGTTCAGAGAAACAATGTCCATATTTTAAAAATTGCGTAGTACAAAAAACAAACAAACACTATGTACGATATATTCAAATATTTCGAAGGTAATTCGACTGCGGAGCCGCTGGAGACTTTTTGGTCAAGGACCGAGTCCCGGTCAAGTCACTTTTTTTTTTCTAAGTCCACCAGATTTTTTTTTTTACTAACCATATGATTGTTCATAAAACAATGTAAAAATATTTTTTGGAGTACTTTCGGCACCAAGTCGTTTACGGACTGTATTACAGTCTACTTAAGATTTTTTACATTGTTAGCGAACCGGTTAAATAATTGATGAAGCAAGGACTATTTCTGCATTAATGCTATATATTTGCAATTTATGTCAACAAATTACATCATAATTTGCGGAGATTAGATTATTACTACTACCAGCACTTTCAAACATTGTTAGTTTTAAAAAAGAGAGGAAATATATTCTTTTGACTAGGACGAGAAAATCAGATAATAAAAAGAGTTGTTTACTAGTATTTTATAAATGCACGTACGGAAGAGTCGCTTGTAAACAGTTAACGACTTTAGTAGATCGTTACTAATACTTTGTAAATATGGTGAAAAAGAACAGTAACGGTTTAGTTCAACATTGTAGCGTAACTCTCGAATTTTTCTGGCGAGTTCGTATACTCGTGTTGGGTATCATTTTAATCAGAAAAACATCGGGAATATGTTGATAAAGTTTCATGATAAACAATTTAAAAACAACGAAGTCGTAACACCGAATTAGTATAGCCCCACCGAAATGCTGATCGTCGACCTTTGGTTTGCTCGTTGTTCTTTTCTACGTTCGACGCCGGTGACAAGAATTCGAGGAATAGAGTTTGTACATATGTACTACGTTTGACCTTCGAGTCCCCACATTTTCAAGCCATCTATGTATACGATCATATTGCTGAGAATTCTTTAGAATTTTTCAAGAATTTCACGGAGAATCACCTAAACCAAAGAAGGCTTCAAAAATGTGCCTTGAAAACTGTGTAATAATATTTTCGGCTCGGCATATGATGGACGATGATTGAAATTTTGTATCCTTCTCAATGTCCGATTAATGCAATTGATTAAATGGCGTGGTGAAGTAAGGAAGACATCCGATGTGTACAAAGTCCGATTATACCGTTCGAAAGCACTCTTCAAGCGTAATCTGATAAACGAACTTCCGTGAATAGTGTGTCGGTCGCCTGTCCCCGGTCGTTTATGTAAACAAATGTCGGCTGATCGAAATAGTTTGTTTCTTTTTGCGCTGACAATATTATCTACCAATCGCCGATTATCGAGGGTGAGCCGATTTCTCCGCACGCCATGTGCTTCTCTTTTTTTTTACTCTTGAATATGGCGTGATGCTGCCAATCTCGGCATGCATACACATGATCTCTGTCCTGAAATTACATAATTTGTTGCTGGTTGACAATCGCATTTTTCGCGTGTCTCGTACGACAGATTCTAATCATTATATTTAACTAGCTTCACCGATTCTGCTTCATTTTTTTTGTTCTGCTTCATATTTTCATTCTTTATTGTTTTGTAATAAAATCGCGCAGGATCCGCATAACTTTAATTTTTTTATTTTTATGAACTGAGAATTTTCACGAGTCGAATTTTAATTTGGTTCTTCTACGGAGCGCAACAAGTTTTATTACATATCGTTAAAGATATGGAGAACACGATCCAGCTATAATTAACGTATTCTTATCTAGTATAACAGTAACAGAGACAACACAGTACGAAATAAAGAATATATAAAGTAATTTGTTTCTTCGAGTAATTTGAATACACATGGTTTCGATGGAAACCTTGGGTATCGAAACACTGGTGTAGGCAACGGTGCAAAGCGTCAGATTAGAATATCTGATAAGTGTATGAATTATAGATTCGACACGGCGTTTGGTCGATTTCGAACATGGAAATATTTTTGGTCATTGAAGTCGTAGTTGTCGAGTGTCTTATTGGACTGATAAACGGAATTCTACTGACGCTGAAAAAGCTTTAGCTGCTATTGTGTCGAACATTTCGAGGGACTACACTACTAGTAATTTAAAAAAAAATACAATGCAAATTAATATCCATACAGTACTCGAAGAGTTCAAAAGAACGACCTTTAAAAAAATTACATTTTTTTGAAAAACGAATATTTAGCGTGCAAATTTTTATATACATTCTTCAAGGCATTTATGTACAGTAAAATTTTTGTAAATTTACATTTAGCGGTTTGATCACAATAAATTCCCAAAGCGGGTCGACTTTTAGGCGCCCAAATCAGTCAGTTGGCAGAATGTGCTCGCAAGAAATTGTCTCACCTAAAACTAAATTTTTTACTTTGAGGATTTTTGCATATGGCCTCCAAAATATTATTTCCGTCCCGTAAAAATTTTGTCAATTTATATTTAGCCGATTGGTCACAATATATTCCTAAAAAGAAGCGATAATTCCAGTGCTCGGAACCGGTTGTTTCAAATTTACATTTTCAATTTATTTTTTAATGCGCATCCGAATAGTAGGAATAACAAAGTGTGTGCAGCGTCAGAGTGGACCAAGATGACGGTATCCGACTGCGGATAATGTTTTCTCGTGCGTCACAAGTCGGTTTGTATGTACTTTCAGAAATTGTGGGCCCGTTAATTACTGAGCAAACAGTTTTCCCCGCGACTTTTCCCGTGAAACCGTCCGCGTCACCTGTAATTTGCATGACACAACCAATAACGTGCCGGCGCGCGGATCTTTCAAACAAGTCCGAGGTCAGACCCTGCTCTATGTTTCTTGCTGCTTGGCATATCTGTTTTTCACCGTACAAAACACGACAGGCTTTATAGATCAGAATATACTACTTAGTAATTACTACTACATTTGAATTTCAAAAATCTGAGTCACTTTTTACTTTTTTATCTTTTTACTTTTGTTGATAATAGCTTTATCAAATAATAATTTCGTCTATGCATGCGATTGTTAAATAACCTACTTAATATCTTTTAGTAATATTTTTTTGTGAAACATGGTTTAAAATTAAAATTTCTTTCGAAATGAATAAATTTGAATTTTTAACCCTCCTTTGCAACGTGATAAGTTGCAAAATAACCCAATAACGTAACAATGTTAAATATTAAACATTTCATCGATTATATATTAAAATAGGGACTTCGATATCAGAGGTCACGGATGTCAAAGCACCTACAAGTTGCACCTGTTCTTCTGAAAGTAACAGTACCAATCACTCTCGCACAGATTCATCGGGTAATTCTCTAGTGAAATGACTCCACGATGACGAAGAATGTAACCGCTCACGCACGGTCCAACAGGTGTCATCACAGATGAGGTTTAGGTTAGAAAGTAGCTGAGCCTGGGATCCGAGTTGTCAGGGATATTGCATAGAAGAAACTTTCACTCGTTAGAGGAATAAAACTCAGCTGGGGGTACAGCCTAGACTGAAACTGCCTCTGAGCTGACTGCAGTACTCATAGTCCTCTGGCTAGATTACTATACCCTATTTTTCAATGGACAGTTATTCCAATTATTCTTATCGCTATAAATTTTTCTCTTAATATTTCATCTTGTAAGAATTTCGAAAAAGATCCAAAAATGGATTGAATCGATTTAGCTCCTTGTCTTATAGTTATGATTAGACTGCTGATCTTCATACAAAAACAAAATTGTCCGTGTCAATTGCAATTAGAATCATTACTTAATATTTCATTTATGATAACTGCAGGTAACCCAATTATGATAATTCGAGGTTTTTGTCCAGGTTTAATCATCCGGTATTCAGTTGATAAAGTAAGTGACTCTGAATGGGTCTATCATGATTAATGAATAATCAATAATGTTTGCATCCAAAGGCGTCAAGACGCGCTTGTATCTATAAATCTTGATTCTGCAACCGCTGATGGTTGCAATCTCGAACTGAGGTCACTCGACAGATAAATTCTAACATCCAAGTGTAGGCGGTGGTACTCTGATGACTCGCTCAGGTCGCAGTTTACTGTCACAAAATGTGTACACATACGTCATACTCATTAAGCAAAAGATTCTCTAGGAAGGTGTCCACGAAAAAGGTCTTCCGTTCTTGAAACCCCGATTCTGTCGGAGCCACTTTCAGTGATAAATCGCACCTGACGTCAGGCGATACAGGTGAGAGCCTTTCTCCAGTGAACGGCCTCGGATTCTATTGGTCAATCAGACTGTGGCATGTTTTTGGGAGACTCGATGGTGGCCATAATCTCTCTCCGGTCAGGCTCGTAGCTTGTGCGACAATACCAATTTGGTGACGAAACTCTGTTGATTTTAATCATCATTTTTAACGTTACGTTTTTCCGATTCAAATGAATCCAAACACGATACGATTTGAATAGAATTTAATAGAACCTCGATTATCCGAACAGTATTCCGTTTGGACTCGTTTGAATCGCGAATATGTTGGTAACGGTTTCACGAAAGAAAACAAACCATTGAAAAAATGTTTTGTTTACTGTTTCACAGCTATTGTGCGCGTCTGTTTCACGGGTATCGCGAGATTACATTTCGAATCGAAGTTTTCACAATATTATGACTCTCTCTTCGGAGAATAGATGCAAGTGTTATCTATATATGCGCGCAGTTAAAGTCTATTAAAGAAGACTCGATATCATTAGATTATAGGAGATAAGGAAATGAAATCGGTATAATCGAGTCGGACAATTAAAAGGCGACAGTACGGTTGTCAGATCGCTCGTTTACGTCTCACCAAAGGTTATGCGAATTAATTGGTTGAATTATCTAGATGTATGACAGATGCTATTTGTTCCGGGAGCGGCTCTAAGTGTCCTCGGGGCAGTGTCATCAGAGAGAAACAAGGGGAATACAGTTCACCCCTTCTCTGATAACCAGATTAATATGTGACCAGTCTAAGGTCTTAGTGGGGGGATATTGGAGTATGCTCATGGTGCTGGAAGGGGGAAGGAGGAGAGTCTTGCAATCCGTCCGGATTGCAACCTGGTTGCACTGCTCGGGTGAAAATGCGTCGAATGATAATGAGGGTAATGAGTGATCGTGATCTTGACCTTACATTATTTACTGGGCAAGTTTTTCTTGTCTATTGTGACGCTCGCTCTTCGAATCTTTCCATATTTACCTCATTATATTTCAAGCTATACAATTCCACGACACATATAAATTATCCCGTGGCTGCATGATTTTTTAAATTGGAAATATTGAAAGGTCAGTTTTTGTGAATTTTCAGAAAAATAAACATAAATAAACATAGTAAGAAAACATATTATTACTTTACTATATAACAGATTTGTTAACGGTATGATACACTGTGCAGCGAAGGGTTAAAATATCTAAAACGCGATGTGGCAATAAATTTGTGACGGGAAAAAAGCTAGGTTATAAAACGTGCTTAAAATTGGAATTATAAACTCAAATTTCATGTCACGTTATAATACTTGTTTAACGTAAACTTAAAAAGAGTATTTTTCAGGGCAATAGCAGCCTGGACCGATCTTTTATTTAGCGTTTTTGAAAAATCCTATTTTCGTATTACGTATCGAGAAATGAGAACGCGCATCCAGCACCCTTGCAATTCTGGGATAACGAGTCTACTCCCTTAAACACGCTGTGAAAGTCTCGGAACGTTAACGCATAACAATTCCTGTTATTAGGATTTTGCGGCTGCGTAACCCATTACTGTGTGGCACGTTTAGCTTGCTTACACATACATATGCATGTACTATTACATACACTGTCACAACCGTCTTGCAAGTTGTAATGTTACTTTGACATTGTAATTAACATATATTAGATAAGCGACAACTTGGAGAAAAATCGTGGTTTTTTCCTGCATAACCAGAATATTAAATTATTCGGAATAATATTCATTCGTACTTTGTCCTACACTATTCAGCAACGCCAGTTTTCAGAATTTAATGATACAATAAAAATAATAGAATAAAATGCAATACAATAAAACAACAAATTTTCTTCGTTCGTTTAATAACTCTCACAATTTTGATAGCGAGACCGTATACAAATTCGTTAATAGGTTTGTGCAAACGAGCTGTTTAAAATTTTTTAAGATTATCTCGAGTAGTTAGGATAGGTAAAAGATGGTAAAGTGCACTCTTAAAATAGTTCACGGTAGTTTGGGTCTTTCGTTTGGTAATTTTATATTTGTCGGACACTTTTGTTCGGTTTTTCAACTTATGGTAATATAATTCAGACGTCATACGAATAAGTTGCACCAGAATGCATATGTGTCGCAACGAAATGTACTCTACGACTGTCGACTGACTCGGCAATTTGGGACATTTAATGGCCGTTCACTGACGTACTGAATGGATTAATTATATCGCACAAAGAAAAGCGAAGTGTGGCTTCAAGAACTTCGTGACGCATCCATTATGAATCAATGAAACATAATCTAGCCGGTACAAGTTTTGCTTGGGAAACTCTAGAAAAAATGTCGTAAACTCTCGACCCGGTTTGCAATTTTAATTTTGGAATACGAACGATCGAATTTTCGACGTAATCAACTTCAATGCGGAACTTCAACCCCAGGAAAGATTCTTTAAACCTGTGGTTTTGCAATGCCATAAATATTTAAACATAATTGTAATTATCCATTGAACTTTCTCATGAACTACATCAGCAATTATTACAATTTCAAATCGTGCTATATAAAGACTTTCAGGTGCACGAGAATGTGCATACATGTGAAAATTCAAGGAAAAATGAATAGTATTATATGAAGTTAATGCAATGTTTTTGTAAATAATGTTTCACTCGCGCCAGAAGGATTGACCTATTTTTATTACGGCAAAGCGGCTAATAAACATAAGTGGCATAAAGATCCAGGGTCTAATTACGCGAGCATTTTCCGACGTGAAATGAACGGTCATTTGGAAGTGTTCATAATGATCGTGCATAGTCGTTGAGGGCGTAACGAATCAGACAGAGACACGGAGGCCTGTGTACCCGGCTTTTCTTTTCGACCTATTTTGTCCTGGGACTTGTAGCATGCAAATTTCTCCCGTTTAGTCTTGTTTTGCAAGGAGCGGACCACGTGTCAGTGTAACGAGGTCGTTGATTGTATAAGGAGGTCGCAGTTCAGCTGTTTCGACTTCCGTTTGGTTTACGTCGGAGCTAGTGAGGTATTGAGGATATCAATTAAAGTTGGACGTTCATCATAAACGAAAGTTCCAGTTACGCAACAACGCCGATCGCCGTCGATTTCTTTCAATATATTTTCTGCTGTAATCCTCGTCGATTTTTCATTGTACAACGGATCTCTCATTTGTCGTTTGGGACCTTCGATTGATCGAGAAATATTTCACAGCCTTTGAACAATACCAAACTGACCTGAATTATGCTTCCAAAATGCACGAGCATCGTATGACACGTAGTCTTCAATGATTTGGAGATGTTCGAACGTCGTAGAATGTGTTTGAAAGCGTTTTTGGAGGTCAGTCAGGTTTGTGAAGCATCACTGAAAATATTTTTTAGACGTCTTGTAGAAATTGCAACATCGTGGACAAAATTTTGAGCATTGCAAAGAATATTGAAACATTGTAAAAAATCTTGGCAGACATTTCAGAGATATTCGAGCGTCATTAAAAAATGTTGGAATGTTTTGAAGTTGTTTAAATAACTTAATTAACTTTTTTATTTTTCATTTTTATCGAGTGAAACCGCTAATAATGTAATCGCCACATTTTTTTCAGTCTGAAATGAGCCCAAACACGATATAACTTGAAATATATTTACTTGTGCAGAACAAATATTCATAACTAAATGTAATTATATATTAAATAAATGTTATTTGAATTGTATCGTGTTTGGACTCGTTTGAATCAGACAAATTTGAGGATTATGATAACACAGAAGTGGAATTCTTGAGTAATAACGAATAATTCGATTTATAAGAATTTATAAGAATAATTCGAATAGTTCCATTTTTGAATTAGTCGAGCTTATTGTTGCGACCGTAGAAGCGTTTAGGGCCATTTCAAGGTCTTATCCAGATATAAAAAACAGTTGAAAATATTGACGAGATAGCGCCACATTGTCAGCATGTTTTCTCACAATATAAGTCAATCTTTTTTATTACCACGTTTTTATTAGCTCGCTTTCTTGTTTGTCTGTTTGTCCGTTTGTTCGGTGGCAAATTTTGCAATTGATTTTAAACTAA
>CM052325.1:9665751-9701531 GCA_028455615.1 Lasioglossum zephyrum | reverse complement strand
CTCCTCTTGATTTAACCGGTATTTAAATCAAGTTTTTTGCTCACTTAAGCAGCACCAACTTAAAACACCGGTTTTTTTTTATCATGCCTTAATAACTTGTTACTATTCTACGTAAAATTATGAATTCGCAAATATTTACTTGTATGGTTTCCTTTTTGCAACGACAGACTATTAAAAATAATACTTTTTTAATAGTCTTTTGCTGTAAAGAACAATACAATATCTTATATAATAACATTACAATATTTGTTGAGTCGAAAAATACGTTTTTTTTTAAGTCATGTTTCTCGAAAACTGCGCGCGATGGAGAAAAATTAAGGGCAGATTTGGAATCAGCGCGAAAAACTCTGTAAGATCCACCAAACAGTTATATATATGGAAACATGAAAAAAGTTGAAATTTGTTAGACAGTGTAATTACTGAACTAAATTGTATTCAATGCAGAATGTTTTAACGTATGCGTAAGTGTTGTGTATAATTAGTAAAAATTATATATTTCAGTATAAAATGTGATAAATGTGCAGTAAGTGCGTGTTAACAAATTCCCGCAGCGATAAAACCTCTGTCACTTATTATTTACATTTGTTACATCTGTGGTTTATTATACTGTATAACGATACATATTATTTTATAGGATTTTCTTATGGTATTGTAGTAGTATTGTCATTGTTGCCAGAGCAATTCATTTATGATCTTTAAATATTTAAAACTGTTTTAGCGTTCGTAGACTTTCGCAGCTGACTATATGTAGATTTTCGTGGCCGCCCATATTTGCAATATGGTTTTGTGTCCGGGATTTCTCTTCGCAACTGCATTCCATTTCGACATAATTATTCTGCCGACATTTCTATGTGTAGTCCTCGGATACCGTTTCGATTCCATTCAACAATTGTATGAGAACCCGTTAATTACAATCCATTTGATCCGTGTCAGTCTTCTCAAAAATATTGTTGAATGTCACTGAAATATTTTACCCACGTTTATATTAGCTTGCCGTGTTTGTATCAAATCTTGTAATCGAATTTTAAATCACTTTCCGATGAGCTAGAGATTTGAAACTTTAAACGTAGCTCAGAACAGGAAGACAATGTAATATTAAAATTTTTTTTAAACTACATTTAGGAGATAAAAAAATCTCAGCAGAGTATCTCAAAAAATAAAGAAATATATATAAAAAAAACTTTTTAAAAACGACGCTTATATTAAAATGCACTAAAAAAGGAGAAAATAATTTTATTAGATATTAGTGACCACAAATAAAAGCGTGGAGCGTCCACGAAGATTACGTTAATACAGTTTAGCGCTCCACTTTTTTATTTATAGTCATTAATATTTAAAAAGATTATTTTCCCCTTTTTAGTGCATTTTAATATAAGCGTGGTTTTTAAAAAGTTTTTTTTATATATTTTTTTATTTTAAATAAAACAGTTACTATAATCTTGCTGTTCATAAGGTACAAAGTACATAATATTTAACGTCGCAAATTAAAAAAAGAAGTACGTCTAAAGTGATCTTTTTCTAGGATGTTTTAAGATTATTGACGTATCCTATCGTTATAACGTTTTTTTTAAGTCTCGCTCCGCCGTTGAACGCGGGTTCAATGATGCACGACCTTGCGACCTTGAGCGGCAAAAAAATCTTTTCTACCCAGTGCCTATGTGTGTCGTTCATAGTGAAATATCACTACACGCCGGATGATCTCTTGGCATGCTGTTGAAATCGTTCTTACTTTCGATATTGACGGGGAATTGACGATAATGATCGCGATAACAGCCTTGATTACACGCACCAAGTCACGGTAACCATATAACAATTTCGACGAAATACTGTTTCATGACCAGGCCACGAATCCTTCTACAAACTAAAAACTTTCCGAGCCAACTGTAGGGAACAGAAGTGAAATGCAGTCTTTTTCCATTGCAAGGAAAATATTTAAAAATATATACATGTAAAAATAATTTTTTTCTTTCTTCGTGATTCAATCAAATTTATTCATTTATGTGACGATTAACGTGATCCATATAAAATTATTGAAAGTTAGAAATGCTTATCATGAATCGCACCTTACACAGCACATACTAGATATTAATATTTCAGGTGACCGGCATAATGAAGTGACCATTTTACATCGTATACAGAATATCTTAAAACTAATGTTTTTATTGAGAAAGGATCGTATTGCCAGGTTTTTTAAAAAAATCTTTATTGTTACACCAAAGGATTGCTATCAAAATTAAAAAAAGTATTTGCAATAACAAGAACTTATAACTTTATTTTAACAAAATAAGCATTTTCATATGTGACAAAAAAGTGACCGTTCTAGAATTTATAGCGTTTTCATTTAATCGCGATGTATAAACATGATGTATAAACATGTGACTAACAGTGCCTTGTATACATGTCGAACAAAGCGCAAAAGTACATAGAAAAGTAGTGAATGGACTTGAGGAATTTCATATCAGATTCGAAATTTGATTATGGAAGATCTCTCAGAAATGTGAAGTCAGCAAGAGCGCTATCCAGAAACTTTATAAGAAATTTTTGAACACCGGAACAGTGGCCGATCATATGAATGGTGAAGAAAGATCCGAGGACAACGGTCAGGGATATTCTAGGAGCAGATTTACAGGGCCGTTTCGCACGCAAGCACCACTGATTAATAAGAGAAATAAATAAAAGCGACTCATATTTGCAAAAAAGTATGCAAGTCAACTCGTGGAGTTGGGTTAACGAGTTTTATGGATGACCGAAAGTAAATTCGAGCTTCCTGGATGCAAACAACAACTCCGTGCGTGGCGAAAAACTGGCGAAAAGCTTCAAGAAGGTCGTCACCTCCAGAACACGGTCAAACACGGTGGAGGTAATATTATGGTCTGTGGCTGTTTGTCTTGGGAAGGCGCAGATCAATTAATAAAAATCAATGGAAACATAACTGCTGACACTTATATCGATATTTTACGTGTGTATTTGGTAGTTTCGTTGATCCAATTAGGCTTGGAGAATAACTTTATTTTACAACAAGATAACAATTCCAAGCATACCGCCAAAAAAAACCAAGAAGTTTTTTAATTCCCACCACATAAAACTACTTTATTGACCTCCGCAGTCTCCAGACTTAAATCCTACCGAAAAATTATAATCGAATTTTGACGGAAATCTGAACAAAACTGGAGTCAAATTCTTGTTATTGCAAATACTCTTTTAATTTTGATAACAAACCTTTGGTATGACAATAAACCTTTACAAAAAACTCGATAATAGGATCCATTTTCATTAAAAACATTAGTTTGAAGATATTTTGTATACAATGTAGGATGATTATTTTATTATGCCAGAAGCTCTAGTGGAACGAGAGACAAAAAAGAAAAGGTCCAATTATACGTCGTATTATAATTTTTCAAGTCATGGAAAAAAATGGCACGTTAGCATGACTGGAATAGAATTCATAAATTATTTCATCAGAGTTCATAATATCCGTATTCATTCATTACGTTTTTCCGCTCTGAACAGTGAAAAGACCGTCTTCAGTCACTATTTACATATGAACACGGGGAAGATTAAAAAATCAAATATATTCAGAATTTTTAATCACAGATTGCATACATTGTTTAATGTATAAATTTGTAACGAACTTGAGATAATCTACAAATTACAAAAAGTGTTGGCTCAATGTCATACATAACCGAATAGAATGCAAATTTTTTTTAAATACTGAATTAAGCCTCGTCGAACACGATGCATCGCAGTTTCGCTACTGTGGTTTTGAATACGAAACGACACGCAGCGTTTTGTGGTCGCCGAAGAATGTGTCGCGCGAAGCAAAAACGGAAATAAATAATATGATTTTAACGTTCTTTCATTTTTTCATTACAGTTGGAAGGTGAGCCGTAAACAAGCCGTTTAGTAACATTTGCTGAGGGAAGTGCCGAGAACACACTACCAAGATGAACAAAATGGATTACATGGAGGTCACTGTGCCCAACTATTCGTACGTCTTCAATTTTGAAGAAACCTTCCGTCACTTAGACACCAAAATATGGATGACGAAGAACTGGACGAACGGTTTCTACTACTGTGGAATTTACATGATTTTAATATTTGGTGGACAGCATTATATGTCAACCAGGCCAAAGTTTGATCTAAGAGGCGTACTTTCACTGTGGAACACGCTACTTGCAACATTCTCCATTATTGGATTTACCAGAACAGCACCAGAATTGATCCATGTACTCAGGAATTATGGGTTTTACCATAGTATTTGTATACCTAGGTAATTATAACAATGTTCACGAATAATTCTCATAAAATGAACGCCATTGCGTATCAATATATCAATACCGAAATTAACCAGATTATAATGGGAGGTATAACATCATCATCAAATAACTAACAATTGTTATTAATAACGTTGAACGTTTCTATGACTGAAATAGTTGAAACATCCGACACTCTTTCGGTGTCCCATAAATGTTGTACTTCCTTGAAACGGTGTGATGCCTGAAGTCATTTGAAGCAACTTAATCTTTTTAAGAAGTGATTTATGAACTTATTGGTCCGTGTTTTTCGTTAATAACTCCTAATAAAGCCGAGGAGAACTGTTTCAAATCGCACGCACGCATTTCTGTTATAAATGCATATAAATCCGCAATGATTGATGGTACCAGAACTAATAACGAATGTATTTTGCAGCTTCATCGAGCAAGACTGCGTGTCAGGGTTCTGGACATGGATGTTCGTGTTGTCGAAGCTTCCAGAGCTGGGCGACACAATCTTTATAGTGCTACGGAAGCAACCGCTGATCTTCCTACATTGGTATCACCACATAACAGTGCTACTATACTCCTGGTTCTCGTACAAGGAGTACACAGCGTCGGCTAGGTGGTTCGTCGTAATGAACTATTTCGTTCACTCGATAATGTACTCGTACTACGCGTTGAAAGCGATGCGCTACAGACCGCCTAAGGGGATCGCGATGCTGATCACCACGTTGCAGTTAGCACAAATGATAATCGGCTGCGTGATCAATATTACGGCTTATCAGTACCTGGAGAGCGGACTGATCGAGTGCGGCATCACCCGGGTCAACGTCAAGTTCAGCCTGGCCATGTACTTCAGCTACTTCGTGCTATTCGCTAAATTCTTCCACAAAGCCTACCTGGGCGGCAACAGCCGCAGGGCCACAGCGGCGAAGAAGGACGGCTATGCCAACGGATCTACGGAATACGAGAAGCTCAAGGCTAATTAAGCAACCCTCTAATCAACATCCTACACACACTCTCAGAACACAGAACATGCACACACACATACACACACCAGACAAATAAACAAAAGGCAGACAAGTAAAAAAAGAGACATTTTTGGAAACATTTTCTAGAAACGATTTTCCGAAGAGATCCGACGGAGAACGCTTTCTGGGAATGTTCTATTTAAAAAAGACGTATTTTGGGAATGCTTTTCGAAAATGTTCTTTACTTTGTTCTTCCCTATTTTCGGTTTTGAGAGAGAGATAGAGAGAATTGAAAGTCTTATGGACACAGTAGTAGCGTGTGGGTGAAGGTAAACAATGGAGGAGAGACGACAATGCGTTACTCGATGAAATATAGCACACTGAATTTTATGATAATGTTAAATGTTGCACATTGAATTTAGTAATGAATTTAAACGATGGTAGCGTTGAACGCGTTATCGAGCCAGTAACGAGCTTCTTAGAAGCTCTCCACGAGAGACGAGAGAAAAGACAGAAGAAGAAGAAACTATATTTTCGTTTTAGAAACGACAGGGCAACAACGTCAAATTATAAGCGGTTTCTTTTTGTTGGTAGAACGAGGACAGAGAGAGGAATATTGTAACGATAATAGCGCGTTAGAGGGACGCATTGTTACGGACGTTGTGTGGATCTCACGATTAACAACAAAAATGTATTTTCTATCAATCTCGGAAATATGTTTGACACGCGACGTCTGTCGGACATCAAGACTAGAGACAATTTAGCACCGACCAGAAACGACACAAGTGTTCTTTCTACTAATTGCTTCTTACATGGGCTAGTATAAAATTTATACTAGAAGTATTTTGTAACAAGATTTAATGGATCAAGCCTCGTTCTAGCCGAGTATAAACAATTCCGAAGAAACATATGTCCACCGAACATTTCATTAGGGTCTACCTCCGAGAAAACGAGCTAAGAAATATTCTCCGTAGAAAATAGTAAAGATGAAAAGTAGAGAGAGAAAGGTCAAAGAATAACATTATAATCCTGAATTGTTGTTCGGGGTCGATTGAGTAACGAAACGGAGAAGTATTTATATTTACTATTTTCTATCACGACTATTTTGTGCCGGTAATGCGTAAAGAGAAAAGAACTGACGACGACAACAACAACGAGGACGACGACGACGACGATGATGATGATGGAGGAATATGGGCTGCTCACTGACACCTTTTGTCACTGACCCGCTCAGTCAGGGTGCAGCCAGCTTTGCAGGGACACGTTTATTCTGTTTGCAACTTTTTATATCGCATAATTTGTTCCGAGGAAGAAACGTCGTTCTTTTGTACAAATTATGTTATTTATTTATACATTTATTTAACTCGTCAAGATGTGTACAACATGCTAAACTTGCTGGGTAGGTTTATTTACGTGTCGTTCAAATAAAAGAAAAAGGAAAACGATGAGACGATGTCTGCGTTGATGTAAAGCCAGAAAAATTGGAAAAAAAGAAAGGAATAAGAGAGCCCATTTGTTCTGTATGATTTCTATGTCTCATAAGTTTGATTCTCTTTCCATTTGCAATGTGAATTTGTCGAGAAATCTTTGTGGGGCTGGTCGCTGTTTGAGAAATGCTATACAAGTGGAATGAATAAAGGACCTGATCGATAATTCTAGTCGCATGGTCAGAGAACAACAGAGAGCATTTGTTAACTGAAACAGAAGCATGATGATTATTGTAAAGAAAAAAAGATGTAATGAGACGAGACGAAAGAAATAACGTTTGTCCACGCCGCTGATAGACGCGCACTTCCATACCGGAGAAAATGATTTTATCTTCCTCTGAAACGTGTTTCTATCAACACACAAAACACATACAGACACACTCATACATTTACACACAGAGACGCATTTACTCTCGCGAAAATTGCCGATCGCCTCCTGATTCGCACAAATCTTTTAACAATGAAAACGTTCCGTGAAGCCAGCCTGTACACGTGCTTGTATTTATAATTTAAAACACTGTTTATACATAGTTCTATCGAGTATTTAAGTTAGAGAGATGGTTTGCGAGTAGCCCGAAACGATTAACGGACTGGGGACCTTCATGCATCCATAAAAGAAAACCGAAAACTTTCGAAAATGTACGATTGTGTTCGACATGTGTGCAAACTATGAAAACTCGAGAATCAATTTGATGAGTAACACTTCAATATCATTACATTATAGAGTTAACACATTAGCTACCGGTTATTTAATAGATTTTATGTAACTACGTTTATAGTTCGTTAAATACGTATGGTGTGTTATTATTATTATATATCATGTAGTAACTATTTAATAGATTCTTAAAGTCTGTGATTCGCAGCTAGGGATTTCTTAACACACTACCTACTGGAGTTTATCTCTGACAGTTTTTACAACTCGGCGACTTGTGCAGATACAGATTTTTTTAATCAACTGTTCAATAGTAATAGCGTAGACAATGTAATCTAACAATTTTTTGAGAACTACTACTTACAAAAAGATTTTTGAACTCCTTTTTTTTATATAGTCATTGATAATCTTATCGATAAGCTTCCGATAGGTGCCCTAATTTTTGCAATAGCTATAACGATTGCAGTCTTCACTTCCGGTAACATGATAATTTTAAGCTCCCTTTTGATACACTAAAACTCCCATTAACGAACAGCTGGTAGGTACAGTGTCAATAAATCTTACAATAATAGTACCAATTTCTCGCAAGAAACAACTTCCAATACCACGATTTACAATATTTCTAAGCTCTTTTTTGATACAGTCGCTAAGAATCTCGTATAGAATATACCGGTAGAGGAAGTGTTAAATGTTTCCTTGAGCACGTTGAAATAATTTACGATTGGAATAATGATCATATAATTTTACGCCAAAGAAATTTTATCTTGCATGAAGGCCCCCTTCCAGTTAATTACTCGCTGCTTTGCAAATAAGTGCAGCGTTATCTCCATAGCGTCGCGCGACCTTGAGAAGGCTGGGCTTATCCCGCGAATCCGATTGACCGGCGACGCGACGCAGGCTCGCAATTGGCCGCGTCCCGAGCTGGAAGGGATAAAAGGGGCGGCGCTACGAGAGAAAAGCTGTAAAATCGATTCCTACAGGAATCGTCTCAACCGGATATCGTGTGCTCTTTTGTTTATACTTATGCGAGACCGTCGGTAGCTATACCGAAGCGGATAGAGTCAGTCCAACGAACGACGAATGAAACTGATCGGGGAACGTTCTTTGTTCCCTGACACGTTCAACCCTGTAACTAATAGTCAAACTTGTCTATTTATTTATAATTGTATAAAAATAATTGCTGATAACTGTGCGCAGTCGGACGCGCGTGTTTCGTTCAGCGAATTGGAATGCGCGTTTGTCAATGGGCGAAACACGCGCGTTTTTTTTTATTAATTATCCACGGAAGAGATGAAGAACGTTCGAATAATTAATGGGGGAATTAGAATTTTCTATAGGGAACCCTTCTAGGTCGGTCAATTTCGAATTATCGTTGTGAATTTGTTGTACGACGAGGGGCCGACGGAAAACAAAAATGATACGGGATAAATAAAAGTAATGTAGTATTTGCAATAAACAAAGATGGTCTCTCTTTTTGTAATTGCCGCGATGGGACATACTCTTACTTTTATTTGCTATTGAAGAACATGCCACTGATCAATGTTATTAATGAAAATATATCATACAAATCTGAACTTTATCAATGAATTAAAAATAAAATGAACAAAATACTATTGAAACTTCAATTTTATTTTCATTTGAAACTTTCATACGCACCACATAATTATATAAAAATCCCAGCTATACTCATTGATGTAATTGTTTCCCGCAATAATGTTTGTCTCAGTCATTGAAAGAACTGATTTGGAAAATTGATTATTCGATAGAAATAACAAAATAGTTTGCTGCCCCCGCGGAAATTATAAATCTCGAGACGCAGCGCCATACGTCGAGTTCCGAGCGCCCTGGGACTATTGCAAATACTTTATTCGTTATTATAGATCTCGCGACGATCCTCCTAAGTCTCCGCCGATCTATGGATCGGTCGATCAACTGCCTTCTATGCCGATAAACCGCTAATTGCCATAATGGAGCCATTGAGAAACGAGTGATTCATTTTGCGATTGAGGCTTCTCTGAAGGAAATCGAGAATAATTCGATTCTGCGAATCGTATGCGTTCCCGAGGACTGAGAACGGTTATGCGAACAGTTCAAGATTATAAAATTCTTTTTTGGACGGACACGACTAGTTATCTAGGCCGCCATTGTTCACGGTGATTTAGTTGATAAAAGAAAAAAAAATAGGAACAAAATAATGAAAAAAATACAATTTACCGATTCAGTTGTAAGGAAATAGCGGAGAAGCTCCGAGTAACACAACGAAATACGATGCAGAGACCGAACTGCCTAAATTCTAGCAAGAAAAGAAAAACGTTAACGTTCGCGATTTTAGAGGTGCACGAGACCCGCGCAGATTTAAATAAATAAAAAAAGAAAAAGTAACAAATAAATAAAACGGGGGATATAAGGTTCAATTCACTTCATTTCTTGGTAGGTATTGCGAATTTTTTTACGGTGATCACGTGATCATGAATTACTGTATGAATTACGCGTTTATAGACACGGGTGAACGTAACCAAAGCGAGACCAGGAAAATGATCACACTAATGCTGTGTATGTATAGTTTTTTCGCGTGCGTGTGAGAGGAACGTTGATATGGACGAGAGAACAAATAATGTACGATTTGTTAGCATGATTTTCCCGTGTGTTGTTTATACCTGCAACGTTGTCACAGTTTTATTTGCTACACGCGAATATTGTGTATGTTGATAGTGCGTAATAATAATATTTATGAACCGAGGGGCCACGGGAAACGTATTTTATTTTATATTTTGGGTAGACTGGAGAGGGAAGTAACTATATTTTGTTTTGGATCATTATCGTGCAGAAATTTATATATGACAAAAATGGGCAATAATTTCAAATAGTATAGAATGATTAAAAAAATATCAACACATTGTTTGGTTCTTACGTCTTTAAATCATAGAAGTAATTTTCATTTTGCATTCAGATTGTACAGTATAATTATGACAAATGTATTTATACGCAATTATTTAGTGCGTTCAATACAGTTGTTTATAGTTGTAACTCCGGCCTCCCCTAAATTTATAGTTGTGCGAGATCCCGGGAATTCCCGAATGGCGGTGCTTGAGATCCCGAAAGTGTTCGAGTTTCCCGTGAATTTTTTCGGGATTTCCGATGCTGTACGGAATACGGTTTTTGGCAAACCCGAAAAAATTCACGGGGAAGCTGAAAGTTTCAAGTTCCCGTCCTGGTCTAGCACACCGCTACCTACATTATATATAATTGTCAACATCGTTTACCCGATTGCTCTCGGTTTCAGACCGTTTTTCAATATTTTCGTTTCCATTTCCTTCTCGGAGCTCTTTACAATATATGTTTATTGAACACCACGTTTAAATGGTTCGAAAGATACCAAAATTGACTTGGTAATTTCGATCGATTATTATTAGACTGCGGTCGTTTATGATTTACAAACGATTTACATAATTCGAGAAATTCAAATAACAGTTCTATTTTCTTTTTTTCTTATCGCTTTTATAGTGTTCCCGGTAGCGACACTTAAAAAATTAATTTCACGATTTTAAGCGAAATTTCTTGTTTTAAACAGGATCGAGTTTTTTGAGGATTTTACTTGATTGTGAGAACTCTTTGAAATCCCGCAGTCTACTAATTATAAATTATCCCCGTGTTAATCAGCACTTTTGGTGATCTGTGGGAATTACACTTCACTGGATATTGTTTTTTCGTTCAAAAGTTTGTAACTGAAATTGTCGTAAATCGTGTAAATTTTGGACTAATAAAATACAATTTGAAAAAACGTGACGGAATGAGAACACTCTCCTACTTAGAATTATTGTAACTTGTTCTGTTTAGAATTGTTTCGTTTGTACAAACTTATTTTTGTTGACCGAAAATAAACTTCTATTTTCTCCTTTTCTCAACTGTTTACATTGTCCGCTCATGTTTAATATATCCATTTGTGTTTAACTGAAAAATAAAAAATTGCTCCAAGAATACCACCTGCAGTTATTCCCCGGGAAAATCAATCCTTATTTTTAAATTTCCAGTATGTAATATAATTATTTTGAGATCGCGATTCATCTAACATAAAGTGCATTCTTCCAGCTTCAATTTAAACTATTAAACATAAAATTTCGACGGGAAAGTATTAAATTTAATGTTTTTATTTAAGCAAATGATTCTTGCCGCTTCTTTTGTCGCACAATGATACCGACATATTTAGAAACCGAGACGACCACAATAGCGGTCCTAGCAGCAAAGTATCGAAGATTGTCGGCAATTAATACCACCAAGGTCCGCTAAATGGCGCATGCAGTATCTAAATTTTTACATTGTTTCTGGAATCTCTCTGCTGGAATCTTGCTGGAATTAGCACTTGAAAATTTTAAATGTTTAATAGCTTAAATTGAAGCTGGAAAATGCATTTTATGATGGCCAGTTGCAATTTTAAACAATAACGTACTGGAAATTAAATTTCAGAATCGATTGTTCGTTATATTGTAGGGTTTCAAAGAAATTATATATTTTAATACTTTTCCGTTCAAATTTTTAAATGTTTAATAACTTAAATAGAAGCTAAAAAATGCATTTTATGATAGACGAGTTGCAATTTTAAAACAAAAACGTGCTAAAAATTAAATTTCAGAATTGATCGTTCTGGGGAACAGGTGCTTGAATTGAACTTTTTATAATATATGTCAGAGAGAATACGTTAATTAGATAAGATATAAATGAAAATATTGTTACAATTTGTAAGTGGTTAAACGGACATTAGAAATGCACATCTAATTTATTAATAATTTTACAATGACAATTCCTGCCTACTATTATTTACATAATCACATAAGTCATTAAAATAAAGCATTAGTAAATTGTTTTGTTTCATAGTTGAATTATACATAAGATGCGTATGCATATTTACAATATTCTACACGCAAATACGATAACGCGATCGTTGAATTTACAAATTCAATTTTTACAAAAATACAGATACTCCCACTGTGATAACTCTGTATAATATATACAGTGTGTTCATATTATAATTAGCTAGTATATAGAACAAGCGTCATTATAAATTTTATCTATAATGCAATGTAACTGATGTTTTCAGTTAATATCATGTGAAGAAGTGTAGTCAACCAAAATCATAGTTAATATATATATGTACAGATTTTATACTTGGTAGTTCTTTTTCATATTGATAATCTAAAAACAATTCTATTGAGCAATTTGAATTGAACACGGTCAATTTGATATAGTTCATTAAAAAATATAATTGCAAAATGTTTGATGTGTATAAAAGTTTCAGTATCGTTGTGTCTTCACACTGCTCCTTTCTATAATACTTTAGTAAATAAAAAGAATGTTGCAGTGACCATTTTTTCTATTTTTATTCTGTTTTACGTATAAGATCATTTTTCTTTGCCCCATTCTTCAGAAACGTATCTGAGCAGATCGGTAAGATTCTCAAAGTCTGTTCTACTCTGTGGAGGATTGTTCTTCGGTATGCGAGGTAAGAGCGATCCAACTTTCATTCTAAATTCTTCGGCAGTAGTAGCACCGGAGAGTTTCCAGATTCCGTAAAAGAGAATTCCACAGCCCCCAATTGCCCACACAGAGCCCCAAAGAAGCGCTCTCATAGCAAGATGGGCCCCAGACTCTGGCAATCCTTTTCCTCCCATGACACCCATATCAAAAGCCTTTGTGTCATGTTTCTTAGTCGACGCTAGCGCACTAGAAAAGCCAATCAGAGCAGAAACTCCTGCTACGCTGCCTAGGAAGACCGTTGCTGCAATGTAAAATGAAATTGCTGTAAAACACTGCCAAATTCATCTACTAAAAATCATTTTGTCTGTAACATACAAGCAATCTATGGGACATCAATGGTAATAAATAGAAATACAAAAATATTAGAAGAATTTTAAAATACTGGCATTTCATAAAGAAAATAAATTTCTATTTAACTCCAGTTTGTTGCAATTCAGGAAGAAAATTTTTATACAGCATGAAGATCCACTGTCCACTAATAAATAATTTTATTTGGCAGCAATTTTGAAGGGATTATATAAATCCGTGGGTAATCATCGTTTTGTAAACATTCCCATACTCGAGATACATCGTGCGTTTCTTTCGACATAATATAATCAAGTACAGCGTTTTCATGACAGAGAATTGTTCCATTCCGTTATGTTTTGCATAAATATCATTTGTTACGTGTCGATTAATATGGAAATTCGATTTAATTTAACAAATAATTTTTCCAACATACCATAGAGATTCTCTTTTTCTTTGTAAGTTCTTTTGTCAGACATTATTGTTGCTTTTTATTACAGCATTGAGCGTATTATTAAAATATATCTACCAGCTGCGATAACAATTACGAATTTTGAAAGATCTTCGAAGGAATTTCGAAGAAAATTGGTTGGTTTACAGAATTGTAGCCATGCTTAGTGCAGTGATGCCGAAATCGTGGAACTGTGATTTAGCGGTTCCATGCGAGTCATGTAGTCATGCACTTCTCGCTAAACAGATGTGTAAAAAGGTAACTATATAAATGAAAAAATTCGGAAATCGAATTTATTTGGAAAAATTATAGTATTATTCATTGTAAGACTTGAATACAGTACTGAAATGACATTTATTCGTAGTAATGGAGAATTTTCACGATTTCGAACAATTATTTAAATGAAGAAATGTTACACAAATTTCTGTGCGCATTGTGTATATAAAATTCAACTACATTGTAATTATTTGTTGATTTTTTTTAGCAAAATTCTGAACTATTGGTTCACTATGATAATATTGACTCCCTCATCTAGTGATTTATAGTCTATGGCAGGCAGATCCTTCATAGATGTTCAGATAAATTTTGTTACAATTGATTTTGAAAGAAATTAATTTCTTTAACATTTGGAACTAAAGGAAAAGGAAGAATGGAAGGTGAGCGAGAGGTTTCTAATTACGTTTCGAGGGAAGATTACGATCTGTTTCATCCAATTGTCAGCACGAAGTACTCGACGTCAAAATATCTAATGACAGATCATCCATTTCCTCAAAATAAATTCTTCGGAAAACAATACAGATTTTTATAAGAGGAATCGTCGTAATAACAAACTTTTAAACAATCTTTCGTTTCAGGTGAATTGAAGCATAATATCGCAAAATTATTAGAAGAATTACGATTTGTTGTAAAATCGGAGAAAGAGATTGAGGATATTATTCAGGTGTTAGATTCGATTGTCAATGTTAGCAAAACGTCCATCGGAGGTATTTATTCGTGATTATGTTAAATAATTCATCGTATACTACCAGAAAACAATAGTTTCTTTACAGAGATTAGCAATAAATGTTTAATTTAGTTCCATCATTTTCTAGTAATTCTAACTGTACGGATTTTTTCAGAGTCTACCGAGTTCACGGTGGACGATGTTTTCTTAACATTGTTGCATCACGAGTCCAAAGAAATCATTGCGAAGACTGCAAAGGCAATCGCGGAGATTGCCAAAAGCGAAAGAGGAAGAGAGAAATGCACCACCACAGACATAGTGAATGCGCTGATCAATCTGTTGAAAGATGACCGCATTGATGTGTTGACACAGACTTCCAGAGCTTTGGGGAATATTTGTTACGAGAATGGTAGGGATCTTTAATCCCTAATGACCCAAATTTTGTTCATGTATGTAGTTGCTGTTAAAGTCACCATTATTATAAATACAATATTCTTGGACACATCTTCTTGTCATTCAAATTTTAATAGATTTTTGTAAGTTCGATATTCCCACATCTGTGAGATTTTCTAATTTATTTTAACGATCTTAAAAAATTGTTCTAGAAAATGGAAAGAAGTATATCGAGAATCAAAATGGGTTGAAATCGATTCTGACAGTGTTGGAGAAAAGTGTTACATTAAATAATGTAGATGGTGTACCGTTTCTTCGTAAGGTTGCAGTAGGTCTTCTTTTGAACTTTCTTATTATCCGATCGTCCGTCAACACAGAGGTAACAAGTTCTTAGATTTTCGCTGTTTGTTAAATGACTTGTTAATGATTAAATTATCACAGATATTCTAGTATGTTGTTGTAAGAAAATGGCGTTATACGCTACCAATGTGTTAGTATGTATTAAACGTTTATTACTTTGATAGAAGAGAATCTGAAATTCCACTGCAAAATTGACGAACACATACTAATGCATTCTGTATTATGCGCTTAATGTAATTAGCTGAAATAACATACTAGTGCATTCGTGGTAATTAATATGTTAATCTGTAGGAAAACTTTCTTAGGCATTGCAACAGGAAATTGTACCTATTATATGCAGTGTTTTGGAGATCGATGGTACTGAAGGTGGAGAATCTGCAACGCATGCGCTATTAATATTAGACATACTGAATGATGCTAATAAAGAGTACCTGGACGAAAGACTTACGAAAATTTTGGTAGACATATTGGCCAGTGATACGTCTTCAGAACTTTCCGAGATGTGTTTGGAACTCCTTCATGGTCAAGCAGAAAGCGGTACGCATTCTTTATTATTTAACTATTCTTCAAATCAGCTGACAACGCTAACATTTTTAGAGAATTCCAAGCTGTTGCTTACGAAAGCAGGTGTCTGTGAACTGCTGATAAAGCTTCTGGAGAAACATAGTCCGTACTGCACAGACGAAGAGGCTAGGTCAGTGCTGAAAATTGCTTGTAGCCTAATCGTGCTCGTGCTAACCGGAGGTACATTAATCGCAAAATTTCTGATTAGTTAATCGGTAGTAGTATTTAATTAGAGCGTAATTAAGATGCTTTACTTTTTTTTTACTAGATCAGAGTATGAACATTTTGTATGATAACAGTAATGGTGTTGTGTATAAAAAATTGGTCGAATGGCTCGAAAGTAGAGACAAAGATTTGCAGATCACAGCAGTGTTGGCAATGGGCAACTTCGCTCGCACTGACGTCCATTGCAAGCTTATGGTTGCGCAAGATGTTCACAGAAGTCTTCTTAAACTTCTACAGGATAATAACACGGATACAGCTGATATTCGGTTTCAGCATGCACTGCTCAGTGCCTTGCGAAATCTTGTTATTCCTGCAGATAATAAGCCTGTGATATTGCAAGATGGATTGATAGACGTTTTGTACTCGATGTTGCACATTCCATCTTACCCGGTGGTCTTTAAGTTGTTGGGAACGTTGAGGATCATCATCGATGGTCAATGTAAGATTTTCTGCCACATTTTTGTATCTTTACCTAGTCAGAGTCTACTTGAAGTATATTACTTTTCGAATTACAGGTGAAGCTGCTGAAGAATTAGGGAAGAAAACAGATTTATTAAAGAAAACCATTGAATGGTGTGAAGTGGAGGAGCATCCTGGTGTCCAAAGCGAAGCAAATAGGCTAATAGCTTGGCTAATTAATAACAGCAGGTTGTTTAATTTTTGTAAGAACGTGCGTAGTTGAAGTACACAATTTTACCATAATTGATCTATAAAATTTGTAATTCAGGGATAAAGAAATTGCAATGCTGATGGTAGAACACGGAGCGCTACCGCATTTAGTTAAGATGTTAGCGTCGCAGCACGTCCTAATGCAAAACGAAGCTCTAATTTGTTTAATGGTGCTGACAACGATTTGTTTATCGCGATGCGAGAAGCTTCTGTTGGAGTCTAATATAGCAGAAAAGCTTTCTAGATTTCTTGAAGTCGCGAGCAGCCTGGAGAAACCGATTATGCACAATGCTGTGTCCCTGTTGGACAATCTTGTTAACTCAGGTATTTTTGTTATTTTCAACGCTAGGTTTACGGAGCACACGAGAATGTGTCTATCTAAATTTTTAGCTATTTCTTAAATAATATGTACCCAAAGAAATAAATTTCTCGAATAATCTTTACAATCTCAATAATTGTAAATTAAAAATATTAGATCGCGTCATTCTGACGGGTCCCGTAAACCTACTGTTGAACGTGTGAAATGTCAAGATGAAATTTGGTATTAAAATTTGATTTACATTTTAGAGACATTAAGAGAACACGTTAGACAAAGTAATTTAAAATCGTTGTGTCAAAGTATGCTCGATAGCGAAGGAGAATCGACGATTGGGAATAAATTGAAAAGAATTTGCGAGAAGCTTAATTGAGTAAATATTACTATACTTTGAGGAGGTACAAGTATTAAATCTTTCTTCCCGGTTGAAAATGAGTCTTCGTACTTCAATGTGGCAAACATATAACAGTCTCATATCAGAAGCAATATTTTTGTAAAACCATGAGCAACAACCACAAACAGAGCGACGACGACGTTACTCGAGCATTTTCTCAATTGAAGTTCAGTTTTTCATTCGTTTCTTTTCGACCGTTTTCATCGTTGTGAAACAGACTGCGGATGTTTATGCATGTGTACAGAAAGTATGCAACAAATACGCACTTTGTGTATTGTATTTACGCAAAATAAAATATATGTCGCGAGAACCCTCAAGAGATAAAAACGAATAATTTTATCCAAGTCCTGTTTTTCGCGACTATATTCTATATATAAAAATATATACATTCGCGTAAACATCCGCTGTCTCGTCGTAGGCATTTAGTTACCGAATCATTGCATGGATATGTATGTAATTTATATATGTACTAGATGGGTGAATTTTCCACGATTTAACATAAACGAAATTCGTCAATTGATTATGGAAAACAAAGGTACTAAATATTTGTGAGCCAAGTGAGTTCTTAAAAGGAAAAAGAAAAGCAGAAAAAATATGTGTGTACTTTTAGGGAACCGACCAAATTGTAATATTCGTGCGACCAACTATGAGATTAATATTATAATATACCTGTACGCGACAACTTCGGACGAACTTTTCTTTACTGGTTTCGATGAGATCGATTGTTTTGTAGAATTTTGATAGACGTATCTTTGGAGTTACCGATTAATTTAGTCATTGATAAATCGATCCAAAAAATAGCTTTACGAACCGAACTGCACAAAATGTAACTTTTAATAACGATGGCAATTTGATTTGCGTATTCGACGTTTAAGAAATTTAAGAAAATGTTTTTTTCATTTTATGTACTTTCGATGTAACAATTATATACAGACTGCGGATTTTATGGATTTATGACGAAAATTGATCGGTCCAATACAAAATCGCGAAGACACGATGTTACTTGAATCATTTCAATTAGCTTATGTTTCTAACAATCGATTTGGACAATTTTCATTTCTCATAAAGATCCGCAGTTTAATTGCAAATTATATGAACAAAAAATACAAGAGACGGATGAGAGAATCTCGCGTTCTTCTTAAGTTGTTTCCCCTTTCGTCTTTTTCGACAATTTTCGAAATTAATAATAATAATGTTTACACTTGTCACGCTTTCAGTAAAACATTCTAATATGTTTTACGTTGATAACGTATTTTCTAAAAATTATCGAAGGGGTTTTTCTAATTGATGAAAATTGTTGATTCAATTAGTTGACACTTCAGATTAAAAAGAATTATCAACAATCGCAATTGATTTAATCGATTAATGTAATTAGTAATCAATTATTAATGATAGATACGAATCGTTGATCGTCAATCGCTGATTAAAAGATCGCGAAGGATGATCGAAATTGCGGTTTCGAATAAATTCTAAATATTGAGGATGAAACAATAGTGTATCGATATATCTTAAAATCGTAGATTCGAATAGTTTGATGGACCAGCCAAATATTATTCGAGTTATTTCTAGATTGCGTTATCAGATGGACGTGCCCAACAGCCTGAGTGATAACGATGCAAATATTGTTTAATTTGACGTGGAGGCGATTTAGACATTTAATGATTCGAAGCGTGTGATTCGGGAGCAGTCCGCGAAAGAGAAAATGGCGCCTCGATCGGCTGGGCTGCCACGTAATGTTGTGTGTCCCCTCGACGAGGTACATCTCTCCGACAATTAACGGCGAATTACACCGTAAAAAGTGCAATGCACGTCACTTGGTGCAGTGAGATCTAAACTTGTGTTTCTTCTTGCTGTGGTAACCTCGTCGAGAAGGTAAGAAACGTGTTTATTCACGGCAAAATCCCGACGACAAAACTCGCCCCGCAGGGTACCCCAACATCGACGTGACGTTTTAACCTTTCGCTCGTTTCTCCCCGTCTTTAATCTTTGTATAATTCTCCTCTCGTTTCTCCTCTCTCCTCTCCACAGTAAATTCCGGAGCCTGATTTGCAGATTTTTTTCTCATTTCCATCTCCCACGAATTCCAGGCTAACGAGCAATTATCGTTTCGCTCTACGGATCTCCGTGATTCTGCTTCATGTCATCGTTATTTTATTCGATTATATTTAATGGTTCGGTTACTTTGTTTTTCTCATTTCTGTTCGCATTGTCTTGTTGTTGCTCGTAATCAAGCTTACTTTCGCGTTGTTATTTTTCTCGGTTTAATCGTACGCGACTTTTTTTGCGAAATCTCGCTCGAGACTTGTGGAGCGTTTTGCCATTCGTGTTAATTTATTTTGAAACACTCGGTTACAATGGATTAACACGTCTATATTGTTGATTAAATCTCTTTACCGTCTAGCGACTGTTTTTTCTTCATTATTTCGCGATCCCTCATTCCTATCTCGTGACAGTCTAATTTCTTCTACTTATTTCCGTTTATCTTAAATTTTATCCATGTCATTATTGTATATTGCAAACAGTTTCGAATACGCGCGAATTGTGATGAAACTTTAGTTGACACTGATTAACATTTACCGTGTTATCTAATTACACGTGAATAGCAAATAATGTACTATTTATGTATGTACATTTTTGATTTATGGATTGCCCACAGGTGTACAATGTGCCAAACATTCTAACATTTATTTGTTGCAATTAATTAATCAAGTTATGCACGTATTTATGTTATATCGAGTCATATTATTTACACATAAATTTTTACTTTTTTTTGTAGAATTTAATAAAAATATGTTAACATTGAAATGTATGTTACTAAAAAAACATACTTGCCCCGGAAAGTTTTATTTTTGAAATGTTAGAAAATTTTAATTATATCTCCTTCGTATAGTGAATTAATATTGTTTTTCTAATATGCTTAGCGACGTTTGGAAATCAGCAATATGTCTCAGCCAACGGACTACCAATATCGTACATATGCTAATGACAGTAGCATGAAAAGTGGTCCCCCACAGATGGTAAATGGCCAGGCAAGCGCGACACACCATAATGGCATGCAATCTACAAATTATAATTTCACAGGTAGGCTCTAAAGTATATAATCCACGACTAATTGCATCTTATTAGTTTACAACATATGCAATCTAGAACACTTCTGTCAAATTATGCCTGTAAATATTTTTTCTGTAACATTTTAAAACTCGCAAAGCATGCAGCTACCATAATACTACCCTTTAGACTCAACATCAATATACTGTACTCTCCGTACCTCAGAAAATGTCTCCTGGCAGAAATGTGAAAGGAATTCCTTTGCCCCTGTGTGGTCTCAAGGGACTTCTTGCAAGGCACGGAGAATGCTGACTTTGAGAAATATTCCAATTCAACAAAGCATTAAAACAGACATGTTGTTTCCAGGTGGTATGTCTTCTCAATCATCACGAGATCCGTCTCCAACTCCATACCTCTACAATCAATACAGATCACCGTTACCTCGTCCACCAATGTCCCCTCTAATCAATGGCCAACAAAACTCGATGAACCCTGTAATGCCACCGCCAGCAAGGTTACCACAGAGTCAGCAACAACCACCAATGTATAATGTTCAGAATCAATTTCAAGTGCCTGCAACGCAGCATCCGCCACCTCCAAGAAACGACTTAGCGAATCCATCAATGGAACCACCAAAACCACCACCAACTGGATTCGATCAGAATTTACCGCCGAATCCGGCGGCTGAAGCGAAACCCTACAAAGCTGATGGCCAGGATAACACAGTGCAAGGGACACAGTTGTATTCGCAGGAGCAAAACAAGTTTCCGAATCCTATGCAACCACCCAGAGGACAGCCACCTTATCAACAAAACTTCGGAGGACAACGAATGTATGCGAAGAATGCACACGTCATGCAGCACGCTGCCACCGTACCGAATACAATGTCTTACGGACCAGTTGGGAGTGGTCCTCAGATGCAAGCGCAGCTTCCTCCTCCACCTCCTCCCCCAACTGCGGCAGCTGAATATCCTGCACAAAGAACGGTATGAATTTATGTTTAGAATAGAATCACAGTGTCAGATTTATTTTGTTAAGCAAATGCTGAGCAAGTTATGTAGAAATTATGGATGAGGACACTCTTGTGTTAATGGGAGATACATTCTATGAGTCATAAACAACTGTTGTCGTTTTTATCAGGTACTTGGTAAATGCATTTTTAGAGCTGATTTCCAGATAAAGAAATAACTTATCATTCGATCTGAGATATTGTTAAATGAATTACTTAGATTCTGTTCAGATTGAACATTCGAAACTTTTATTCTAGTATCCGATTCAACAACAGAATCCAATGAACAAGCAGCTTGATCCAATGGCTAAACATTACCAGCAGCAATATCCTGATCAAATGAATCAGTTGAACAACCAAATGAATATGATGAATGTGACACAGGCTGGTTATAATAAACTATGGGTATGTAAATTTGGATATTATATTAGATCAGATTTTCGTATGTGAGTTAAAGCATTTGATAATATTTGTGTTGGCTTTTTTAGGGAATGGAGAGCATCGATCTTCTGCAATGTAGAAATGTGTTGCCCTCGGAGAAAGTAGAACCACCAAAAATCAAGCTTCACCAGGAGTATCTAGAGAGCATTAACTGTAGTCCAGAGTGAGTAACTTTCTCTAGGATTGTGTGCATCATGTTCAGAAAGTAGTTCATAAAAAGACAAGTATGCGGATGGTAATTTATCGAGTAAACTTAGTATCTACATTATTATGTTTTATTTTTTAGTATTTTTCGCTGTACACTCACCAAGATTCCAGAATCCAACGCGTTGCTACAGAAATCTAGGTTGCCACTGGGGGTTTTAATCCATCCATTCAAAGATTTAAATGTATGTACACGTTTTGTGAAACTACCACACATTCATAGATTGGAATTAATTTACTAATTATTTTTTTAATTTAGCATTTACCAGTAATACAGTGTAGCACGATCGTGCGATGTCGTGCTTGCAGAACCTATATCAATCCGTTTGTATACTTCAGCGATTCGAAGAGATGGAAATGCTGTCTCTGTTTCAGAATAAACGAATGTAACTAGAGATTCATGAAATGCTAATATGTAAATTAGAATGTTTCTTTAGTCGGTTTAATTATATATGAATCGTGCTTTCAGTGCCAGAAGAGTTTCAATTCGATCCTGTAACGAATACGTATGGCGATCCGTCGAGACGGCCAGAAGTGAAAACGAGCACAATCGAATTTATCGCACCTAGCGAGTACATGGTAGGACATATTTTCAATTTGTGTGAACTGAGCAGTTGTTCTGCAGGTTCACCTATAATGGTTGATGTCAAGATGACGGAATAATTAAAATAATAAATATGTTATAGCTCCGCCCACCTCAGCCAGCTGTATATCTGTTTGTTTTGGACGTGTCGAGGTTGGCAGTGGAAAGTGGTTACTTGAATATAGTGTGCAACGCGATATCGCAGGAATTATCAAGGCTGCCAGGAGACAGTAGAACGCAGATCGGATTTTTGGCAGTGGACTCCGCGATTCACTTCTTCAGCATACCTGACAACGTGTCCCAGCCTCAGGAAATGATTATGCTTGATATAGATGGTAAAAATACATTGGCTCGTACTGCCTGTTTCAAGATCCACTATCCTCATTTTCAATTTAACAACAAGGAATTTTTGTTGCAGATGTTTTCCTGCCGTGTCCAGATAATCTAATAGTCAATTTAAAGGAACGCGAGGAATTAGTTAGAGACTTGTTGGCTCAGTTACCCACTAAATTCCAAGGAACGCACGATACAAACAGTGCTTTGGGCGCTGCACTGCAAGCTGCGTATAAACTTATGGTAATTTTTATTTCTTGACAAATCATTTTTTAATGTTTTCGTGAATTTCACGAATTTTTAACGAATGAAACTATTTTTAATAATATTGTTTTTCGTTTCAGTCATCGACCGGTGGACGCGTGACCGTCTTCCAAACCTGTTTACCAAACATAGGTCCTGGGCTGTTACAAGCCAGAGAGGACCCTAATAGCAGAGCAAGCAAGGATGTACCACATTTGAACCCAGCTACGGACTTCTACAAGAGATTAGCACTGGACTGCAGCGGACAGCAGATTGCAGTCGATCTATTCCTATTAAATAGCCAATATTGTGATTTAGCCACACTCTGTATGCAATTTCAACATACTATTCACATATACGTTACTCGTAATTAAACTCCGGATTTTTATGTGTTAGATATCAAACACAACTATATATGTTCTATTTCTTTTTGTCGTAAATGCATAAAGATCCGCAGTCTGATACGTCTATGAATAATTTTTTTTATTTCTTATCAAAAGAGATCTTCTAGTTGCATAACAATTTTCTTATTCTTTCTGGCATCTTTTTCTGTTCCAGCTGGTATGTGTAAATTTTCCGGTGGTTGCATATACCACCTGCCGTTGTTCCGAGGGTCGAATCCGCAGAACGCAGAAACTCTCGACAGAATACTCAGACGTTATCTCACTAGAAAAATCGGTTTCGAAGCAGTGATGAGAATACGATGCACGCGGGGCTTGAGTATTCACACTTTCCACGGGAACTTCTTCGTGAGATCCACGGATCTTCTCAGTTTGCCTAATGTCAATCCCGACGCCGGTTTTGGAATGCAGATTTCCATCGAGGAGAACCTCTCGGACGTTCAGAACGTGTGTTTCCAGGCAGCTTTGCTTTACACGTCGAGTAAAGGTATTTACAAATTCTCGAATTCATGAGTTTGCCTGCGGTATAAATAACGATTCAAATCTGTTCCAGGCGAGAGAAAAATAAGGGTGCACACGCTGAGTTTGCCAGTCGCTAATAGTTTATCAGACATTCTCCATTCCGCTGATCAACAATGCATAGTAGGCCTACTTTCGAAAATGGGTAAGATCGTTTCTCCATGGCGGAAAGTAATCCATTAGTCTCTCTCTCGATTCGCATTTATAATGTATTTGGTACACTTTCGAGAGTTAACAGCGAACTAGAATTCTTATGAATATTTTCGTAGCTGTGGACAGGTCTCAGCAGTCCTCCTTGTCCGACGCGAGGGACGCTTTGATAAACGTTGGCATAGACGTGGTGTCAGCTTACAAGTTGTCTCAGTCAGCGATGACTGGCGGTCTAATGGTTCCAGGAAGCTTGAAACTACTGCCTCTTTATATTATTTCTCTGCTCAAATGTGTAAGTGTTCCTTAACACGTGATAATGTTTAGATGTCACAGATTCAACAATTATGACGTCTGGTTTTTTGTTTTGTAGATTGCCTTCAGGTCGGGAATGAGTACGCGACTTGACGACCGTGTATTCGCAATGTGCCAGTTGAAAACTCTACCGTTGTTCCAACTGATCCAGATGATCTATCCGGATCTGTACGCAGTGCACGCGCTCGAGGATCGAAACGCGAAAGAGGTTGACGGTAAACGTTGCCCGCAACCAGCCAGGCTGCATCTCTCTGCTGAAAAGATATACTCAAGAGGCGCGTTCCTCATGGACGCCGGTGACAAGATATACATACTGATCGGCAAGAATATTCATCCCACGTTCTGCTGCAATGTACTTGGGGTCACTGCTTTTGCTTCGATACCGGAAAATCTTGTAAGTGATCAACAAACAAATTGTGTCACTATGTCTCGGAACAGGGAGTTCCAACTTATTCCCCTCCGAAAATCGTAAGTTCCCCACCACGGGAACAGGGTCGAAGTTCTAAATACGGCAACGATGAAGTCTTAAGAGTGGGGAAGAAAGTTGGAACTTCCTGTCTCAGAACATTGTGACGACATAAAATAGAAGAATCGATCTTTGGACACCTTTTCACGGAGATATATTTGTTTTCAGTATGAGTTACCAGAGATTGACACACCGGAAAGCGAGATGCTGCGTAATTTTATATTTAGTTTGCAAGAGGAGAAACCTTACACTGTTTCTGTACAAATTATCCGGTAAGTTCACGCGTTGAAGGGTACAACCGGATAAAGGTGGTGAAATGTGCTCCAAAAAGAAAAATTTTGGTCAGTAACGTGATCCTTGTATTTTCAGAGACGATAGCCACTTCCGGACGCTCTTTATTGAACGATTAGTCGAGGACCGTTTCGAGTCCGCCTTGAGTTATCACGAGTTTGTGCAACATCTCAAGACTCAAGTGAAATAATGATAAATGAGCTCGGATATTGAATTGAGAAACAGAGAAAAATGGAAACACTAACATGTAAAAGCCATTGTTGATTACAGTGAAAGTGTTTAGCTATCGTGAACTGTGTCAAAGAATCTGAACTTCATGAAATGATTGTTTAATCGGTTGATTAGCATGGAACACTTACGAATATAAAGCTCATATATATGTGTGTGTGTATATATATACACATATGTAATATATATGTGTGTGTATATATACATATATGATATATGTGTGTGTATATATATATAACACATACATATGTATATATATATATATACGTGTGTGTATATACATATACATACAGATACCGGGATTCCCATTTTGATCTTTCCACGCGACTATCTGCCGAACTACGCGTTACTCGATGAAATCTCTCAAATGGAACTTACTGGGAGGCATCTAGTGTCATTTCAAGGTGACCTTTACTTTTTTACGTGTTCTTGTTTAGTTAGACGTGTAGTCCATTCCGAGATGAAGTCATTGACCTGCGGCACGTGGATCTTCCAAGGTCATTCAAGGTCGTTTACTATTATTTAAGTTATTCTTTCGCGTCTACGAGCAATATACAAGCGTAAGTTCTATTTGAAGGATTGTTCTCCGATAATAAACGGTTCAGAAGATGATCGTGTAGAAAGATTGAGATGGGTGCTCTGTATAAAAAAAGGTATACACACATTTATATGTATATGTACATATACATGTATGTATATGTACATATACATGTATGTATACTGATGGATATATACATGTATACATTTATGTACGTATATACGTATGTAGGAATGAATGTTATTATTGTTTTAAGAAAGGTGTTGAAGCATTTAAATATAATTCAATTGTAATTATTATTATTTTACCATTACAATGATTATTATAACGATTATTGTTACCTTGATTAGTTGCAGTACTTTTTCTAGACATATCGGTTTGTTTTTCTTTCTTTTCTGTAAATGCTTTTCTACATCTCTACAGAATCAGTTTTCAGATTTTTCTACGACATCGTGGTAATAATGTCTCGTAAATTCGAAGATTTTTCCTGCTCCGAGAGAAGCATTTTATAAAACTATTTTAAAAGGTACCGTTTTTATTGTGAAAATTAATTATTTTATATATATATCATATAATCTGTACGCTTTTAAGTGTATTATAATTTTTTCCGAGATACACAACTAGGTGGCCAAATTTGGTTCTCTTTCGACTTTCGAGAAAATGCTTTTGTAAATAATTCATTCTATTTTCCTGAGTCTGGGACAAAAACGATTTTACAATAAATTTGAAAATTTTGACGTATCGGCCTGATGATATGAAGCAATATATATATACACATACATACAGAGTATTTCATCAGGTATGATGTAACCAGAAAACAAGAAATTCCAACACCCAAAATAAGATGAGTCTTGACGATGTTCTTGAAACGATTTTCATTCATTTACACGAACAGTTGATATTAGCAAATCAATGCAATAGGCACAGCGATAATATAAAAAATGTTAGCGTTAATTGACTGAAAAATGAAGAAATATCAAACATCATCTTATTTCCTCGTAAAAATGTCACATTCTTGAGATAGACGTCGCTCTCATTAAATATTCTGTGTTACATACAGAATACCCCTCCCACTAAGTATGGTATGGAAGTATAATTATTTTCTAAATACCCGTACGAAGAAATAACTTACTGATGGAATAATCCCTGTATTGTCACCTGTCGCTAACATTTAGTATAATTAGTATCTTACATTAATATACAGGGTGCCTTTTAGAATATAGAATGAAATTCACAGACGTTAATGGAGGATCGTTCTCAATTTCATTTGAATTCTAATGTTTCTATTCGACGATTATGCGTTAATTTTAGAGGGAACTTTGCTGATTGTTCACGAAGATATCAGTAAGTTTTTCTTCTTCTTAAGAAAATTATTGATACACAGAACAGTTATACTTGCTATCATTTCTTTTTTTTTGTGAAACACGCTGTGTATGTATGTATGTATGTAGGTACGTACGTATGTATACATGTGTGTACATTGTTGATGTATATATGTATATGTATAGACTGGTCTCGAATTAACAAAGCAACCAAGGATATTTACAAAGAATAATTTTTTTTATAAATACGATTTGTAGAAATGTACAAACATAAGAATTTTACACGAACATGTACCATGCACACGACAACAAATCGAAAAAGTAATTGGATACGTAATGTTACATCAGGAAACAACATCATGGGGCACGCGAATATACTTTGAATGTACACTTCTTTTAAATTAATATTGTTTATACATTTACGCATTGTTTCAAACTGAATATGCGTATTTGAAATAAATTTGTGTGCAAAAATGTTTAGGGGATGCAAGATACATTGCAACAATGTCTAGCGTCAAGAAAAATATGTTTCGCCTAGATTTCACAGAAATAAACAGAGCAACTAATTTAAGAATTATCTGTGAAGAATATTAGATTCAAAATTCAGGAATCTAGGTTTTTCCAAAAAGAAAGCGAATATCAGGGATTTCAGACCGTTTGTTATGTTTTCACGTGCACATAAAGAACACAATGAACCATATAAATACGTTTAAAAGCAAAAATCGTGTACGACCACAGAATAGTGTCTACGAAGGCAAAACTATAATCTACATACGTTGTTGGATATATATATGTGTATATGCATATAAATAAATATATTACACATCGTTAATTCGAGATAAGTCTGTGCACACAAAAATCGAGGATTTATAAAACTCCATGTCTCGTACCACCAATGCTGCCAAAACGAAGAGGCACTCGAAGCAGATGACAGTTTTTTCGTAGATGTGAACGAAAATCATCACGAAAGGAGAACAGGGATAGAAATGGGTGATGTAAATCGTTCACCACTTTGAAGTGCACTAGAAACGGTGCAAAAATAAAACACTTAATGCCGCAACAATGTCTTCTCCAATTTTCTTCTTTCTGACGTTACAGATTTATTTTCGAAAATTTTCCTACGCTGTAAATAACTTTATAGCGACTTATTAAAGCAACTTACTTAAGTATATATTAACACTAGTAAACAATCCGCCATATCTTATTCCTCCAATATTAAACTGGAAATACTACTGACAATGATTTGAATTCAAACTGCTTTTCCGCCCGATTTCCAAAATGGCGCAGGGTAATGTGATCAAATGTGATCGAAAACATTTGAATTGAACGTTCAAAAGTAAATAGTAGATTACTTATATATGCGATAGTAGAAGTGATTCAATTAAATAACGATTTATTTGTTAAGAAAATTTTAATATAGAATTAGGTGGTTTTCTTGAGGCGATTTGAAGAAACTTTTTTCCTTAGCGAAGATGTTTGTTGCGATTTTGTTAACGAATTATCAGCAAAAAATGTTGACCCACTAGATGAGGAGTGCAGTGTATTTGTTAATGAAGGGAAAAAATTGCTGCAAATTGTATCAGGAATAAGGAGGTTCCCAAACTTCCGGAACACCCTGTATATTACAGAAATTTGCAAATCGTGCGGTCTGTCGATAAAAGAGATAAAAGCAGAGTTTCATCAACCCCCAGCGAGATGGCAATCTATGTTTATGTTCCCAGGTGAATCGTGGTATGGCGCATGCGCGTGGCCCATCGCCTCGTTTGAGCCACGCTCGGCCGTTGGCGTCAGTAGTGGTGCGGCGCCTGTGGTGAGGGTTGGTGTTTTTCATCGCAGTCAAGACAACAGACCGGTGAGCGCCTTTTCATCCTTTCAATCCTCGTCACTGTGCATTTTTTATTAATCGCTCTTTCCTTTATACCGGTGTAATCTAAAACTCGCCGGTAAATAACAATTTCACTATCCTCCGGTTTCGTTATACCGGTGTCACGGTTATTTCGAGAAATTCAGGATCGCCTGCGTGCGTGTGTAGATACGTCGTTGCGTATGTATGTATGTGTGTGTGTTTTTTTTTCATAGTCCCTTAGCTCGATAAACATATATCCCCCTACCCCCCGAGAGCCCTCGCCATTTTGACTCGTCCTTACCGATCGATAGGAAGAAGATAATTGGAAATATTACCGACGCGGCCGATTGTTTCACGAGCCCCGATAAATTAAAAAAAGAACTAATTATTATCGCTTATCGATGGACAGGTGGCGCTTCCCTCTCTCTCCAGGGAGTGCTCTTTTTATCCCTCTCTCTCTCTCTCTCCCTCCCTCTTCATGTCTGTGTGTGTTGTCGTCCCCTGTTTCTTTTTCATCCTCTTCTTCTTTTCTGTTGTGTGTTTTCTCGCCCGCTTGTTCGCCTTATCTCTATTTACATTTTAAATACCACCACCGTCTCGATCGAGGCCCTTTGTTTCCACGCTTGTTTGCGCGGGATCAATTGACTAGTTAAACTCGCACGAATAATATTTGAAATTCGAAGAGCCGACTCTTCTAAGACGATTTTCGAATCTGCCATTTTTGGGAAACAGCAGTAACGAGGTGGACTCGCGACGAACATTTCTTAAACAATATCTGCTAAATATTCTTGTAGTCTTTTCTAAAAAAATTCGACTTTTTGTTACATGTACTGTTTCATTAAGTTCGCAATAAATTTCATGTTCGTTTTTTAAACACACACGTTTCAACAAATATTTGCAATACTTCTGATACAAATATTTTTAGTCGATACGCAAGGTGGTTTATTGAACAACATCATATATTTACATCACATTACATTACAATTAGTGAAATTTATGAAAATCCTTATATGATATTTTTCTTATACTGTAAATAACTATGTAAGTTTGCCGAAGAATTATTTTCATGGGTACTAGGGACAATGGTTGCTATTTGCATAAATTAGCATAATATTAACGTGCAGAAACTAGTTGCGTGATGTTAGCATGAGCAACCACACGCAAACGAAGAAATGTTAGGAAGGGGTTGCCATAGGTGTTAAGTTTCCAACATGTTCCACTAGAGGGCAATTGTCATAAAACGCAAACCCGCTGATATTATTTACATGGGATTCCTACATATAGGGTTCAATTGCGGCTGCGATAGAATTTCCCGATCCGTGAGCAAATCTCCGATGAAATGACAGTTTTTGCCGCGGAACGTTTCCGATATTTCCATAGTCAATCCTCTAGCATTATGTTCGCGTTTCCGTGTTCCTCTTTTCGCACGTGGAAAGCAATATTGAAAATGCAAAATGGGATTTTATTGCTGATCCCGCTGTTATTATTTCTTTATTGCAAACATTCAATAAAAATGTTCTACGTTGTATGTAATACAATATAGAATTATTTAATCTACAAAATAATGAATTCCAAAAGTATATAATATACATATATGCAATTATTTAATTAAATATATGAAAGTATAAGACAAATATTTATATTATTTTATATTCATTACTAAATGTAATTCTTTGTAATCGAACTGATTAAAACTCTAACATAAAAAGAAAATGTATTAAGGGATAATTTAATAGTCCAGTATAAAGAAGTTGGAACTGTAGTTCAACAGGTTTTTTTTTAAAGTAACATTCATAGAGCTTAATTAATATCATGAAAGTAGTTTACCGCGAAGTAGGTCGTACTAAAATTGGTTAGCAATTAGCTAGCCCGTTCCAATTCTGAAAAAAATGCAAACTGCCGCTCTTGGCGCGTTAAATATTTCCCGGAGGTGTACTTTCACATTTTTTCCTCGCGTTACACCTTTTAATTTGGTTTCCGCTGCTATCTCTCTCTCTGCGCACGTTTCCATGCGATTTGTTTACGGCGTTACTAGATACGTAGAGTTTCAGGTTTCACTGGCTGCGTTCGCCGAGTATTTTTACTGCGGGTTTCATAACACTCTATGCAATTCTTTCCTCTTATCTGCACCATTTAAATTCAGGGCTGCTATCAATTCGAAAATTGCAAATAATTCGATACGGTCGTACAATAGTTATTTGTTAGAAACGTGAGTGAACGTTGAATTAGTAATGTACAACGTTTTTATTTAATATATATTTATTTGTTATTCAACATTCGGCTAATGTGCTTATTTAACAAACATTTATTCATGTCTTAAAAGTTTTGTCAATCTTGCATATTTATGTACATATATTAGATGATTTATTCATGTATTCATTTGGTACTCGAAGCAGTGGAAGCAAATCAAGGTGAAGCGAAATAGAATTAACACTTTTCACGGTGGAAAATTCAATTTTTTCGAGGAACGGAGCAAGGACGACATAAAATATCTCTTTTTTCCTCTTTCGCATTTGTTCACGTTATCTTCGTCTAACGTCGCATATGCTTGCTGTTGGGCAAATTTTAACTTAAATAATAAATAAACGTGTGATTTTCATTGCAAATAAAAATTTAAATTTTTATTGAAATAAAAGTAATGTAAATAATTCCAAAAGTGATCTATTTATTATTTCTTATTTGCAAATAAAAGATTATTTTTTATTATTTGGATCCAGGTGGAAATCTGATAAATAGTTTTTGGTCTTCTCTTATTTCTTGTGTATTTTGTATGTGAGTAACTTGTTATTTAGATTTTTATTTTAACAATCAACACTGGCAGCACTACTTTACAGGTCACTTGATCTAGTGCCACGTGATGGCCATTGTTTCCCGTTGCTTGATTCGTTTCTTTTGTCCCTTACGAGTTCTTAGTTTCTTTTGCATACTACTCCATGCGGAATGACATACTTGAAACGATCCGTGCAGTTCATTTTCTAGTGTCTGCAAATTAAAAAAATATTCTACGCGCACGTTTTATTTGAACAATTTACGAAACCTTCGTTAACATGTACATGAATTTTTAGAATGACCGATTGCTAGACAGAATAAACATTTGCGCAACTCTCACCGTTCGAAATTTATTAATGAAAACACAAAGTTGGCATGAAGACCAGCAGTTATTAAGTGCTCCAACATGTGAGTCCATAAAACCTGCACATTTATTTACGGAGCATACGGTTTCTAAGTACACAAGCAGGTTTATTTGCCATTACTCAAACAAATAAACATACGAGAGCTCGATCATTGTTTACGTACGAAAGTCAAGCGGCGTGTTTTCCGGTGTTAACGTTACGTCTTGCGTGAAGATTTTACGTAAAACTAGTCAAATCCGATGAAGAAAATCGCAAAAAAATTTTCAACAACTTTTAACACACCCAACCGCGTAGAAGATGGTTGAGCTAGTACTCGTTAGCTGTGGAAATATTTATAACGATCGACAGGATCTAGGATAACCTAAAAATAATTACGCTGATAACAATAACAGCCGGGGCGGGGTTAAAAATAGATGTGATATTGTGCAGATTAACATTGAACAGATAAGTGGACAACTATGGAGGTGGATATCGAGGAAGTATACTGAACGTAGAATGGGATCTATTTTAAAAAGCACACGTGCGCGTGAGACGCCCAAGTCGAAACAAAACTGGAACGTCTATCAATTAATTAGTCCGATGATAATTCGCCAAACAAATGAAAACGCTGAATAAATCACAAGAATTCACGCGGGAGAAATAAATGATGAAAATTACTAAATAAAAAATTATGAAATAAATAACAACAAATTGTTACATAAAAATAAAATGAAAAATTGCTAAATAATAATAAATAGTTGACGAGGCTTGTGAAAATTGTTAAGAATTGATCGATTCGTCCCGCAGAAGAGCATCCTTAAAAAACCAGAAGATTGAGTGCATGATCGTTAGTGGGAAAATGGTGAAAAGAATAGCCATTACGAGGAAAATGGGTTCCCGATGGAAATTGGGTAGTTATCAGCGATCCAATCGTTTCCCGTTGTTCAAGCATTGTTCGATCTACGAATTGGTCGATTAGGCGTGTTCGTCTGACGGTCTGGGGCAGGTCGTTTATTCGTTTCGGGATATGTACTAATTGGTTACGGCATGGTTGCACTCTCAAGATCAGTCGATTCCGAGGTTTAAGCGTTACGTGTCGCTTACGTACAGAGTATACGTAGGTACGCTGTGTATGCACACTATGTGAATGCACAGTATGTATGTTTCTGGCCCAGGGTGGCTGGGTCAAAAGTTCAGGGGTTCACCAGGGGCTGAGACTTGGCAGTGACTCGACAAGTTTCTTCTTCCACACTTTCCACCCACGTAATGATTAAGTCGCCGCTTTTACCGAATCGATTAACACGGTTCTCCGGTTTTCAACCTCCAAAGAATAATTTTTATGCATTTTTTAAAAGGTCGTTTATTTGTTTCTGATGATTTATTCGCGAAGCTTCGATCAACATATTCGTGACTTTTTTCTGATTAAAATGAGTCCAAACACGATACCATTTGGATTGTATTTACTCGTTTCATTCATGATACAATGGAGCCTCGATTATGCGAACTGATCGGTGGAATATGAGAATCGTGGATTTAACGAGGAAACGTGGTCCTAAGTGTACCGTGTTTGGACCCGTTTCAACCAGAAAAATGTCACGAACGTTTTGGTAAAAGTTTGATTTAAAAACAATTGAAAACAGAAAGTTATTGAATTGGTAAATATCGTGCACACTGTATTTCGCATATCTCGAGATGTTACTCTATATTTTCATGTTGAGTACAAGAATTTAATTTTATCTAATTTGATCTCCCTTTAACTAGTTCATAAAATACGAGTCTACATAATTGTTGACAATCTGCAGGCTAACATGACGTTTCTAAATTAATTTGAAACTGTCGCCCCCGCGTCAAACAGCCTCCAGTCGCGCTGAGAAAAGTTTCAGATGGGGAGGGTCGCTTAATGAGTACCGGTCACCTAAATCATGCTTAATTGTGATATTATAATTGTGTCACGGGTCGTACAATTACGCTTAATTGCTATATCGAAATTTCTATAGCGGCGCGGAGATTCGTTCACAAAGAGGCTAGCAAATTCATCTGAAGCTATGCGAAACGTCTAAAGAATCGTCTACCGAGATTGAAAAAAAAATAAATTACAAACAGATAGCCAAAGTTAATTACACGGTGAAAAGTTAGATACAAATAAATGGCAAAAGCTTTACGAGATAAAAACTTTTTGAACAAATGAAGAACAAAACGATGCGTACAGCCAGAGTGCATGAAAGTTCCACTGAGTAGTACGGATAGTAGAGGTTCTACTAAATCGTGGATTAAACGAGTAAATACAGTCCAAACTGCACCGTGTTGGGTATCATTTTGATGGGAAAAGTTCGGCGAATACGTTGGTTAGCGTTTCACATGGAAATTATTCTAAACAAAAACAGTTGTATAACAATTTCTGAAAAAAAGATCAGGGCATTCTCACATGGAAAGGAAATTGTCACATATTTAGCGACATTAATAAATATTAACAACCTACATTATTGTTGAATCATTGTAATTCTGCATAAATAACTAGTGAAGGTTCTTCGTGATGAATAATAATAACTTGTCATCGATTTATTCACTGTTCTCGATAAATTAACATTTTCTTCGGACAATACCGACCGCTGGAAGTACAATGGTCATTACTGCGACAGTTAATTGTCACGGTCGAGTTCCTTATCGTCGCGGGATCGGTTCGCGGGAGTTGCTCGTATATCGATGAAACTTTCTTCATCGCGGCAACTTTGCCTATTGAAACGGCGTCGCTGTAAGAGTGTATACACCGTAACCCGGTTATCGGCGGAATTTTCTGACGAAGAAAAATTTCCTTTTCAAATCTCGCGTCCGGGAAACGTTCTGCCATCCTCCCCGGTATTTTATCTGCACGGGATGTTACAACTTTTCGGGCGCATTTGCATGAAGATTCTTGGGCGTGGTGTTTTAGCCCCGGATCAATGGAAAACGTCCCCTATTCTTTCAGTTTCCGGTTTCGAGACCGTGCCTGGGCGACTGCTGTGCCAAAATGTAATCGGATTATTCGTAACAATTCCATTATACTATTATCGAAACCTCTTCTTTAATCATCTACAATAATCGTGTATAGAGCACAGATGAAACTTGACGTAATTTTTCACATTTTTACGATGGAAAGTTTGGTAAAAATTTATTAAACCACTTTCCAGTATGTAGCTTAAGGAAGTCGCATATTTACAATTATGTGAGAAGGCCATTTTTCGTAACAATTCCATTA
>CM052325.1:9644781-9665651 GCA_028455615.1 Lasioglossum zephyrum | reverse complement strand
AAAAAAATGTGCCATCAGAATGTGCCCCTCTCAAAACCATTCAACTTCATCTGAAACATTGTTTGCCATGCGTAATAATAATGACGTAAATCTAGATGACAAAATGTGGCGTCCCACCCTGTATATCTCGACCGAGTTTTACTTGAGCAGCTGGGATACAATTTTGAAAAAAATCGAAAATTCTTTTTTTTTATTTTCTTAAATAGTAGTTTCAAGTCTTGAGGACAGAATGCGAAAGGTTTCACATGGACTTCAGGCTTCAATATAAATTATTTCTCGAAGTAACCGTTTCGAGAGTGAGTTCGCATACCTGCGAGAAAAATGAAATTCGTAAACTTAAAACGGCTAGATAGCAATATAAATATCATATATTGCTAAATTTATTTAATAGAAAATTTAATAATACAGGCAAAAAATTACATAGGTAGAAATTTAATGAATTTATTATAAAATTGTATATTGTTCATAGCGTTGCGAGATAGCAATATGTATATGTAAATATCATATATCGCTAAATTTATTTAATAGAAAATTTAATAATACAGGCAAAAAATTACATAGATAGAAATTTAATGAATTTATTACAAAATTGTATATTGTTAACAACATTGCGAGATGGCAATATAAATATCATATATTGCTAAATTTATTTAATAGAAAATTTAATAATACAGGCAAAAAATTACATAGGTAGAAATTTAATGAATTTATTATAAAATTGTATATTGTTAATAACATTGCGAGATAGCCGGTACAGGAATTACTGTTCAGTAACATAGTAATTTCGGTGAACGCTGTGCGCGAAGGCTTTGAACGGAGCTGATTGTTCAGAACAAAGGGTTAATTTTGAGGGCGAAATCGATATCGCGAGAAATTCGTTCCCCGGACCACTCGGAGTGCATTTTCTGCAACCGGGTTGCATCAAGGTTGCATAATGCATTTCACGTCAATAAAGCGGCCCTGACACTGTACACACGGCGAACACTCAACTACAATTTCTATTCAGAGACCAAAGCATTCAGTGGCTCTTCCGGTATCCCTCTAGAAAAATCAATTTCATACAAATAAATAAAACCGAATCCCTCCTTTGAAATGTTAATCGAACTCTCCACTCTCGTTTATAATGTACATTTCCTTCTCCATTCCTTTGTGCTAAGAAATTATTAGCTATTTTATATCAGGCAATTTTGTTTTTTAATAACTGTGATTTATTTTTCAAATTTTAGTAATAAAACTTTAATGAACATATTCGTGACATTTTGCTGATTAAAACGAGTCCAAACACGATGCAGTTTGGATTGTAAGTATTCGTGTAATCCACGATACAATTGGAAGCATGATTCAGATGTGATCGGTTCGGATAAAAGAGTCTATACAAAGTCGTGGATTAAATAGGCAAATATGTTTCGATTGATGTCGTGTTTGGGCTCATTTTAATCAGAAAAGTGTCACGAATGTGTTAGTAAATGTTTCGTGAATAAATGATAAAGAATTAAAAACTCTTTGTTATTGTTTTTAACAAAATTCTGTCGCATGTATCGTTCTTTTACGTACATCTAGATGTTACTGTATTGATTCTGTCTTACTAAACACTGATTTATGACTACCTCGCAATATCTCGGCAAAAAAACTGGTTCCCTAATGAACATTCGCACCTTTCTGTTACAGATTCACCGGGATATTAATAAAAATGGGCACAACCTAGTTCGCGCGAAGGAAGATTCACGGAAAAGAAGATGAGTTACGTTATTTGACCCAGCACCATCGATCAGCAATATAAATTCAGTACAAAAAGGAACGATTAACGAATTAACGAAACAAACTATGAGATAAAAAAAAGAAATGAAAAAAAAATCAACGAAACAAGGATAAGATAAAAATAATAAACAAAAGAGAGAATAGATTTTCTCGAATATGCAAAAATCAAGAAAGGGAGAGACACACACAGAGAGCGAAAAAAGAGAATAAATAGAATAACTAGAAGACAGAAAGCGAGGACAATCTTCACCAAAGTTACCTAATTAATTAATAATTACTTAATCGACGGGATCGATCGTTGATCGAGGAATTCGATTTTTATGAGATCTCTATTCGTTTGTAAATGTATTGAAAGTTAATATACCAGAGGTTGTTTATCATGATTGTCATTCGTCACGATTAATTATTGTTAATGTTAAGAGATATTTGCTGTTTAAGAGATAGCCTGACGACGAATGAGAACGAAATATTTTGATTGTTATTTAACAGAGGAGGAGATACAATCAATACTCGACACAAACGAGAATTCGGGAGAGAGCAAGCTTAGAGGTTTAAGAAAGTATATGTAGGTGTTGAAAATTGTGCGATTATTATATATGAAAAATTATTATATACTATAAAGAGAGAGAAAGACAGAGAACTATATAAAACAGTTTGTGTCCATGGGGTCCACGTTTTAAGAGATTATCCAGAGAAAATAAAGTCGATTTTTATTGTTGCTACTTGTAGAGAGGGAGATCATTATCAAGGGATAGAAAGAGAAGAAGGAGGAAATCTAAGAAGAATTAATTAATACAAGGTGATCAGTTAATTTAGCGTTAAATAATAGCCTCGTTTTATTGCCAAATTAATCAGATAATTTACATAGTAAGAATTTTCTAAAATCAATCTAAATTTCTCGGATCACAAATTTTCGGGAAACGATGAATCGATTGAATTTTTGACGTTATTATATTCCTTTTATTTATATTGCAGCATAAGGCTGTGCATTTATTTTATGATTTGTTTATTTTTTTGTTGATCAGATATAAGTTTACCGACGTGATATTATTTTTAATAAAATGTATTTTTAAATAATTTCGTATATGTTTGTTTTATTCAACCCTATAGTGTTTGCATATAACATGCAACTGATAATATAAATTAGCATTTATTATTACTATCATAGCCTTCTTTATAGAACTTGCATTATTCCGATTAAAACGAGCCCAAGCACGATGCACTTTGAACCATATTTACTCATTTAATTCACCATAGGTTCGGATAATCGAGATTCCATTAAATCATGTATCATCCAGGCGAATGTGCTTCAAACTATGTCGTGTTTGGGCTCGTTTTAATCAGAAAAATGTCACGAGTACAACCAGAGAGGTTTCGTAATTGAAATCCAAGTGCTACGTGTACAATTTAGGTTCATTCCCATCGATCGTTTCTCTCGCGTCGCGATTAAAACAATTTTGCAAAGTGAGAACGCTTGTTCGAGGAGTTCCGGTCCTCCCGGAGTAACGTCTACAGTTAAATAATTAATTAGTTTATCGATCGTAATTTATCTTTCGGATATTATGAATTTTATTCTCGGCGCCACGGTTTAATCATTTTTCTACACAACAAATAGCTATTAAAAACATTTTAATAGCTAACGTGGTTCTTGAACCGGAAGATTATTATTATTATTAAAAATTAATAATAAAATTTTTTAAATAAAATTTATTAAAAATTATTATTATTATTAAAAAGATTTTAATAGCTAACGTGGTTCTTGAACCGGAAGATTGAAATCCGAATCCAGCGTTTAGCATTCCTACAAAATAGCTATTTGTTGTGTAGAAAAAATAATTAAACCGTGGCGCCGAGAATAAAATTCATAATATTCGTAACGTCTACAGTGTATAAAATAATTTTTAACAAATTCTGGGAAATATTGTTTTAATGAAAAAGCAGGGTAGAGGGAGCAGCGACTGGGATCTGATATAATTTCATTGTTTGTTGGCTCACTCAGAGAGCGGACTGCAGAATATTTTCGTGATTCGGGAGAAATGTTGCATTGAGAACGAGGGATTAAGGGATCGCCAGCATGAATCTGGAAGTGGAGCTGATCGCGGGGGTGATTAAGGGCGGACCACCCCCTAAAAACTTGCCAGCGCCCAGGCTGATTAAAATTTTCATCGCTGGAGAATGGAATGGTCTTATCCTCTAATCCTTCTTTTATCTTGTGGCATCCGGGCCGGCGGATGTTTATGCAGATTCGTTTATTTTGGTTAATTGGCCTGAAAGCGAAAACTTTTCAGTCCCTCTTTGGACTTATTGTTGGACGCGAGGAGCTCCCCTCGTCGCGACAAGAACAAACAGAAAGTCCATTAAAATTCTGGCCTTCCAAAGCTTTTAATTAACGGCATGGCATCCGCCTGTACGGTTGTTATTAATACTCTTAGCTGTATACGTGTACGTGTGCGTTTGGTAGATATGGTCGACACGTTCTGCATACACACTGCCGCTTCCTCAAAACGATCCGTTCGATGTGTATGTGTATTGAAGAATGTTTTTCTCTTTGATTCATTCGTTTCGTAATATTCAGTCATCTTCACGATTTTTAATTATTCTTTTTGTTCTTCTGTGGAGAGACAAATTTGATATTTAACTTGTTTCTTTCGTTTATAATATCACACGAAGAGAAACGTTTTTTGAATATTATTGTTATTAAACATTCTTGTCGATGTTTTACGAGTGTCGAGCACCGAAGTACTTTGAATAATTAATTGTTATTTATTTGTTCAGTGATGAATATTTTGATAACCAATTGAATTATTGAAATTTTCAGCATATCCTATATGGTGAATTTAATGTTTCCTCTCCATAGAAAATACGAAAAATAATTTTTTAAACTGTTTAAATCGTTCTTCTCTCTTTTAGATGATAAATTAATATACTGTTCGTGCACTGGAATTGTAAATTAATATTTGTTTACGTGTTCACCTAAGTGCCTGTGTAGCCATGTGTTCGTCGATTCTTTCGTATATGTCTCTAGACGTCCATTTTTGCTATTGCTTGGACTATTTGTCGGAGTGTACGTCTGAATGGCATGATTCTAGTTACGGTTGTATGAAAAAGTTTTCCTAATTTAACGCAGTTGAAATATTCAATCTTTTATACACAACATTTAAAAAATCAGCTAATTTCTTTATCTACTAAATAGCAAATTTTGGAAATGTTTTTTCAGGCTTCCTTTCAAATTTAAAAAAAAAATTGAATTCTTCGACCATTAAGCTGGGAAAACTTTTCAAGTAGGCATGCGACAATGAATTAAATTAATTAACAAAGAAATACCGATGTTACTAACAACGATAAAATTAAGAACAATAACGAACGCGATTGTTTACTGATCGAACCAGTTGTCAGTCGTTTAATAAACTAATTTGTTCATTGCTTAAGAAGATCCTTGATCGTTCATTCATTGTTCCACCTGTCTAAACACTTCTGATTTACAATATTGATTTCCTTGTTCGTAATTATTAGATGTATTAGATGTATGCTTACATTTATTCTTACATTCGGATTGTAAATTACAGGATGTTTTAATGTTCATAGGTAAATGGTGAAAATTATTTTTACATGTTCTGCTGTTATTCTCGTTACATGTTCTGTTTTGAATTTTTTCAATTATTGGGAAAATAGACGTGCAAGATTCTCTGATATTTTTTTTTAATTTCGCGTGTGATGTTTAATGTTTGAAAGATTGGTATCGTAGTAAGTCGTGTTTTCGTTTATTTCAATTTCATGTGCCTGGAGGCGTGAAATTTAATTCCCACGTAACAGAGTTCCAATAAATGGGCCCTCGAGGAGCTTTCCTCGACGATGACTCACATGAAACATCGACTTTAATAAGAGCGCTCAATTTTTATGCCAGTCAACATGGCCGCCTATATCAAGGACCCGTGTATTGTGCATTCTGTAACACCGCAATATTGTTCACCAACGTTTTATATGAAGCAGTCTTTTATTTTCATTCGGTAGACTTTAAGTTTCATTTTTGGTAGACGAAAGATCTGAATTAAATGTAAAATCAGTCTGGAATTGAAATGAATTTCAATCTGAAGTTATAATTTTGTGAAAAATATTCGCAGAATTCATCAAGGAAAGGCAACAATTTTTGGAACTCGTCGGACCAGAGCTGCAATCGATGTATGACGACATGGGTATCGAGGTAGGAGAACATAAAATTTTTATTAACAATTGCAAATTATCGTACGTTATCGAATTTCAATTTTTATTTATGTTCTACGTGTTCGTTCACGATTATCGAACGATAAATGCCGGCAGAAGCTCGCGTAAAATGATAAAAGTGGTTCTACAATTTCATAATTGCATTCCACAATCATTCATCTAATTTCACAATTTTATCTCGCACTCTATTTCATTTTACGATCTCGTTTCACCATTGTTCACTTCATCGTACAATTTCGCTTTAAAATTCCTTCTTTGCGATTTTACAATTCGCGATCGTTTGTGTATGTTTTATGCATTCTGCAAGCTTTTAACCAACGAAACATTACGCAGGTGTTATTAGTGGACATGCAATATGCAACGAACGTGAATCCTGATCGAAATCCGTTTCTAGCCGAGCAGTTTCTCGATGAAATACGTGCGGCTCATCAACATTCGAGAGGTTGCTTCTTTTTGGTAAGTTCACTGCTCATAAATATGTAAACGCCATCATAAATTATTTAATGCGCCGCGTCGTTCCGTGTACGACAAAATAATAATTTCATTTACGACACGCCGATGTGCACTTAGTTACAATTTTGCTCCACAACTTTTTACTGCATAATTTCACGCAATTATTTGAAATTATATATTACAATTTTCCCATTATTACCTCTCGACGTTGCTATCTTACTCTACAATTTTTCCAATATAAATTTACAATTTTTTCAACAATATTTCACATGTATTTTTGAAAAATATTATTCGCTATCTTATCTTGCAGTGTTATTTAAAAATGGTATGTTACCATGTTATTTCACAATCTTATTCGACGATATTATTTTCAAACATTATTTACAATCTCATTCTACAATATTATTCGACGGCATTATTTTCAAACATTATTTGCAATCACATTCTACAATGTCATTTTATAGTGTAATATTATTTGCTGTCATGCAGTGTTATTTAAAGCTAGTATGTACCATATTATTTCACAATATTATTCGACGTTATTATTTTTAAACATTATTTACAATCTCATTCTACAATTATTATTCGACGGCATTATTGTCAAACACTATTTACAATCACATTCTACAATATTATCCGACGACATTATTTTTAAACATTATTCACAATCTCATTTTACAATGTTATTCGACGGCATTGTTTTAAAAAATTATTTACAATCTCATTCTACAATGTTATTCTAAAATGTTATTTTATACTGTTCTTTAGAATCTTTACAGATTCCACAACACCATAACACAATATTATTGGACGACATTATTTTTAAACATTATTTACAATCTCATTCTACAATTATTATTCGACGGCATTATTGTCAAACACTATTTACAATCACATTCTACAATATTATCCGACGACATCATTTTTAAACATTATTCACAATCTCATTTTACAATGTTATTCGACGGCATTGTTTTAAAAAATTATTTACAATCTCATTCTACAATGTTATTCTAAAATGTTATTTTATACTGTTCTTTAGAATCTTTACAGATTCCACAACACCATAACACAATATTATTGGACGACATTATTTTCAAACATTATTTGCAATCTCATTCTGCAATATTATTGGACGACATTATTTTCAAACATTATTTGCAATCTCATTCTACAATATTATTGGACGACATTATTTTCAAACATTATTTACAATCTCATTCTACAATATTATTCGACGGCATTATTTTCAAACATTATTTACAATCATATTCTACAATGTTATTCGACGACATTATTTTTAAACATTATTCACAATCTCACTCTACAATGTTATTCGACGACATTGTTTTAAAAAATTATGTACAATCTCATTCTACAATGTTATTCTAAAATGTTATTTTATACTGTTCTTTAGAATCTTTACAGATTCCAGAACACCATAACACAATCTTTTACTGCACACATAAAATGTTATCTATAATTACATGCTCCACGCGCGCAAAGGATGTAGAATGACTTTGAACTACATTCCGAAACGTCAGCAACGGTCAACAGGATTTTCACAAAGCCGAAATCGATTTTTGTTGTTGAAGCTGTTGGTCGGTGACGAGTACAATGCCGGATGGGTGCCGACAAAGCTGACCGAAGACACATACGAGATTCTTTCGAGCCAGTGCTCAATGATAGAAGAGTATTACGAACGCGACGGTAATTGCTACGCGCTGAAAGCTGGCAGGTAGTTACGTTTTATTGTCGCGTTGTTACCCAGCGAAATGGAAATTGCGTGGGCGTCAGTGAGTAGTAAAAAAAGAGGAAAAAACGCTTGGAAAATTTCGATTTCATTACTGTAATGTGTAAAATCTGGAATTTTTTACGAGCCACACTTCCTGCTCTATTTCCTGTTCGCTCGTTCGCCACTTTTCATAGACGTTCCGCTTTTTTATATTTTATCCACTTTATCCACTTTTCCTCCAGTCTGCCTTTTAGTTAGATATGTGATACATTATGATCGTGGGCTAAACGAATAAATAAAAAGAAAGTGTTAAATTCAGTTGTCATGACTCTTGACCATTCAGACGTTGTTAAATATTGATTTTATTAAAAACCGATTGCAATTCTATCGCTCATGATTTTCTTACCGACTATTGACAGATACGGTACAATGGCCGACAGTTGGCAGAACAATGAACCAGCAATTAGAGAAGCCATAAAGAAAGCAGCGGAAGCCATTGTTTCCGAAAAACGCGACAACGAGGAGATCCGAAATATATTGAAGAGCACTGCAGAAAGACAACTGGAGTATGCCTTGAGTGAGTAACAAAAAAATTATACCAACATGATCATTTTTAATTATTTATTGACAAAACTTTAACCAACATATACCTGATCCAAAGTGTATCGTGTTGGTACTCGTTTTAATCAGAACAATTCTGCGAACAAACTGGCTAAGGTTTCACAGAAAAATAATTCGAAACGACAAAGTTACGTGAATAAATTAGTATTGTCTAGTATTGGTAGCAAGTTGGCGAACGGGCTGCTGATTAGAGAGTTAAAATCTGCGATGTTTGAAACTTTTTGACAGTGTTAGACGAGTCTCGAGATGGTATAGTAACCGTGGTGCGATCGTGGAAGGGAAAGAAGAGCGCGAGGGCGGTGGCGTCATTGAAAACTCTCGTGGCGGATAATCTGCCATCGGGAAACATAATAAACGTGGAAGTAGAACAGGAGCCGGGCGGAATTAATCCGAACCACAGGTCGCACAAGGTCTACCTCTCCCATGTGTGCCGTTTGTTGGTGAACCGGGTGCAGACTCTGGTTAACGCGTCGATCGAGGCCGATCCCGAGATAAAAAGCAAGAAGAAAATGGTGCAGGAGGTGTACGCCGAGAGCCTGATGCATCTCGCGCTCCTCAGGAACGTGAAACCCTACGAGGAAAACAACGAACACATCCGACGGATCAAAGAGCTTTTAATATCCGGTAAGAATGCTTCTCGACAATGTATTTTCTTGGTTACGCGACTCCGCCAGCACATTCATATTTTTATTTCACTTGTATGACCACAGACAATTTTATTACTTCGCTCGTACGACCGGAGACAATTTTATTATTTCATTTCTCTGACCATAGACAATTTTATTATTTCACTTTTCTGACCATAGACGATTTTACTCTTTTTCTTTTCTGACTACAAACAATTTTAGAATTTCTCTTTTCTCATCACAGACAATTTTATTGTTTCACTTTTCTGACCATAGACGATTTTAGGTCTTTTTCTTTTCTGACTACAATCAATTTTAGAATTTCTCTTTTCTGACCATAGACAATTTTATTATTTCACTTTTCTGACCATAGACGATTTTAGGTCTTTTTCTTTTCTGACTACAATCAATTTTATTATTTCATTTTTCTGACCATAAACAATTTTATTATTTCACTTTTCTGACCATAGAAGATTTTAGTCTTTTTCTTTTCTGACTATAAGTAATTTTAGAATTTCTCTTTTCTGATCATAAATAATTTTATTGTTTCACTTTTCGTCTGACAGTAGACAATTTTAATCGTTTAATTTTCTAACCATAAACAATTTTAGAATTTCTCTTTTCCGATCATAGACAATTTTATTATTTCACTTTTCCGACCATAATAGACGATTTTAGTCTTTTTCTTTTCTGACTACAAACAATTTTAGAATTTCTCTTTTCTGATTATAGACAATTTTATTGTTTCCCTTATCTGACTATAGACAGTTTTATTGTTTCACTTGTCTGACCATAGACAATTCATTATTTTTACTTTTCCGATCATAAGCAATTTCATGTTTTAACAGTTTTAATTAGTTTGATCGATTAGCAATAAGTAAATTTTGTTCCAATTGTTCAAATAAACCTGTCTCGATTGATGTGTCTGGCTATATAAAGTTTCCTTTGACTTGGTCAGTGAAAGAGAGAGAGAGAGACACGTTTATACTACTGTTTTAAGAAAAAATATACTAAAAGCACTTGTCTGGTTAGAAATACGCTTTCTAGCGCGCACTTCCGATTTCACTTGCCTCGCCAAATACCTTTCATTCCACTTGTTCGACTAAATGCCTCTGATTCCACCTGTTTGATCAAATACCTTTAATTCCACTTGCCTGATCGAATACCATCGATTCCACTTGTTTGATTGAATAGCTTTAATTCCACTCCTCGGGTCTAATAGACTTTCTTCCTCGTGTCTCACCAACTAGATCTTATTTTGTCGCAGTAAATAGTGTATATTCCATTAGCCTGACCAACTAGACTTTGTTCCACTGATTCTACACCGCAGACTTCATTCTACTTGTCTGACTAAAGCGACTGTACTCTACTAGTCCGACCAATTTTATTCTACTAGTCTGACCAAATACATTTTTATTCTACTAGTCTGACCAAATATGAATTATTTCACTTGCTCTACCAATCAAACATTGTTTCACTTGTCCGCGAAGAAACGGGGCTGTACTAATCGTCCGATGTAAAACACAATTGTTCAGTTAATTATGACACAGTTGTTTTTCATTCGTTCACAATGAAACGTTGATAAAACTAATAAAATCGTTATTTACTGAAACAGTACAATTCTCGTTCGTTCAATTGCCAAAGCAAAAATGATTTCTAATTCGAGTAAATAGAACAGGCCATTTGTATACACGTTTAATCTGTTACATACATATAGGTAAAAGCCAGAAACACGGTCCGATACTGATAAAGGGCGGCAAGTATTCTGGGAAATCCTCGTTGCTCTCGAGGATCTACACGGACGCAAGTTCCTGGCTGGATTGTGCAACTTTCCCGGTGGTTCGGCTGTGCTCTTCGACCCCTCGGTCCGCGTACAGCCTCGAGCTGCTTCGAGTACTATGCCAACACATCGGATTCCTCTCTGGCCAATTGGACGGGAACCTGCCGAAAGACGCCTCGTTCGATCCACTGTATTTGAACAACTGGTTCGGACTGATCATGAGAAGGATCGAAGAGGAGCCGCTCAAGGAGCAGCTGTTGATCCTGATCGATGACCTACATCGGCTGCATCCTCTCGAATGCGACATCATCGCCGCGCTGTCGTGGCTTCCTTTAAATTTGCCTGCAGGTCAGGCCCAATTCTTTACTGTTCCATTGCATTTGTTGGGTCTATAACTTAAAAACCGGAATTTGACACTATATGCCAACACTTGTGTATGCGCTGTAGCAAATCATTCACATACACGTAATTTTGAAGCTCTATTCATAACCATCAAAAATCAGTCAACAGTGTTTGATTTGCTTGTGCGCATCATAGTTTTTTCAATCATGGACAATTTTGAAAATTGGCGGAAGACAGCATTTGTGGGAAGTTTTACTGAGTCACTTTTTTGCAAAGACAACTGCAGCCGAAAGTCATCGTTTGCTCGTGGAATTGTATGGCGAACATGCTCTTGCGAAAACACGGTGTTTCAAGTGTTTTCAACGCTTTAAAAGTCGCGATTTTGACATCAAAGACAAAGAGCGGCCTGGACAGTCGAAAAAGTTTGAAGATGAAGAATTGGAAGCGTTACTCGATCAAAACTCGTGTCAAACACAAGAAGAGCTTGCGGAATCAATCACCGAAAACAACCGATTCGTTTAAAGAGAGCATTGAAGGAAAAACGGCCAGGATGGGAGATCAGACACGAGACATTGATTTTCCAACACGACAATGCTCGGCCACATGTTGCTAAACCCGTTAAAAACTATTTGGAAAAAAGCGGATGGGAAGTTCTACTCCACCCACTATATAATCCAGACTTGACGCCTTCTGACTACCATTTGTTTCGGTCGATACAGAATGCACTTTCCGGAATACCCTTCACTTCAAAAGATGGCCGGTTTTTTTGGGATGGCATTCATAAATTGCCAGAAAGATGGGGAAATGTTGTAACTTCCAATGGACAATACTTTGAATAACAGAATTATACAAGATTTTCTTTAATAAACGTTCAAATTTCCTAAAAAAATTTCGGTTTTTGAGTTATAAACCCAATACCATTTTTCATTTTACATTTATTACGATTATTATATTTATTTCAGGGGTGCATTTCATAGTGACCACGGCAATTCCACCGGAAATGCTGCGTTTGACGCCGATGCAAAAGGAACGACTGAGAAGTTCCCAGATTTTTATTGAACTTCAAGACCCAACACCAGATCCGCAGGTAACGGAAAGTGTGTTCGATAAATTAGAGAAATTGGTGGGTCAGTGTGCTGCGGACAGGCTCGGCGCCATTTTGGCTTCCACAGAGTATGGCCTTTCTGAGACAGAAGTTCTAGAAGTGATCATGCCAACTGTCGAAGATGGCCCCTTGTTCCTCAAAGATGGGAAATATAACTTCTCGACGTGGACGTTGGTTAGAAGAACGTTCGACGATTATCTAAAGGTATGTTATAAACAAATTTCGAAAGATTTATGAATTAAATTTGATCGAACTCCAAGGTTCGCGTGATGAGCGGAAGGCTGTTATTTTCCTGGCGCTACCCGATTCGAGACCTGGCCAGAAAACGGTACTTCCCTAACCAAGAGATCCTGAAGACTTACCACGGCGAGTTAGCGAACCTCTTTTTCTCGGAAGTGTTCGAGGAGAAAGACGACAAGTCCTCGCCGGAAGAGGAAACACCTAAAAAGACACCATTCCAGAGCAGACCAAGGTCCAATGATACAACTTACAATCTGAGGCACGTTGAGGAGGCTTGGTTACATCTTCTAAGGGCTGGAGACGTCGAGAAATTGAAGAAGTTGGCTGTCTGCGCGTTTGATTTCCTTCTTGCTGCAGTGCAGATGGTCTCAGTTAGCTACTTGAGATGCGTACTGGAGCATTCGAGGAGGTACTTGCTGGAGAGGGATTTGGAACTGGTTTATTACACTGTGAGGAAGTGCAGTGATATACTGACGAGGGATCCTCTGCAATTAGGAGCACAACTGATTTGTTGGTTGAGACCTGTGGCTGAAGATGGTGGAGACTTGGTGAGAGGAGTTAACCTATGTTTTTTTATGGAAATACAGCTGATTCCTTTTTTTCTGTTTGTAATACATGTTTCTAATTGAAGGTGAGCAGAATGGTTACAGCAGCAATGGCATGGTGCGATGGCTACACCGCGCCATTGTTAGTGCCATTGAACGGATGGCTGCAGCCACCATTGCCGCTTCAGATTCGCATACTGTCTTGTCCGCAAGGGGTGAAATTAGTCGAGGCTGCACCTTCTGGGCAACACGTTATCGTTGTACCATTTCAAGGCGATGCTCAACTCTGGCACGTTATGTCTGCCCAGTTGGTTCACACGTTCAAAGGTAAATAGATGACGTTCATCCTGACTAACGAGTAACAAATGCAACCACCAAACTAGCTTTTCATGAAATCTTCTGTTATTACACCGTGATAAGATAGATCATTTGTATCACCGCTCTGCGTTGTAACCATAAAATTATTTTAGGCCACTCGAGCCCAATATCATGCTTAGCCGTGACACAACACTCGCAATACTTGCTGACAGGCTCCGAGGACACTTCAATCATCGTTTGGGACATGAAAGAACTCAGTTTAAAGCTAAGAATCCGAGAACATATCGCCCCTGTTCTGTGCTTGACCACTGCGCTCAAGAATACTGTGATTGTCAGGTTTACAATTTGATATTCAGTTACTTGTTAATCATTTCGAGCTTGCGTGGCTGGACGTCATTGCTAAACTGTGGAATTTATACGCGAGTCATTAATTCGATTGACACTCGTTCTAAAGGAATTAATTAATTGTATATGTTAAAGTTTGTTGATTTGTTTCGGAGAAGGTTTACGGAGAAAATTCTGCAGTCTGGTCGTTACACATTTTGCTTGGAATTGTTTATTTCATATTTATACACAAGTGATATGAGACAATACATTTTTGTGATTGACAAAGTTCAACAAAATACAAGATGTTGAATCTAACCCAGTAGAAGCTCCTACAAGTCAATCTCTTCTAGTTCTCAAGACAATTCTGATCAACGTTTCTTCTAATTTTTCATCACAGTGGAGGCGAGGATTCAAGGATCATAATCACGAGCCTGCTGACCGGCTACGTCCTTATCAAGGTCGACCACCATAGAGGTCCCGTGAACTCCGTTCGCGTCAACTCCTCTGGCGAGGTCCTGGTTTCCGGTTCCTCGGACTGCACCGTGTGCCTCTGGTGTCTGGAAAGGTTCACGTTGCTGAAGAGCATAACCTTGCCGACAGCAGTGATGATGCTGGACGTATCTGCGGATTCATTGTTCCTGTTGGCTGCCTGCGAGGACCAGAAGCTGTACCTGAGGTCTCTAGCCACCGGCACAGAGATTCACACTTTGAGGGGCCATCAAGGTGACGTGAAGAGCATTTGCTTGGCCAAGGACTGCAGAAGAGCTGTTGTGGGCGGGGTCAAGGGCAAGGTCTCCGTTTTCGACATGCACAGCGGCAGACTGACTAGAACGTTGCCTCCCAATCCATCGGCTGACGTCTCTGCTGTCAAGGTTGCGTTGGATCCTTATTTTTCGAATAACCAGACACGAACTAGCTTTTCAAATTTGTAATCTAGAACAGAGATGTTATTTAAGTTTATAATGTGGATGATCTTGAACAGGTGACGGAGAAGGACGACTTCCTGATCACAGCAGCAGGGGATAGAGTCACTTATTGGAGCTTCCGTGGCGAAGAGGCCTTCTTGAAGACTCTGAAGTCTGGAAAGCAGGAATCTCTACACCCGCACACTGCTTCCATCTCTTGTTTGGACATCTCCAGAGACGGAGCGATGGCAGTCACCGGCGGTGTTGATTCTCTAGTGAATCTATGGCAGCTGAACACTCATGAGCTGCTTTCCACGTTCGAGGGACACATTGCCAGTGTGACTTGCATCGCTTTCTCTGCTTCGGGACTGTTCGTCGCTTCCGGTGAGTGCGTTGTTTGCCAACAAAAGCATTTGTGGAATGTTAATTAAAATTGTCCATGTTTTAATCGTTCGTACCGATCTCAGGCTCGGAGGACAAGACCGTTCGAGTTTGGGGATTAACGTTGGGCCTAATGGTAGCGACGTTTAGGCATCAGGCGCCTGTTACGTCAGTGACAGCTATGTTTGACGGTCGAAGAATTGTCAGCTCGGATAGGGGAGGTGCGATTCGAGTTTGGGCAGCCGATTCTGGCACTCTGATACAATCTGTTTGCGGACGTGGTCGGTGTATCACGGTTTCCACTGATATGAAGTGTGTAACCATGTTACTCCTAATCATCTCGTTTCATACGTTCTCTTTGACGATTCTTATTAACCGGTGAACTGTTTAGGTTTGCGATATGCGATACAGGAGATAATCAAGTACGAATAGTGAGTTTGGGAACCGGCCCAGAAGAAAAGTACCAGGTGTCACACTCCCAGGACATCACCTGCCTCGTAGTCACCCCTGACTCTCAGTCCCTGATCACAGGTTCTATGGACATGAGCCTAAAGGTCTGGCAGCTGGCCGGAGGGAAATTGTCGCAGGTCAACGAAATAACTTTCCGAAACTTAAAGAAAATTTTTAGTATACTTGAATATCGAGTTGATAATAACATTAAGATATCGCATTGAAACACAGGTTCTGGTGGGTCACACGGACCACGTAACCTGCGTCGCGGTTGCTGTCCTGGACAAGTCCATCGTCGTGTCCGGGTCCAGAGATGCGAACCTAATCGTCTGGGACATCAACACCGGCTCTGATCTGCACACCCTAAAGGGACACCTAGGCTTCATAACTTGTGTAAGACTATCTGGCGATGGAACTCTGGCAGCCTCCGGTAGCGAGGACAAAAGTTTAATCGTCTGGGACACGAAGAAGGGCTGTTCCCTGAGCAGCATCATGCTGCACGTGCCTGTGGTGGGTCTGGAGGTGGCCATGGACATGTCCAGGCTTTCTTTGCATCTGCTCGAGCACAAATGCATGCCTATACTCTGCCTACACAATACTCCAGCGCAGTATGTCAAGTTGCCCGACTATGTTGCACCATGGTGTGATGTTAGAGATATGAGGCCTCCAGGCCCGAAGCGGCCCAACAAGAGGTTGCTGAAGAAGGAGGTTTCCTTGGACAGCGACACCTGGCGCAGAAAGTACGGCCACCTTACTTCAGGTGAGTGCTTCGATGGTATTTTGCTTTATACAACATGATTAGTATTAGTAATTTTGCCATCTAGATTTACGGCATTATTATTACGCATAGCAAACAATGTTTCAGATGAAGTTGAATGGTTTTGAGACGGGCACATTCTGATGGTACATTTTTTTGTAGGTGACGTGTAAAGGACATATGAAGGTCATTAATGTTTTTTTTAAATGGCTGTTGCTCCTTCATATTCTTTACAAAAAAGTATTAATCTATTTGTGTAAAAAAATCATTAGTTTAGAAGATATTTTAATTATAATTTGTTAGGAAATCTCAACTCTCTGGTCAATAATATGAATTCAGTGTGATAATATAGTGCAGGCTGTTGATCTTGTAATTAAAATATAAACTTTATAATTAAAATATCTCCTAAACTAATTATTTTTTTACACAAATAGATTAATACTCTTGTGTAAAGAATATGAAGGAGCATCAGCTGATGCAATAAAAAATACATGATTCCATTTATAAAAACATTAATGACTTTCAAATGTCCTTTACACGTCTACCTACAAAAAAAATGTACCATCAGAATGTGCCCCTCTCAAAACGATTCAACTTCATCTGAAACATTGTTTGCTATGCGTAATAATAATGACGTAAATCTAGATGGCAAAATGTGGCGTCCCATCCTGTACATGATTTATGGACAAAAATGGGTAGATCGAAAGAAAGTGTTTATATTTTTTAGGAATATCAGCGTCGTCGGTGGAGAATCTCCAGCGTCGTTTCAGCGTTAGTGCATCCATGGATGAGATCAGCAAAGTGGGATTGACAACTAGTCCTTCGGGATTGGGTCCGGAACAAGCTGCACTCGCCCAGTCACAACATTTTGACCAATTAGAAGCACTTTGGAATAAACAGTCACCGCCATCAAGGTCAAGATCACACGGGAGAACCCTGGCCAAGCAGAGTTCTCTGCAGGCCACACTGATTTCTGACTCTGAGGAGGAGGAGGGTTAGGCCCTTTGCCTCATACAGAGTCGATAAAACGTCAAAAAGGTCTGCGACATTCGGATCTCTGTCTTTCTTGGGATGCTTTAATTTCGATAATTTTGTGGATGTAGAGTCGAGAGGCTATCGAGTTCGAGTAGTTAATTTTCTGTTTCAGGTCTACCGGCTTAAATCACCGTCTTAGAAGCCAAATCCCGAGTCTAATCTCCGGAAAATCCTAATCGTTGTACCTTCTTCTTCCCTCGGTCCCTAGAGGAACGATGGAGAAACAAATAGGAAAAGAGAAAAAAAGCAGATGTCCCCCGCAGCGAAAGCTCTAAGTTACGAAATATTCTCGTGTCCGATGCAATAAACGTGTGTATATGAAACACGCATATACATATGTAATATCGATATTTAGAGAGGTATAAATTGAAGTGGTGTTTGTTTTCATCGTCCATCGCCCACGTTCTAACACAATCTATCTGTTAATGTTAAACGATTACAAATTCTGTTGAATTGCAATGAATTTTCTGGTTTTATTCTGATGAAATAACATGTATATATTATATCTATTCTTACTTATGTTAATATTAACCGTTTTTAACACTTTATTTACCTGTTAATAGAGTTTTTAGTGACTGTGCTGTGTTTGAGAGAACAATTATAATTTTTTCCTTGATAACAATTTGAAATGATATTATTTCATAGTACAATAATAATTGAAATAATTCATTAATTTAGAAACGAAGTTGCTATCACTGTGTACTAATGAAAAAAATTATTCGACAGCTCTTAATTGCTAATCTTTGATTTTTCGGAGCACGGTAGATGAAGTGTTAATTGACGTGCAAGATGCAAATATTTTACGGTAACAATTTTTATGTGCGTTTACCAGACTGCGGATTTTATGCATATCTGTTTAATAATTTAAAATACTGCATAGGAGAAATATTTAAATATGTGTTGATTAAGATTTATTGTTACATTTATAGGAATGTAATAAAATCTCTATGTTGATGATACTTATTCGATTCCTGTTTATGTAAATTGGTTTATAAATATTTATAATTGCATAAAGAACCGCAGTCTAGCGTTTAAACTCCATTTTTCTGTTTATTCGCATAATGATCCGCCATAACTCGCCAGGCCCTCGGTGCCATGAACCCTTCTGGCGGGTCTTCCCCGGTTTTTGCGAAATCTGCAATAAAAATATCGATTTGTTAAGTTTTCGTCTGGAAATGGTGATTATTAAGTAAGTGTTTTAATATTTATTGATTTATCTCCTCGTTAAATAATTTTTAAAGCAGAAATAATTATTTTGCATATGTGTGATTATAACTCAATTAGCAATTCTGTAATTAAGTAGTTCAATATTGAGTTATAATTTTTGTTTTCTACATTGATACGAATTATTAGCATTAATTGCCTATTTACACCGGATTCCCATTATTTATTGTTAATATATGTATCATATATTATTGACGCATATTTTGTTGCTCGATATTTAGTATTAACATCAATGTTACATCATAAGATTATGAAGAATTTTTACGATATCGATTTTGTACATTTGTATTTTTTCATTTTGAATGTCTGTATAAATGTTGTTTACTAATTTTCTGTTTCAGCGGTCATTAATTATTGGAAGATTGATTTTAATCGCGTTAATGTTAATGTGTAGCATAAATACGTATTTTCATCGTTGATATTTCATATCGATATTAATTTCGTACTTTTACTATCTATGTAAATGTTAATTAACAACGTTGATTGATTCTTCCGGCGATCATGTTAGTACCCAGCTAATTTCAGATACACTTTAATTTCCGTCGTTGATCTGTACTGTTAATGAACATGTTGTCCATCAATGTTTAATATTAATCTTGAATTTAAACATCCAATACCAATATCAATTTTGTACATTTATATTAAATTGAAAGTTTCATTTCCGATATATTAAAATGAACATCGAGTATTCATTCACCTTGCGGCGGTCATATTGGATTCCTTAGGTTGTTATTTATTTTAAAATGTGATTTACCTCGCATTTTAGTTCCCGAGATGAAAATGAAGTCCTGAGATCGTTCTGGCTCGAAGTATGCCATCTTTTTTGCGATTTTGTCGTAAGCTGCCACTCTGAATGGAATTATCTGCAGATTTTGGAGGCCTGGCGCCATTGACAGTACTCTGGATCCGTGTGTAACGTCGTATAAATTACCTGATGTTGTAAATGATTTATTTATTTCAGAAAGTCTTGTTGTCGAGGTAAGTGAAATGAAATATATGTGGCATAAAATAATAATAAAGATTGGGTTGGCAAGAAAGTAATTTCAGTATTTTAAGGTGAAATCAAACCGAATTTCTTTATTCAAGCGATGAGGTTTAATCTTCGATTTAATTTAATTTGTTCGATGATATTTAGCCAAGAAGAGTAAATAAAAAAAATTTAGTGATTAAAGTTCATTGCTAAATAAAAAAATTGTGTTCTATTTCACCTTGAAATACCGAAATTACTTTCTTGCCAACCCAATAGTTCGCAAATTAAAAAACATAATATTATAAATGGGTAACAATTTTTTTATTTTATCTTTTATTTATCTTGACCCATTTATAATATTATAAACGGGTAATAATTTTTTTATTTATCTTGTCTATAACTTGGACTAGAATCAATGAAATTTTAGACATTTCAAATTTACCATCAGGTGTTTTTGATTTGTCGGGATGAGGTAAACCTGCAGGATCACGACCGACGATATAAAAATCAGCTCCAGCCATCATTCTCGCCTTCGCGTGCCACTGCACCTGTGAAAAGTTGTTAATCGCGACACCGTTATCAATATGATAAATCAAAGAAAAGTGAAGGAAAAAAATTGAAAAATTCAAGTTTTTCTTCATTTAATGTTTAAATATCGATGGGAAATAAAGTCGATAAATTGAGAAATACCTCCGTAGGTCCAGCGTACAACATCGGACTAGGAAAAATGGCGAGAATCGTATCCTGGTGTAATATTCCTTCCTCCAGAACGCATTGGTGTTGTTTTATCCTAATTGGCAATGGTACATCGTCCTCTTTCGTCCATCCTCCCAATGGATGCAGCAAAAGAACAGGTTTCTTGAATCCTCGTTCCTCCACAAGGTACTTCCTCGTATCCTAATTATCATTTTGAATCGATGAAATTTAATCAACTGGAAACAGGAAATTTGAAAAAAATTTCCTTCGATATCCAGACGCTTGGAAGTCTACCTGCATTAAAAGTGCATGGCCATTATGCACCGGGTTTCTCAATTGAAACGCGAAAACGACATCAGCGCCCATCTCTTCGCATGATTT
>CM052325.1:9618065-9644681 GCA_028455615.1 Lasioglossum zephyrum | reverse complement strand
TCTGGGAGTTCTAATATCAAACATAGATCGTCCAGTAATTATCATAAATTTTATGGAGTCATGTTATCATAATCTCGTTGCATTCTAATACCTTATCGCTTTTCCTGCGTGTAGATCGCTCCTCCACGAACGAGTTCAAGTATATGCCCATTGCGAAATTATTTAAGGTGTTAATTATAATTCCAATCTTTCAATTCTAATTTCAATCCGCTAATAATTGTTTCATCGAATTTTTACACAACCTCACGCAATTATAATTTTATAATTGAATCTCTATGCAATGTCTCACACCTCCAACGTTTTAAACTAATCTTCACTCGAAGATACACTATTGTAATCGTTCTGGTTGAACTTTCAGCTTAACGCTACACAATTTTTCATTTTGAAACAGGAATACACAATTAGACTGTTTTAATTCGATCAATACAACGGCTTGAACATTTACAAACAAAATCTCTCTACAAAATTGAAGGGTTTCTTCGAAAATGAAATGTAAAAACAATTTAGAGTGTCTCGGAATTTGTTTGATACTTCACTGAGCAGGGAAACGAGAAATTTGAAAAATAAAAATCTTGTAATCAAGTGCAAGGATAAGTAATGTACGTAAGTGTTCAATTATATAAGATCAACATCCTCCGAAGGATTTTAAATGACACACTCGATGATCACGAAAGAAGAAAGTATACTCGGACACATGACTCGGACTGAACTGGTGAAGACCTCAGCGCGGTCGAGCGAGAAAGTTAAACGAAAGTAACCGAACCCGGCAGTGGGAACGAAAAATTCCACAAGATACCTCGAATACCGCGAATAAGGAAATCGTGGGATGAAGGATGTGATATGGAAAGTCGTGGAAACAGTGCTGAGATATCTATATATTATTTAGTAAGCACTGGTCGGAACCGCTAAGCTGTTTACTGCACGATATCTGTGAAAAATTTATCTGCGCTATCGGTGAGATAATACTAATACCGCTACATAACTATTTTTTCAATCATTTCTTTATCAAACTGCGCAATCATATTCGTCACATTTTCCTTATTAAAATGAGCACAATCATGACCCAATTTGGCGCATCGTTGCTTGTGCAATTCACGATTAAGTAGAACCTCAATTATCCGAACCGATCAATTGAGTAGTTCAAATAATCGCACTCCTACTATATCGTGGATTAAACAGGTAAACATGGTCCGAAGTGCATCGTGTTTGTAGTCATTTCTATCAGAAAAGCGTCACGAATACTTTGGGTAATGACTTGTGAGAAAATCATTAGCTTGTAATTTTAATTAATTATTTTTAATTTATTTATATATATATATTTTTTTTTTAAATATATATATTTAAATATTATATATTTAATTTATTTTTATCACATTTAAAATTATTCATCTGAACACAGGACAATGACCACTCCTGATGGTACGCAACCCAGTGTACAGACGCGCATCTTTGACTGTCAGCCATTCTGTAAGTACTATATCAAATAAAAGTGTCCTCGCAAAACAGTAAATATTTTGGAAATCATTTTCTGTAGATTCTCTCGGAGAAAATATTTCGGAATTGTGAAAGCTAATGGATAAGTTTGCGTACATTACACTTTTAGGTTTTTCTTGTTCGGTAAACGAGACAAGAAAATGGGAACGCGGTAAACTAACAATAAAATCCGTGATCTAGTTTCACGAGAGCTCAATGAGCGTAGTTTTTAGAAGAAAGTCGGCCAGGAATCGACTGTACTTAATTGTAGCGATAAGACATGGGTGTTTTGACCTAATTTTTTTTTAATGTAGTACTACTGTTTGGTTGATTAGTGGCATTTGTCATTAAAAACTGTTCTAATGGTAATTTTATACAAGTTGAAAAATGGTTTTCTTTGGAAAATTAGTAAAATATGCATAAGGTTACCCTGTGTAAAACAATATTCTAAAATTATTGTATATTGTATGTTTACACATACACATTTAAGTATTGTACGAGGTATTATATTAATTTTACATCCATAAAATGAAAAAAAATATACAATAGAATTATATTCTAGGTTGGAAGAAATGTTTAATTTTCGGATTAAAGTAGCTCCGTTGACAAAAGGTTAAACTATTAAACCTTTTTTTCCCTATTTTGATGCATGATCAAACGGTTATTGTTCTCGTCAAATAATTCTTAAATAAAATCGTAAAGCACTACAGGCTACGAAGATTAAATTATATTTTATTATATTATATTTTCTCGATTTTCCTCGTTTGACAATATTTAAAAAATTGATAAAAATTGAGACAATTATATGAAACTCACATGATTAGTTAAGGTGTACGCTATCAATTATCGTTAAAGTAAATCGGCACACGGTCTATCATTAATCAAACTGATCATCAATGATTGATTAATGTGTACGATTAAAAAAGTTAATCATAGAAAAATGGACGACTGATGAAGTTAATTTTATTGGATTTTAAGCAAGTACATTGTTGATGGTCAGATTAATTTACTTGGTTTGACAATATTTGAAAAATTGATAAAAATTGATACAATTATATGAAACTCACATGATTAGTTTCTTTATCAGACAGTTCGCCGGCATATTGATAACTCATTGCTTTTGTAACAGCTATATATTTCAGCGAGAAACGTATAAACAATAATGATCTCCGTGGAAAGACTGAATGACTGGTAACACGTGTTCTTTCATATATCGCCGCGAAGGGTGACAAATACGTCTATTTCCATCAGGAGGGGAGAAATTGCACACTTTCTCTCTCTCTCTCTCTCTCTCTCTCTCTCTCCCTCCCTCTTTTTCTTGAATGCGACCCTGGACGAAGGAAAAACCAAACTACGGTGAAAAACTCGAGGACACCTAACAGTGAAATTTGCAATTTAGTGCAGCAACGTTTGCCACGTTGACCTATTTAAATGTTCGCGGAACGACCGGAAATCGGTTCGCCAATTTTCCATATGTTCACTATTCATTTTGTAACGTAAATGGTTCACGGTTGATTCTGATAAATTGGTAAATCTCGAATTCGTTATCGTTTTTATTTGTCATTATCAGACTATTTTCATATACTTACAATACTTGAATGAAATCGATTAAATATTTGATTCTCTAAAGTTTGAAATTTGTTGGACTTCCAACGATTATTTAACTATTAATTGTTGCAACATTCCATTTTTGTTACGACATCGTTATCATTGAAGTCACAATGGACCCTGTTAGTTATTAGCTATTATTGTATTATCGCTATGGATAGTTATATGCTAGCGGATGTTGATAATGATGAAGGTTCTCGTGATGCAGGCAAAAATAGACAGTTTCTAAAAATTAACAGGAAATATAACGATTTTTTAAAAGTGTTCAGTAACTAAATTAATATAATTTATGTATAATAATCCTTTAGTTACATTTTTATACATAGGGTATTGTCTACATTCCAACATTCCATTTTTGTTACTACATCATTATCATTGAAGTCACAATGGACCCTGTTAGTTATTAGCTATTATTGTATTATCGTTATGGATAGTTATATGCTAGCGGATGTTGATAATGATGAAGGTTCTCGTGATGCAGACAAAAATAGACAGTTTCTAAAAATTTACAGGAAATATAACAATTTTTTAAACGTGTTCAGTTACTAAATTAATATAATTTATGTATAATAATCCTTTAGTTATATTTTTATACGTAGGGGATCGTCTACATAAACATTTATAGCAAGGAAGATTTGCAGGTTGCATATCGTTAGGGGTAATGCTTTTTTCAAGTACGATGAGAGGCGCCACCAATCTTCAATCATTTAATTTAAATTTATTACTGATATCTTATTGAAAATTATATAGTATCGAGGCTAAAATATACTCTTTTTATCAATACAAATGTATAGAATTTTTGTACAATAGTGTTTACAGTAAATACAATAACAAAATTGTTTTTTCTTCATTTTCCGAGTTTGAATATCATACATTTGAAGTGTCTGATTTCAGACAGCGCCAACTTCAGGCCACTCGGAACAGTTCCATTGTAAGACTGTGTCTGGTGCCACTTTGAACGAAAAGAAAACAGTTTTCCAGTGAAATAGTACAAGTTCTTGTTAGTGTTATAGAAATATATTTAAATAAACAATGTCGACAAAATCCTCCGTCGATTTGCGGGCGGAACTTGCGGAACTAGTGAAACGAAAAGCAGAAATAGCCGTGAGTACTGCCAAACTGTCAGATTGCTGTTTTTTTTAATTCTTCTGGTTTCAAGTAAGTTATATCTCCGTTTCAATAAATATCCTCGTAACTCTCACGGGGAGCTAACGATTACTCACGATTATCAAATGTTCGAGCGACAAATTAAAATTTCTTCGCGCACTTTCCATCGTCCTAGAATGTTTGAGGTTATATTAACATAACCTTCTAGCAATGTTTTTCTTATTAGTCTGTTTTTAATATTGACCTAAATTCTTCAACCTGTTACTTATTACGTCAATGGCAATGAAAGATCTTCAAATTGGAATGCGGAATATCTTTATATAAACATCCATTAACATAATTCTTGATATTTTATAACCATGTCGGTTTGTTTTGGTCTTGGATATTGGTCCAGAAAATTCAACAAACTCTACTTTTACCTTTGAAAATGATAAAGAGACTGTGGATCTTTATGTTTACGATCTGCAATGATTGCGGGAAACAGGAATAAAATAAAAATTTATTTCATTCCTTAACGGTTTTGTTACGGTAAAATCGACATTACGATATTCTTGAATCTTTCTAATCTATTACCGTTTTATATTTCATCCAACTAATTTCTTCATAAATGCATAATGATGTGTAGTCCAATGATAAATTATACTAAACACTGTATAACAAAATTTCATTTTATAGGATACTCTTGCCAACTTAGAACGTCAAATCTATGCATTCGAGGGTAGCTATTTGGAAGACACGCAATTATACGGTAATATTATACGTGGTTGGGACAGATATTTAGCCAGCAATAAGAACACTAATAGCAAGGCAGACAAGCGTAACAGGAAGTTCAAAGAAGCCGAAAGGCTTTTCTCAAAATCTTCTATCACCTCCATGGCTGTGAGTATTAACGTTCGATTTTGGAATGTTCCTTAATCGAATGAACATTCTAATATTTTAAATGCCTTCTAAAAGATCCGTAAAACAATGAAGAATATTAACAATCATGATAAGTACATGGATCAAAATATTAAAACATAATATTGCAGGAACTATTAGATGGAATTTATACAGACCTTTTTACTTAAATAATATTCGATACTACCACCTACGACAAGTTCTATACTGTTATAATAAATATTTTTTTATAATTTTTTTTACAGGAATGTAATATTAGCTCTAGAAACATAATGAAAAATATGTATCTTTTGTAGATAATTGCATGAGGCATAATTAACATAAGAAAATATACGTGACTGACTAAAAATATTTAAACGATCCATTCGGAATATGCTTTATTGCATGTTTGCATGTTCGGAAAACGAAAAACAGAACGGAAAACGAAATTAATATATATTTGAAATACAAGTTCATTTTATTATCTAATGAAGCACTGTTCTGTAAATAGTGAAAGTAGACACAATTTATATAAATCATGAAGATTGTATTTTTGCAGGCGGTTAGCGGACTCGTGGAAAATACCCAGGAAAAAAGTAAGGACCTCAATGGATATTCCTGAGATAGTTAAATTTTGTTTCATGCAACGCAAAAGAGTACAACTATATTTTTAATCCTACCATCCCTCCCAACTTTTCTTTTTATCCTCTCCTTGAAATCAGTTCTTTTTTAGTTGTTAAGTTTATCCTTGATTGTACTTCTTTTTCTTTTTAATGTATCGACACCGTACTGTCTTCCATGAACAAGAGAGTAGTAATAAAATTGGATTGTTATGCAACTTAGATAGGTACAATGAATGAATTAATGTTTGACGGAATGTTTCATACCTTTACTTTGGAATTTTACTATGCAACTTTTATTTTCTTCTGTATCTAAGTTACAAATAAATTTTTATTTATCCCCTATCTAATTTTTTTTTAATCAATCTGATTCATTCACGTCTTTTCTTTTGTAGCCTTCAGATAGAAATTTTACATATCGATCTCCCTTCTATACGTTTCTATTCTACAATTGATTTCTTTTTTCTGTATGTTAATTAGAAATAAACTTTAAATCCATTTCTTATCTTTTTCGTAGTTCTATCACATATTATTCTTCAGTCGAAAATTGTTTTCTGTATTGCTTTGCTGTGTATATCGATAGAAATCAATCTGCTTTCCTGTATGCGTTGAAGGTGTGGAGAGGATTCTAATCAATATATTTCTCTATAGTGACTATGAACTTTAAATCAATGGTTCTATTTAAATAATGTTTAGTTGCAGTACTAATATATAACCCTTAGCACTCTGATCACTGATCGAATCCTGTCACTTGTTTCCATAGTGGAATTAATGGAGTGCTAAGGATCAAAAGTACTTTTACATATTGTTTGCTTGACGAAAGCATCTCTCGTTGAGCATCTATAAGTGCTTCACATGGTGAAAGGGTTAAATGCTATACTCAAGTATCAAAGATTCTCGAAAGTATCCAGATTATCTTTACATAGTCTTTTGCATTACTGTATCTGTTCGATGGGGTCAGAGCGACATTGAAACAGTTCCGGATCCTCAGAGACCCGCGAACCTTTAATGAGATTGCGAGTTGCTATCGTGAGCAGCCTTTGGTAAAGCGGTGTTTTGTTGAAACCGAGCCTTGAGCCGGCCGAGGATCCCGATTCTCCTATGTTCAACCTGCTTGCAGTTGACCGGTACAGCGAATCGGAGTCCCAGATTGGAAACAGTGGCAGCGAGGACAATTGCAGCCTGGTGAATTCTCACGGGACCACTGGGAACACTGCCACCAGCAACGGGAACAAGGAATCCTCGGGGAAGAACCACTCTCTGACCGGACAATATAACCAGAATGGATCACTGTCGTCCTCGAACGAGATGTCTGGCCAGTTCGCGAACGGCCATGCGAGCAACGGCAGCCTGGAACACGCCTCGCTGAAAGAGAACACTGGAAAGGAAGCGGCGAAAAGCAAGGCTGCGAACAGCGCGAAGAAGAATAACAATAAACGATCCAGGAATAGGTAGAACCCCGCAGTGCCGTCGTCTCTTCTCTACGGTCCTGGGACAGTCCGGAATGAATCGAACAAACATCTACTCCTGCGAATCACAGTTTCATTTTGCTCACACGGTTTTATCGATGTACCGAAATCACATTCTATTTTATAATAAATGCACCACGAACGTTGAACTTGTACCGAAGTACCGAACCGTGGCGTGCTGGCGCTTGGATAGAGTTAAGGGTTTTAGGTGTTGTGACATTTACGGTTGGTGAACCGAAAGCGGAGGAATTCGAGGACCTTTGGCTTCTGTATCCAGCAAAACAGTGTAAAACCTTCTGTAACTTGCGAACGAAAGTATTGACATAGCTAACTTTGTAATTGCTTGATTTAATAGTACCGAATTAATTTATTAAATATTTTATACTTAATGTAGAAAGTTTGGAAGAAGTTCACTCGGTATCGATTTACTAGTTCAATACTGCCAATACTTTTGTTCATATATAAATCGATCCGCAGAAACTATAAATAATTTTGTACAAATACTTTTGTCTTCGTCCGAGGCTTCGAAGAAAATGCTTCGTTGGTGTAGATAGATGAGAGTTTATAGTGGATGAACGAGGATAGTGATATTCGACGAATGATGAACAAGCGTTGAACAGTGATATTCGGTAACGTGAATTAGAGCTTTTGTTTTCTTTGCTGGACACAGAGCCTTCGGTCTTCGTTAAAAGTTATTTTTCGGGTCTGCGCTACGAAGTGGAGGTTGTTCATAGTGCCAGCGGTTGGGGCACAGTGTGAAATTGAATTGGAATTGTGGACAATGAAAATCAAAATGAAAGATGGAGGATTTTCTTTGGTTTTATAGTCAGACGAACAGTATTTGTTAGGTTTAAGATTGAGACCACGTGGAGGTAGAATCCCGATATTTTTTTAAAATTCGTCCTTTTATTGCTTTTTATCCTTTCTTTGTAAGAGACAACCTGTTCTCGAACGATTAGCATTGGTTTTGTGAATGGCAAGCGTTAGTACAAGAGATTTTAATTGCTTTTTTTTCTTCTTTTTACATGTTACACCGTTTGTTTTGTAACACACATACACACACAAATACAGTAACTGAATTGTAGTTGTAGTGTACGATTAAGATTAAAAGTTTGATTGCACAAAGAAGAATAAGTGATGTAACAGCGTCCCGGCATTCCTTTGTATTCTCAACTAATATTAAAATCGTTCGATTTTAAAACGTTTTTTAGGATCTCTTTAAATGAATCTCTGCCTAATTGCGTCGTGTCCCGAGTGTTACGTAATAATTATGTAAGTTTTTTTACACGACTGTACGATGGTGGACGATCGAAAATTTTAAGAAAAGACCTACGAAAAATTCGAAAAAATATTTTTTTGTAACCGGCGTACTCGAGTGTTTATAGTGTTATAAATAAATTATTCGGAAGCAATCGAACGTTGATATTTGTCACTGAATCACTGACTTTCTTTCTATTTGTTTTTCAGCTTCGACGTTATAGAAAATCAATTGTTTATACCAACGATGATTTATTTCGAATGGCAAACTTACGATTGTATAAAAACAATGTCCGAAGGCTTTTGTAGAACAAAATGGCGGCTGTTCCGGCGCGGCGGGACAATTATAATTTCCTTCACAATTGTAAAAATCGCCTAAAATAATGTTGAATAATGTCGCTGGAAAGATTAAACATAAACGAACAACTAAACTCACCTAACAGGGAACTATACATACTGCCTAAAACAATTAGGGAATCACGTTACAAGAAAATGAGAGATATCCTATGTACTGAAGAATATAATATTTCTACGTTAATACATAAACTAATTCTATGCATTTGTTAACCCTGTCCGCTCTCCTAGTATTCTTTTCAACTAACAAAATTATTGTAACTATATAGAAAAGATATTAAAGATGACAAAAAGAAGAAGAATATAATCTTCTACTGCTATTCATTAATTACTGCACACTGTTCCGCGTTATTTCATTTTTATATGTTATATCACAATGTGTTTCTGCTGTTAAATTAATAAATTAACTAAAAGATAAGTAATGAAATTAATTTAAAATTATTAAACGAACTTTTATGCTGATATTTCCAAGTATATCGATGTTGCATTTTCGAATTTTTGCGAGCCTTAACGTGATCCTCTAATTTGTTTTTAGTGGTATACTCGAGAGAAACAGTATTGCTATTAGAATATTTTTTTCCGAGGATATATAAGTTAGAATGATTTTTAATTAACTAAGGTCCTCTGTCCACGATGCGCCGCCATAGAAGGAAATTCTAGGTGGACCCCTTGTACAGAGAAATATTGATTGCAGAACGTTTAAGGCCTTAATGAGGTCGAGGAAGAAAAGTAGCTGGAAGGAACGCTTTTAAATTGGTTTCCGATTTCAAATTTTTCGGCGGCTCGTTCCTTGTGACCACAGCATTAAATCCATTATGGTTGTCTGCTGTGTAAGTCACTGTCCTAATTGAGCCATCTGCTTCGACCACCGAGTATTCACCTTTTACAGTATCACCGTCTCTCTCCTCCCACGCAGATTTTGAATCGCCAGTATATCCATCCAGGACGCCATAATTAAACGAATACTTCGGATAAGCCTGCAAAAATATGAAAAAATTATTGCAAAATGATATTATGTACAGTGCAATATGTTGGACACGAAGAAATAACTACAGAAAACAGAAGATGTATTAGAAGTACCAATAAATTCAAGATGGCGGAGCTTCAAGCTCGAGGAAAATCCACTCTATTAAATCAGAGATGAACAAACAACGGTGTAAAACAGTAAAAATAAGTATTATTACAATTAATCTTCTATATAATGTTAAAAAAAAATGTTTCACATAAATTACCGTGTGCTCAGCTTCTTTTTCAGTTTTCGTGTCCCTCGCGACGACCGCGGAAGCTGTTTTAAAGATGGCGGGTGCGATGTAAACCAACGATGATGTTTTTGGTAATAGCCTGTATGAAATTGGTGTGGCTACTTTTACGTATGTTGGTAATGGAGCTTTATTTCCGGTTTGAAGAGTGCAGGCAACAGGAACTGCAGCTCCTTCTACCGGAAGTGCATCGATTGGAGCACAGGGGAACCGGCTGGAGTTAAAATATAGATAATTAAAACTAAATACATATAGTTGAATCGACAATCTTACTTTTGGAGAACTCCAGCGATGCTAGCGTCCACGAAGCAACAAAGAATAACTATCTGCAAACAGAATTAAAATAATGTGACATTAGATGATTACGTAAGTTCGTGTCCGATTTGAAAATAAAATTCAATGGTTAAATTTGAAAGGTTGGCTAAAGACTTGGTCAAATTAAAATTTTAAAAATAGTTAAATTTTCTACGATTAGAATATGTATAATTAATTAATAAAGTTGTATTCTTTAAAATTTAACCATTCATTTAATTATATATATAATTTATTGTATTAATTTATTTTATTAATTATATATATATATAATTTAATTTAACCATTCAATTGTATTTTCAAATCGGGCGAAAACTTACGCAATCATCTAATATTACTCACAACTCATAATTCGACTGAAACAGTAAAAATTATTACATAACATTCAAGATCGTTTTAGAAATTTATATTTTGAATAATTTCAGACAGGAGGATCTTCAACTCGAAGATCTATCGCGCATGCGTGCACCAGATTGTCGTTGCACAATTTGCTGCCGCTCGAGCTGCAAGGGAGTGCCAGTGTAAATTCTTCACTAACACACGTACACTCGCAGACAGTCAGCGGTTCTCCAGCACATGGTAGTTTGTAATTATTTTTATTTGTTGCAAAAAGAAACGTGGCGATTGAGATACAGGATTTCATTTTCTCAGAATATTTCTTGTAATACATTTTTCGAGAGAGTTATTTCAAACTTTTCGCGTGTTCCATTACTGATTCCAGAAAGAATACAGGCAACCCGAGTGCGCGCGATGCATTCCCGGTCGCAGCGGAGAACGAATGAAGCAATTAGAAAAATTGCGGTCTACACGGGGACAGATGTTTACGTTTCCTACTTTAATTGCAAACCACTATATTAGGCAATCGCACTTTCAACGAGCGATCTCGAACGGCGACACGGCATAAAAAGTGATCGGTGCATTTAAAGACGGATTGGATAGTTCGTTTTGCAACTAATACTACCTAAAAGAAATGTTTATACTTGTATGCCATCTTCAATTCTTTATTAATAGTGTTACAGGTTCGAATAACTCGCTTTAAAATCTCGCTAACAAACAACACTCGACAAATATATTTATAATATGCCTCATCAAATAATATTTATATTTTCTTAATAATACTTTCACAATTTGTAGAAATATTTTGTTCTTGTTTGTCTGTAATTCTGTAATTATTAAAGAGAATTTTTTTACTTTATTCGATAAATGCAATCTATAAACAATTAAATAATTAAGCGAGTATTCGTATGTTTTGAATAAAATTCAGAGACAAACAGGATATAGATTAAACTTAAAATTATGAATAAGTGAGAGAATGTGCTGTAGAAGATGTAAAAAAATATAATTAATATAATATATAATACTAACCTTCTTAACAAAATGTTTAAAACAGGCTGACTTCATTTTACAGCAATAATTGAAGGCCACAATTGATTTAAGATGGCCAGAGATCCTTCAGTCACCTTCGAATAATAGTTATCCGAAATCATTCACATTTTATTGTCGTATGAGATTGTATTTTATTAAATTGTTTCGTGGTTTGTTGTTTAATTCACTGAGCAGGCACGTGCACACGAAGATTTGAAGGGTATCGAACGAAACCTTCACGGCTGCCTTCGGAAGAATAGGACATCAGCATCCAGCTCATCTTTATATACGACTTATACAGGGTGGTCTCAACTGCATCTCAAAATTATCGCTCGATAAAATTAAAATAACAATTACCATTATCATATTTCAGTTGGACTGAAGTCACAAGTAAGTCACTCTTAATCACGATGATATATTTAGATTAAATTTGTGATTTCGGCGCAAGGTTCGATCATTAAAGATAACAGCAAGTTTGCAAATTAATTTAACTCAACGTTTCGATCCCCGTGTGGATCTTTTTCAAGAGCTACATTTCTGCGTCTGAAAAAATTAATACTTAATAAAACTAGAAACAAAAAAAGGATTTGCAACACAGCTGTGGAAAAACATATAAGAACCAAAAATAAAAAACACTTGCTTACTATGGCAGAATAATTAGAAAAAGAATATAATATATTGAGTTCGATCCCTGTGTGGATCTTTTTCAAGAGCTACATTTCTGCGTCTGAAAAAATTAATATTTAATCAAACTAGAAACAAAAAAAGGATTTGCAACACAGCTGTGGAAAAACATATAAGAACCAAAAATAAAAGACACTTACTTGCTGTGGCAAAATAATTAGAAAAAGTCTATAATATATTGAGTTCGATCCCTGTATGGATCTTTTTCAAGAACTACATTTCTGCGTCTGAAAAAATTAATACTTAATAAAACTAGAAACAAAAAGAGGATTTGCAACACAGATGTGGAAAAACATATAAGAACCAAAAATAAAAAACACTTACTTGCTGTGGCAAAATAATTAGAAAAAGAATATAATATATTGAGTTACGGTAAAATTATATATTTAGAAATAGTATCATCTGATACGAGTTAGTACCGGAACTATTAATTAACTTCAAGTTCTATGTCTGCATGAAATTATTAGCTATTGTCGCACACATATTAAAAATGTGAAGCAATTTTTAATGATTCTGGAGAAGTTTAATATCGATTTTAATAAGCGGAATTTTTGCGAACGAACCATTTTTCAATCATCTTCTCGTTATGGAGATAATAATTTCTCGACAGTCATTTTGTTAAAGCAATGAAATATTTGGTTAAAATTAATGACAATTTCGTCTGTTTATTTATAGGACATGCAAGAGTCTCAGGTCTTTCGGTTGTCCTCTGTGCGGACGAATCACCCGGTATAGTACGTTCACTTGCATTTTTTGGGCCATTCTTGGTATACACAACGCGGGATGCGCAACGTGCAGTCGTGGGAACGTCATCGCTAGCTGCAACCGATTTACTTAACAGTTTCTGATAATGAGTCGTTAAATACAATTACAACGTTCCATATCTAATTTCGTTTTAGTCAAAAGAAATATATTGTATATAAGAGAAATTTGATAAAAGAAATTTGATACTCGTTGAAACGCAGTAATTATGTAATATATTTCTTCATGTTTATATTTCTCTCTCTCTCTCTCTTATAATTGTTTAAATATTTTATGTATTAATTTCTTATTTCTCGCTCTCTCTTATAATTGTTTAAATATTTTATGTATTCATTTTTTTTTTATTTCTTGTTTAAATATTTTATGTATTAATTTCTTATTTCTCTTGTAATTGTTTAAATATTTTATGTATTCATTTCTTATTTCTCTCTCTCTCTCTTATAATTGTTTAAATAGTTTATGTATTAATATTTATGTATTAAGTATTTTATATTATCTTAACATCTTCATATTAAAAATTTCATTTCTCACGATTCTTAATTTTTGTTAATAAAAATCGATATGCATAATATATAAATACACAGATTTGTTCAGCTGAATCACTCTGAATTCTGATTATAATTTATTTACAAGATTCCCAAAATTATTATGACAGAAATATGAATGAAACACGAAAAATGATAGTTAAACATAGTCTATTAGACGCAAACAAGCAGCGTTTAGAGCTCCATTCATTTCTTGGGTTGCGCAACAACTGCTTAAAGAAGAATTCGAGGATTTAAATGCTATTGCACAATCTACGCAGACGTTTGTCTGCGCCGACGACCATAATCGAGACTTTCTCAATTGTCAAAGGGAATTCGACAACTGTATACCACTGGAAATTGAATTTTCATATAGAAGCAGTAGGATTTACAATATTAGCGTTGACAAATGTCATGCTTGCAAAAATCTCGACAATTTTGTAATAAAGCGTATAAACTATTATAGGGCCAGATTAGAGCTATGTAACAAAAGTAGCAAATGCTATGGGCACCAACAAGATACTATGAACCCTCATCTATTCCTCATTTCACGAACTGAATTTGTCCCTCAGTGATAAAAATATCGATACAATATCAAGGTAAGCAGTTACTTTTCGATGTTTTTTCTTTTTTATTCAAATTGATGAGTTCTCATCTGCATCTTAGATTTTTTCGGTTATATGTTTCGACTTGAAAAAATAAGTCACCAAGTTTCGGACAAAATCTACAAATAACAGAGTAGTAGAACTTATTTCGGCAAAACTGTGTCCTGACAAGAGGGACGGATGCGGGTTAAAGAATAGCCCCTGTGGTATGCAGCCACCTAAGCAAGTGGGCACAGGGAAAACGAAGAACTTACAGTGATCTGAAATACCACATCGCTAAAAGTTCCACTACCAGTATAAAAGTGCATCTTTTATGTTTATGTATGTATATGCGTTATGTACATGTACAATATCAACATTTTATGTATTAAAATGCAATGAATAAATAAAGACAATGAAGTAAAGAACCGTATTATATTTATTACACCACCTGTTCTTCCCGAATGTCTGGCTCGACACTGAGTTGTACTACTAAATTTTCGTGCCACCTCTTTCGACGTCATGTTCTCCTAATACAAAAATTGATTTTCGAGATTTTCCAAAAAAATTCGGCCCTCTGACTTGTCGTGGAGTTGCACTAATTAATTTTCGAAATATTTCGAGCGTCTGGCTTGCCGTTGAGTTGTACTACTGAATTTTGGATACCTCCTTCGGTATCATGTTCTCCTAATACAAAGTTCAATTTTTCGAGATTTTCGAAAAATTTTCGCCAATTTTCGACCGTCTGACTTGTCGTTGAGTTATACTACTGAAATTTCGAAATATTTCGAGCAGCTGGCTTGACGTTGACTTGTACTACTGAAAATCCGGATACCTCCTTCGACATCATGTTCTCCTAATACAAAGTTCAATTTTCGAGATTTTCGAAATTTTTCGCCAATTTTCGACCGTCTGCCTTGACGTTTACTTGTACTACTGATTTTTCGAAATATTTCGAACGGCTGGCTTGACGTTGACTTGTACTACTGAAAATCCGGATACCTCCTTCGACATCATGTTCTCCTAATACGAAGTTCACTTTTCCAGATTTTCGAAATTTTTCGCCAATTTTCGACCGTCTGCCTTGACGTTGACTTGTACTACTGAAATTTCGAATACCTCCTTCGACATCATGTTCTCCTAATACAAACTTCAATTTTCGAGGTTTTCGAAATTTTTCGCCAATTTTCGACCGTCTGACTTGTCGTTGAGTTATACTACTGAAATTTCGGATACTTCCTTCGACATCATGTTCTCCTAATACAAAATTCAATTTTCGAGAGTTTCGAAAATTTTCGCCAATTTTCGACGAGAATTGAACTTTGTATTAGGAGAACATGATACCGAAGGAGGTATCCAGAATTTCAGTAGTACAACTAAACGTCGAGTTAGACGGTCGAAAATTTTTTGAAAATCTTAAGCTCTTATTACAAAACTTAAGTTTTGTCGAATCTAAATAATTTTGCTTTAATGAAAGTTGTCGAAGGTGTTAATCTAATTCTACTATCGCATATTCATGTACATGGTAGGGAAGAAAGAACACATTAATTGTTGTAACTAATATTTTTTATTTATCACATTATCAAAAACATTCTCGCCAAATATTTGGTCCATTGTCACCATACACATTACGCAACAAATATTTTTTGCATCACAATAACCTCAAGAGACATTTAGATGGCCTCACTCAAAAGGACCATCCTGTATATAAGAAGGATATAAGAAGTGGATAAAGAAAAAAAAATTAGCATGAGCGAAGAACATGGTCTACATTTATAAATTCATATTGTGTAATTACATTATGTAATTAAATTACGTAATTCAATTGCAATGTATATTTAAATTAACGCTATTCTGCTTCTACGTGTGTGTATCGTAATACATAATTATGTTGGACGAGAATCAATAAAAATGAGAACGACAGAAGTATTAAGAAACCCCCGTTTATTATAACAATGTGAATTCTATGGTCTAAATGTTCAGGAGATTACAGAGAGGTTTGTCTAATTAGAAAGAAATTTCGATGTCAAGTTGGGGCTTGTGTTCGATGACGACGTCCACCAGCTTGAAATTGTCCCGGCTGAATTTCAGTTCTTCGATCGGCTTGTCCAGAGGGAAACCGGTCGGTGTCGCGTCGAGTTGGACATCACCGAATGAAGTGGAACGGTAGCTGACCTCGTTCACCAACGGTTTGATGTACACGAACAGTTGGAACGTTTGTCCTCCTACGGTACCCTTCGGCAACAGCAATCTCTCGGGGAAACCAGCGACCTTCTTCAGCAACGGAGTCTCGGTACTTAAGGTGTGAATGAATTCCTTGGTCGACACGAAGTCGGGGATGGTGAAGATGGCTTCGTCGCTGCAGCGCGAGATCACGTTCTCTCCTGCGTTCACTGTTTAAAGACACGTTCGAATTAGTTTACAACGAATCAATTTTCTAGAATCAAAGAATCAGATTGTTCTCCAAATAAAATTCTGTGGCCGTCAGGAAGAACGCCGCGTGTCACATACTTTCACCCTCGAGATCATTCGACATAGGACATCGGTTAAATTGCAGTTATTTATTTGACCCTTTCGAAGGCACTGTATCAGTGATGCCAGAAACGTGGGTATTCGGGTTTTTCTCCTCCTCTGCTGCTGCCGGCTGGGTTCCCCCACTCTTACATCTACTACGCACGCGCTACACACGAACGTACCTCTACTCTACCTCTGCTTGTAGTGTAGCGTGCGTGCAATCGAACATGCACTCACACGGGCAGAGTAGAGGTACGTTCGTGTGTAGCGCGTGCGCAGTAGACGTAAGGGTGGGGGAACCCAGCCGACAGCAGCAGAGGAGGAGAAAAACCCGAATACCCACGTTTCTGGCATCACTGCACTGAATGAATGAGGAACAGAGAGTTTGCAGGGTGTGTGGATGGGATAATGAGACACGGGAACATGTATGGGAGGTGTGTATGAGAGTGGATGAGGAAAGAGGGTGGCAAATGAGGATGTGGGAAGTGTTAGCAGACGAAGGTGGAGGGGAAGAATGGTTGAGAAAGGTGGAGGAGTGGAGAGATGGAAGAAAGGAAAAGAATGGAATGGAAGATAAACGACCGGAAGAGGAGCTCCAAAGATAGGGAAGGGGAGTAAAGACAGGGAGGAGATGGGGAAGGAGGGGTAGGTATAAGGTTAGTCATATACGATCTTTTGTAAATACAGTTTCTCTCTCTCTCTATGTGCATAAGTATAAATTTATAGGTTAAGTTAAGATTAAGGTAGTTGTAAGTTAGGTTAAGTTAAAATGTAAAAGTAGTGTATAGAAAGGAGCCTTTCGAATTAATTTTCATCACTTCTTTTCTGATGCAAACGCGAATCCTATACTATGAAGCTCAATGAATGCATAAACTTTTGCCGGGCAGCCACAGAATTTTGCCGAATACCGATTTCCAAGATACTCACAAGTGACCAGCCAGGAGTCGAGTTCGTAGAAGCGGCTGAAGCCCTGTGGAAGCTCGATGAGCTTGTTGTTAACGTCGTATTTCGGTCCGAGGAAAATCTTGACGGACGCCTTTTGCTGTATGCTGGAGTCAACGGTGATGTTGTAGGTGAAGATCTTGTGGTTCAGACGCCACTGTTTCACGTTGATCAACTGTGTCAGATCCTCGTTTATATGGCGGATCAACAGACCGTTGTTGATGGTCGTGTTGAAGGGTTCGAAGTACGTTACCAAGTCATCGATCTTCACGGACTTGATATGCAGGCTATCGAAGATGACCTCCTGAACGGGGTACGGCTTCTGGTTGAGCTTGTATCTGAAACGATTCTCAGTCACAGTCACACTGTAACGTGACACCCGATTGCAATTGTCAGAGTTTCCAGCTTACTTTTCGTAGAGACCGACGATCCTGTTGTAAATGCTGAAGAAGGCAGGGTCCCTCAAGTCTGCCAACGTTGACTGCAAAGCGCCGGGAACGACGATGTGCTCGTTGACATCGTCCGCGGTGTAGCTCAAGATGTTCCTGGCGAGTGCGTCAATGCTGCCGTAGAAGTTCTTGTTGACGGAGTCCTCGTTACCCTGGATCAAGTTTCCAAGGATGTTCAGACCACCCGGTTTGTTGATGTTGACCCACTTGTTCTCGCTGGTGAGGACGTTGCCGGAATCGATGGCAGCCACGATTCTCGCTTCATAGTTTAAGATGTTCTGCAACAAATGGGTACATTCAAACAGTGAACCCTTCATTCGTTTAAAGGGATAGACTCGTTTCCAGGATTGCAAGGATGGGGGAGCTAACCACTCCCCAAAAACTAAGGGGGGTAGCGTAATAAATGGGAAGTCTATCGTAAAGACCGCGGGGGCTCGGATGTATACTCGTTTGTTCCCGAGTCCCCCGCAATAAGTCTAGAGACGGCATTTGGGGTTTAGTCCGTGAGAGTCAGACATTGGTCATCCTCATCTTCGGCAATGGGGATGGTTATCCATAACGGATTCACCAAATTCAAAAAAAATGGATGCTTGTTAGCTAAGGGGGTAGCCAGTTGAGTTTAGTTGAGGAGGATTCGAACTCGAGTCCTCCGCAGCATCGAGCAGAACCTCTAACACCGTGACCATACAACATACTTCAGATCCTGGCCCCCCTTACATTAGCTTAGGTGGGAGTGCGGTTTTAGTGGGTATGAGGCTGGCCGGAGGGTCCTCTGGATAGTCCCACATAACCCCGGTCCCCCAGGGGGCTGGGGTATGCACAAAGCACTTCCACACTTCAAAAAAAAGGATTGCAAGGGTGCATCGGAACTGAGTAAATCCGAAGTGAAGGATAGTCCTGGCGTCAAAATACAGTATTTTATCGATATAAGTCCATGGACGTGTTATCACGCGACTTCGTGATAAGGTCACAGACGTGTTTGCACGTCCATGGCACCTCGGAAGCGGCATTGCGTCGCGTGTTTACACGTCTGTGACCTTATACGAACGGTTTCGAAGTCGCGTGATAACACGTCCGTGGTAACGAAGTGGTTAATAAAGATTCCTTCGTGAGTTTCGCTCTGAAGTGCGTGTGTGTTACATCCGAAGGTGAAAGGACTTCAGAAGTCCCTAGGGAAGAGAGACAGTTATCGCGTTCTCCGACAATATTTTTATCATGTTTTCCGACATACCGATAAAATACACTACTGTATTTTTAAGATACTATAGCCCTAACAAGTCTGAGATCGCTATCGTTTCGACACTCACCTTGATATTATGGTAGGTGGTCGTGGGGTACGGAGCTAAGGCTTGTCTATGGGGCACTGGAAGTCCATTGTGGTAGATCAGGTTTGGTTCGTAGCTAATAGGGAAAGGCGTGGTCCATGCGAAGTCCTCGACGAACGGCAAACCGTTGGACAGCTTCTCGAGATTGTATCTGTTCAAGAGTTGTTTGTGCGTGTACAGGTATTCCTCTCCGCGGTAGGTCGACTGGCTCTTCTTCAGCCAGAATGGGGCGTTAAGAGTCAGGTAGGTGTAGAACTGGTTGAGACCGATGTCCTCGACGAAGTAGTTCAGTTTGTTCAACACGTTTATATCGTGGTTCACGTTCCAACCGGAGTAGTTGCCCACGATTACCTTAGGAGGTATCGGGAGGATCGGCAAGTTGCCTGGAACAATTCAAAGTTTTAACGATACAAGAAAATTCTTTGGTGTTTCGTCGGTGAAAATTTCGCGTCGATGGAGCTACGCGTGAGGGTATAATTAATTTGGGGTAAACTTTTTCGAATGAATTATGATGTATTTCGTATGTAATTCAGTAGATTTGTACCCAGCGCGTATGCAGTCGAAATTTCAATCCTCTAGGATCAAGGATTCAGTATTTATGGTTGCTTAAAGTTCAGCATTTTTCGCTTTGACAGGTAAGGCCATATTGGTTAATCCAATCTTGAACCATTGATCCTAGAGGATTGAAATTGAGAAAAGGTCGAAATTTTGAGTCAGTCAAGGTAAAGACCAGCCCTCTTCTTTTTTGTTAAAAAGTTTAGGAGAGTTTTCTTGCAACTTGTATTTCTAGCTTGAGTTCGAGGACTCCAAAATTTTTATCGCTTTGAACCACCACGAAACGCGGTGGTTGTAAATTATAAAACAATGGACCGATTCGGAACCGATTCGCATGCATTTATTCATTCTAATTTAAAAAATCATGCAGTGAAGGGTTGAAAGAGTTATGTGTCCGATATTAGAAGACCTCCTACTAAATAAAGAAAATAATTACCAATTCCTACTGCATGGCTAGACTTGTAGTCGATGGCAGTCTTGATGACCTCGGAATTGAAGTACAGATAAGGGTACAGCTCGTACAATAGTTGCGGCTTGATGTCCTTTGTATCCGGCCTGTTCAACAGGGCAACGTACAGAGCATAAATGAACTTGCCCTCATTTTCGTAGACCTTCGCCCATGTAGCAACATCGTAGAAATTCGAGTATGTCTTCGCATCGATGAACAGGTCGTACAAAGCTTTTAATTCTTCAAGATGTTCCGGATGATAGGCGGAGAATATTTCGCCGCGTTGGAGGCTTGAAATGTTCTGTAGGTATAGGTAGCGTTCCACGACTCTCTGCAAATTGTGTTTAGATATTAGACTTGTTCTGGTGACAACGACATAACCCCTACTATGAAATACAATGGATCTACAAAGTGTTTCTATATCTTTTAATATAGAATATCCTTTTTGTAATTGTATCAAACAAGCTGATTTTTTAATAATCAGAAGCATTGGTTTACGAAATGATATGCAAAGATTTTCCAAAAATTACAATTTACAAGGTTGCGTGCGAAAATAAAAAATGGCATTTTTTAAGCCTTTTTATGTGATATCTTAATGAAAATTTAAAATATACCCTAGTAGCACAAAATATTGTATACACATTCATATAATGTTAAAAAGAGATTCAATCTCTTTTTAATATTTAAATATACATACAATATTTATTTTATATTAAGTAACAAATATTTCTCTTTAAATATGCAAGAAATATCTATTTCATGTTACGAGAAACATATTTTTTTATAAATATTATAGGGATCTTTATTTCATATTATGAAAAAAACATTTTTTTCTTATTATAAAATAAATCTTTATGTAATATCAGATATTATATAATATAATATAAAAATTTCTTAATTGTAATAAGGTCCTTTCGAAGATAAAATGGAATATTCCTTCAAGCAGTGCACAAAAGTAATAGATATTCAAATTTTCTAATTTTTGTTATAACTTTTTCTTAACTTTGAAAATTTTATTGAATGTTATTTAAATATTGAATTTATATTTTTCAAATATTGGATTCACATTTACTTTATATTTTGTTAAATATCTAGTTTATATTCTCTGAATATTTAGCTTACATTTTTTAAACATTCAATTTATATTTCTTGTACATGTATACAATATTCAGATCCAATATTTTTCTCATATGAAAAAAATGTGGCTTAAAAAATATTTTTCCAATATTTGAAAAAAATATTTATCTAATATTTTTGTGCTACTAGGGTCGTTTTGTAGATCCGTGTTAGTAATACACGTACGTAGGGCGAGTCTTGCGACATGACGATTGAAATATTTCGATAAGAAAAAGCAAAGTTATTCACGATTTATTTGAAATCGTCACGTTGCGAGTCTCGCCCTTTATAATTGTACCTCCGGGAAGAAAGAGAAAAAATATTTACCACATCGTTGAAGTCGTATCTGTGTTTATAGAGGTCCCAATTCTTGCCCTTGTTGTAAAGATCTGGAGTTGCGATTTCGGGTTGGGAAGGATGGTATAAGAGAGCCAAGATTTGCTTCTGTGTAGTCACGAAATCGGCAGTCGGTTTAAAGGTCTCGCGGCTGTCATCAAAGTAATAATATTTTAAATAGCCTTATTGTTTGAAGTATGCGTGCAACTTAAAAAATATGATAATTTATTTGATGCAATATTTTTTGCGAATGGAAAAATTAAAAAACACACGTAATGGAATTTCTCGGAGTATTATAACGACGGAACAAGTAAAATATTTTATTTCGTGTTTCGGATTGTTAAAATAGAAATGGAAATGAGATAAATAAAATCTAAATAATCTAAAAAATAAGATAAAATAGAAATAAACTATTTTCTTCAAGCAAAATAAAATCCAAAATATTAGATCGTGTTTGAAATATTTATTTCGCGAAATAATGCCCACCTGTGGGCATCAGCCGTCAAGACGAAACCCGCCAGCAATCCCAGCAACCACAATCGCAACATGTTTGTAAGAACTCCACAAAAACAAATTCGTTGGTCTGTCCGGTTACCGCGGTTTTTATACTCCGTCCGTCGTGGACCATGCCCGCTTTGATCGTTGATTATCTTTTAACCAAAAAAAAAAAAGAAAGCATAGTTAATCGAGTAATTGCCCCCTCGACGATTTTTCGTTTTGCATTACACTGTAACGACTGCAGGATGCGTCGCATTGGTAGACGCTGTTTGTTTTTAGGCGATCAAGACGCCTAGAGACTGCATAGCGATTTTTTGGAAATCTTCTGCAGATTAATAAATATAATAACGGTATAATCGTTATGTAAAGATGTATGTACATTCGTCAATATTAAAATAATTTTCTCGTTACATCTTAATACTACCTGATCCGACAGACGTTGTCCTGTTCAAATTTCAATAAATTTGTTTGTGAGTTATGGTCTTGAGTTCGTAAAAAAATCCAATAGAAAAATGCACATTCATTTTTTCCGAATTTTCCATTTTTCCGGGCAACTTTTCCAATTTTTCGGACTATTAAGAACATTTCAAAACAAATTACAATAACTTCCCTATAAAATCGGGAAGTTAAAAATTAGCCAAATCAACCAATTAATTTTTATTTATATAGATATAGAAATGAATAGTATGTATATATGATGATCTCGCGCCGATTACCGAGCTGATGACCTGTATAAATAAATAATAAAAAACAGAATACTTGGATGGTTGCACAGTCATTTCTTGCCGAATTTTCCATTTTTCCAGGCAACTTTTCCAATTTTTCATTCGCCGAATACCTTATTCGGACTATTAAGAACATTTCAAAACAAAAAATTAGCCAAATCAACCAATTAATTTTTATTTATATAGATATAGAAATGAAAAGTATGTATATATGATGATCTCGCGCCGATTACCGAGCTGATGACCTGTATAAATAAATAATAAAAAAAGAATACTTGGATAAGTATAACTTGAATAAGTTAACTTTGAAATTTCTCACCGGAAACGTTTTAACTATAATACCCATCCCTCGTTATAGAGGGGTGTAGATTCGGTGGTACCTCATCCTCGTCCCCTGTTTTGTCCCTTTTTTTTAGAGGAAAAAAATGTATTTACGCACTACCCCCTCTCCAGTTCCCTAAAAAAGGCGGTTGAGGGGAAGAGATAATGTGTGGCGAAGACGGGACTAACTCCCTGCTCATACCCACTAAAAACAACCTCTGATCAGGGGCCAATCTTGGGGTCCCTTTTTGGCCCATTAGAGTGCCGAAGATGAAACGCATGAGATCCGTTTTTTTAACCGACTTCGAAAAAGAAGGAGGTTATTAACCGACTTCGAAAAAGAGGGAGGTTATTATTATCACATTCTACAATGGGTTCTCTCTTCGGCCATCCGCCACTTCTGTTCTTTTCTCAGATCCCATGTTTGGTCCCTAGTTCTCACCCCTCCAGGAGGGGACGCTAAGTAAGGGGAGTGCAGTTTTCCAATGTAGAAAAAACGTAAAACGGTCCGCGAAAATCGGTATATTTTTTTAATAGCGAAATCAGCCGTTATTCACTCGCGACGGAACATTTTGACCGCTGAGCGAAGAGGTGAGGGTAAGGGGACAGCGTCACGGGAGGGCAAGGGGGTTGACTAGTATACAGGTCATTTGAATCGACATTTTCCTTTACAAAAATGGCGTTCTCGGCTTTGTTTAGGAGTTATTAACGAAAAACACGGACCAATCACAGCGCGGTTACAGCGGATTGATTCTGGCTCGGCCAACGGCTACACCACGCTTAGCGGAACCTGTCGCCGAGTCGGATTCAGTTCCCTATAGCCGCGTTTTGATTGGTTCGTGTTTTTCGTTAATAAATCCTAAACAAAGCCGCTGACGTCATTTTTGTAAAGGAAAATGTCGCTTCAAATGACCCAAGGAACCTACCATTTCCGGGAACTACACGAATTTTGGGACACCCTGTATATTTGAATTAAATTGCGGATTTCTATGCAACACGAAAACTTGCTACGTCAATCGCAGAATTGTCTTTCAGTTGTTAATGATTTTCATTTATGATTTCGGCGCAAGGTTCGATCAATTTAACATTACCAATTATCGATCAATTCAACAATATACAATTTTTTCTTCTAAAATGTAGAACTAATAATATCATTCCTAGTTTGTTAAATTGATCGAATCTTGCGCCGAAATCATAAATTCATATTCACTTTCCGATCGAGAAACAAACTTCACCTTAATGATTTTCATAAGTTAAAAATAATGTAACTGCAGCTTCGATTTTTTTCTTTCAATATTTTGAATAGGTATTGCAGTTAAAAAAATTCGATTAGTCGAAACGTCGAATATCCAACGTTTGGAAAAGGATGTTTACTGCGTTACGTAACAGAGGATTCTTTTATCGTGAAACCAAGATCACCGTAAATAAGTGGTTTATCAAAATCCGTTTGACATTTTGACATCGATTGACATCACGGTCGAAAGAAACGAGATTTATAAATTGTGATTTATAATAATCTCGAGCATGTACATCTAAAGTTATGTTTTCACGTGATAACAAAAGCGCAATTCATTACACAATTTTAATCTAATCTACGAAACGTATAACATACGAAAGTACAGTAAAATAGTATTAAATTCGTTGTGAAATCATTGTAAATTATTCTTCCAAAACATCAACGAACCCACGGAACAATGTTCAAATAAATGATTTCTCTATCGCAAAATGATTCTTTGTAGTTTTTTTAATGGACGCGATTCGAACGATATATCCAGCCGTAATCGCGAAACGATTAAAAAAACTTTAATCTGTCTACAAGCCACTACCTAAACGCATGATTGGTAATGCATAAACGTCGGTATAATTGTAATCGAAATTAATCAGGAACGGTTGAAATACGAGCGAAATAATTACATGAAAACATTTGTATCAAGCCGCAGATAAATATCTTTTTATTATTTCGAGCAATCCTCTCCTTTCTCTATCTTTGTCTGGTGCTTATAGTTCGTTAATTATCATTGATAATTTCAGAATTTATATTGGAAAAATTCCCCTCTGCTTGGCGAGCCGTTCGTTATTGTTGAATAGTTTCGTTATCGTCCAATTAACTAACTAATGATCCCTTACAACTTTGTGTCGCGCCGCAGTTACTGATACGATGTCTTCGTGCAGCGTGTATTAATAAAAATAACATAACTTAACCAACTTATCCGACACGACTGAACAAATCGTTGTAGAAAATCTTTAGTTGTAAATTTAGGGGACGCAGTACTGTATAGAGGCGTATTACAACCAGACAACAGATCTTTACGCAAAATAAAAATAATCTACTTGCATTGTAACAAAGTGGAGTAAATTAGAAATTTATTTTCTTTCAAAATATGTTTAACGAAAACAATACATTTCTAAACATAGAAGACATGGAAAGCTGAAATTTTGTACACAGGTAGCCGTTAAAAAAGGGTTACATTTTTTTTATCCCGGAAATCCTACAGGATTAACCCTTCACTGCATGATTTTATTAATTGGGATGAATAAATTTGAAAGAAGGTCAGTTTTTGTGTTTTATTTGAGGGAAAAATATTTTAAAAAATTAAAACAACATTTTCAGAAAAATAAACATGGTAAGAAAACACTATTCTTAATTTACTATATACCAGATTTGCTAATTGTATCAGATATCATACACTATGCAGCGAAGGGTTCAATGCTAAAAACAAATTATGTAGTAGCATAGCTCCAAAAATAATGCAGCCGTTGATTCTTCAGCGGGAATGTTTTCGCTAATGTTTTTACTATTTTCATTTACACCTATTCATAATTCTCATAAACGCAAAATATTCCGCTGCTTAATTATAACTGAGATTTGCAATAAATTTACCCCCACTGCTCAGGCATGTACCCCAAAAGAAGTGTAACATTCAAGAACATCTATAAAGAGAATGCAAAAAGAAATTTGCATTTAATGAAAGTTTAACTTAATAACATTTTCAGAAAACACATTCCTAGTTTACTATATACCAGACTTGCTAACTGTGTCAGACATGACATACTATGCAGCGAAGGGTCAAATAATATTAATGAACGTTTAACCCCTTTAAGGATATCAATCATCGCCAGTTCGGTTAATCGA
>CM052325.1:9487357-9617965 GCA_028455615.1 Lasioglossum zephyrum | reverse complement strand
TTATTTTGGGTATTTGTTTATAACGAAATACTGAGAAATTTGAATTGGAATATATGTTTAGTAGTACTATATGTTTACGAATGCTATCGCATAAAATGTATTAAAGTATACGCGCCTATAAAATTTGCGAGTTCTTTCCTTCATGTTTCGTTATCGCGTTAGATACTTGATGCAATCTGCACTGATTAGCATATTTTCGTTATTCTTCTCGGTTCGTCGATTTTCTTCGGTAAACAATCGAAATAGTATTTACTCGATGGTCTACAGTACAGTGGAATTTACTGATAGATATTATATAGTCAATATATTTCCTAAGAATTTCTTGTAAAAATTCATAATCACACATTTGTTTTATAAGTTATAAATATACAATTTCTTCGAAACCATATTAAATCAATATTTTATATATAGCTTTATTTTATATATCCTGGTTGATTGTTAACGTAATTAAATTTCCAATCGCCAAGGTGGTCTCAGATAGAGATAGAGATTTTATTTTTAGACAACAAAATCTAACGAAATTAATTAAAAAGTGATTACAAAAAATATATTAATTACAAAAGTTATCAGTAGATAGGAATAATTTTTGATCGAATTTTAGTGGAAATTTCATCCCGACATCTTTTATGGTTCAAAAATTATAGGAAAATGCCAGGTTGAAAGAGGAGAGAGATTTGCTCCTATTTATTTAACGGTTTATTTTACAGGATTTTTTTAAACGCAGTTCTCTTTATAAGACCTTATTTATTTTCTAACACTTTGAGAAAGTGGAAACCGAAAATTTTTAAGATCTTTAAAAAAGTAGATATATGGAATATCCTGCAAAATAATCTACAATTAAAAAGAAATAAGTTCCGCAAGTTTAAAAAAAATACACATTTTTTGCTAAAAAAAAAGTAAATATAAGAGTAATTTTATAATTAATTTTAATGAAAATGTCACAAACAGACAGACAGACACAATTTTATTTTATATACAGAGATAGAGATAGAGATATCCTTTATTATCGAGGTAAATAATTTTCGGAAGTATAATATGAATAATAGTATAAACGGTTATAAATGGAAACGTGTATTTTTCTGACCGGATCGAACGGTATCGTGATGAAATATTTTGGGTCAATAAATTATAATTAATATTTGTGTATATAAGGATGACTTAAACGCATTATCGCGCTGATAGCAGCTCGCGTGAGACTTTCATAATGAAGACGCACACTCGTAAATCTCTCATGATGTTTGCACAAACGGGGTGGATAGTTTCCAGCGTTCTCCAGACGACTCGTAAATTTCCACGTTCGTGGGCCAGCGAATAACTGATCAAACAAAATGTTCGAATAAAATTCTAATCGGCTTCCTGATAGGAGGTATAGTACTTGGGGTCGATGGCCGCGGTCAATTTCATTCTAATCACTACGCAACGGTCTTCTTCTTCTTCTAATATCTTGCACGCAGAGCAGATGTTCCGACGCATGATGCATCGATATTGTTGCTTGTGTCGTGTACAATCACTCCAAATGATATCCAAAAAATGGGAGCAACATTTCAATACATAGCTTTTTTAAATTTCAATGATCGATTTTAGTTGTTTCATTTTTCTTTTAAGTAAGGAGTGTTCGTTTTACTATATATAAATACAGTGTGAAAATTTGTTTAATGTTTCAAAATTTTTGATTTATTATAAAATCAATATAAATTAATGACAATGATTATTGTATACATTTATACGTATATAGTGAAACGGATATATTTATGAGTTCGATAGAAAAAATGTCTCAATAATTTTTATCAATGCAATTAAATAATAGATATAGCAATCGGATATTTATCTTATATTACTCGGTGAATTGAATACAAAAAGTAGCATGATAGTATATGCATCCCTGCATGAAGCATTAGTTTAATAATCGAACATAATTATGCATCATTAGTGGGACATTACGCAGTAATAATTTTTCTGTATATGACACTTGGCTATTATTTACTCATTAATTAATGAAACTATACATTGTGAAGTGTGAATAATGAAAAAAAGTATGCAATAAGAGCGTTCACGTTTGACAAATATATGAGATAAAAGTATTAAATCAATGCTAAGGTCCCGTTTACAAAACAAATGAGATAGCGTTTTGATTGAAGAGTGGTGTGCGAGTAATAATAAGAAATTTCAAACAGATGTGCACGCTGTAGTGTGAATTTAGTTGCCGAATAAGTTTCGAAAGACAAATTTTTCTGGTTACCAACGAGTACCACCGAAAATCCAAGCCTAACAATTATTGTACAAATTCAATATTAATACGAATTGTGATTGCACAAAACTATCCTACTAATTTAATAGGTTACATGAATATATAAAAAATTCGAAATTTTCCGAAGAAATAAGAAAGAATGGAGCTTACTGACAAAGATGATCTTTTCATGGCAATGTCCGAATTCGCATTTATAATCACAAAATTGGACCATGGAGTAGTACGTATGAGACAGTGTGCGGAAAATTACATAGATCAATATTTACAACAAATCGACGCTGAAAAATTTGAAACCAATAAAGATTCGTTTCTTCGGAGTAATAATATTCCAAACGTAGATTTTGACAATCGATACGTCTTATGGTTGACAAACTGGAAACACTACTTAAAGGAAATAGAGTTTTTTGCTCGAGTAAGTTTCAAATTGAAATTTAAAAAAGGAAACATGAATATATGTAGTTTATTCTTGATACTTTTTTTAAACAGAGATTATCGTGGAAGTTGTTCACAGACATCAACAATCACTTATACATTTTTCGATCGCCAATCATACGAGAGGATCGTGAAATCAGGTTGCCAATATGCAACATTACATTTCCAGAAGATAAATTAAGCGATCTCGCTCGTGCAATGCCTAAGAAAAAAAATAACGCTTTCGTTAAAACAAGCAGATGCAAACGAAATCGGATACCTAACGTATGCGGACAATTTTAACAAGAAATACGATAAATAAGCAAATGGCAAAATTAGTTATAGCGCGTTCTAATTAACTTTGTTAAAAGCGACATGCGAAGAACCTATTTCAAAATACAAATTTATTAGCGCGTGCGCGAATACGTTGCGCAATGTAACGGCGCACGCGCTCTCGTTGAATTGACTAACGTAAATATACGCGCTTAATTCAAATCGAATAAGATTAACGAATGTCATTATATAGCTTTATTACTTTTCTAGAATAGCTTAACATAATGATAATCCTGGAGTAATGATTCAAATATTTACAAGAATAAACACAAGTGAGAGAAAATAACTGCGTGAACCCTTTTTTGAATTTTTATTATCCTTACAATATTAAAATTTTTGTTAATATAATTAAACTCTTATTTAAACGATAAAATAAATTCAAGAGTTTCGTATTGCAATTGAGCACGCATTTAGTCGATGAAATAATTACAGTGTTCGAAAGGTTTGTGATTAAGCAGTATGTACCTAATTTCTGTGGTTGAACGGATAACTATAAGAAATAGAAGAGTTTTCTACATGAAAGTCGTAACCGTCGGAATATTATGGAATTGATACAGTCACTTGAAACGGAATTACAAAAATAACATTATATTACCAATAAATCTAAAAAATAACAGAATCTGATAATATTATTATACAATATTAATTCTAGGAAAATGATTACTCGTTCTTGACAAAAACAGCTCTAAACATTCTACAAATTTATAAATTCAATATTTTTAAAAGGCTGTCCCAAAGTGTGATACACAATGTATTTCTTCATTTTATATCAATCTTCGAATAAGTATAACGCTACCTATACTTTGTACGCTTTTGTACACTGGCTCTAAGACATTCAATACTCCACTGAAACATTCATCTACTCTTTGATTTTTCAGTGAACAAATGTCCTCATGTTTCATTTTTTTATTTTTTCATGTGGGGGGAGGGGGAATAAATATTTATATAGAATTCGGTTGTCATGAGAAAATAAGTTTTTAAGACAACAAAGTTCGGGTCAAACCGTTGGTCAATGATGGAGTCCTCCAACTTTTAGCTTTTTCGACGAACGCACAGTCCTGCTGGTTTCACTGTCCGAAGACTCGGATTCTGAATCATTATACCCTGACATCGGCACACCCTCGGACTTTGTAACTTCGCAGGTTTCGGCTGCGAAGTTCCCTGTTATTTTCGCTTTCTCCAGAGCTCGAACTGCAAACAATCCAGTGGATACGAATGTTCAATAGGTTTTATGTTCGATGTTAACCTATTCAGCTTCAACGATAAAAATGTAATATTTACTTTGAGACTCTAGAAGATTGTTTTGTCGCTTCAAGTCATCAATGTCTTGCTGATGAGAGGAGTTCTTGCGGCGCATAAACTGTATATATTCTGCAGCCTTTTTTAGTATTTGTGCCCTACTTACAACCTTTTCGCTCTGCAATGCAGGTACAGAATCTCGCAGGCTCGAGAAACTATCCTTAATATGATCTCTACGCTTACGTTCTAATGCATTGTGATGTGCTCGCTTTTCCGCCTAAAATTAGAGATCAATATGCACAAAAACCATTACATCGAAGTGTAATTATGTCTCAATTATTGATTGACATTCCATTTACCGCAGTGAGCATCGAACATCAATAGCATTCTACAAAGTTTAACCTTTTTACTTTATACGAGAACAAAAATGATTTAGTGGGTCAGAAATTAAACAGATCAAAGTTCAATAGACGCTGTGTGAAAGAAAACGATACAATCAAAGCAGTCAACTCGAGCACAGACTTTTCAATTACGTTTTAAAATCCTCAGTTTGTTTACAAACAACTGGACGTAAATACGGCCAGATTTCGGAACAACACGGAGATCGCATATTTAAACTAATAACAATCAGATCGGATTCTTAGATTACGCTTGACTAATCGTTAAACGAATGGATTTTAATTTTTTTCCATGGTCTACGATTGTTTAGGTGCGAAATGTCGAGCTAACCTCAGAAGCGTTCGAGTCTGACACTCAGCGGATCGATCAAGCTCGTGTTGCTGATCGATTGATATGTGGAAATACGAAATAAGGGAGATGTAATTAAGTTGAATATAATTGAGGGACTTACTTGAGAATAATATTGGGTGTTATTCGAGTGCCTCTGTCTAGAGTCGGAGTCGTCACCTTCCTGAAAAACGATGTCTTTAGTAAGACTCATCGAAAGGGCACTTTTAAGGACTTACATCGCTCTCAATGTCGATGTCTCGATCATCGTCACTCATTATAATTTCCTTCGGTTGCCGGAGTAATTGGTAAACAAAAGCTTTTATCGAGTATTTGAGTAATACGTACACATGCACATATGTAAACTGTACAGTGAGTATAATCTATATTGTGCAAACAAAAACGTATACGATTCGACAGGAAAACATGGGTCGTCGAAATTTCCTCGGAACACTTTTCTTTAAACAAACCAGCTTCAAGTATTTCCCTATAATTTCCTCACAATGTCGATTTAACTGTAAAACTCAATATTACGCGTACGACATTGAAACAACATAAATAAAGATCTAACCTAGTCTATCGAGAAGAAATTTACAAACACGCCTGTGACGTCATCTACCATAGAACAATGAAGCTGCTAATACTGTATTGCTAACCAGTTGGCGCTGAGATGCATTTTCATTAAAAATTTTACTATAGAATATCGAAGAAATTTATAATATTCTAAAAGATTTGAAGAGCACGCAATAATTTCTAATATCTAACATGATCGTATCATCGGCATAGATATGCAACTATCCTACTAAATTATTCAATGATGGTGATTGATTCTTGGTATATTATTTAATCAAACGTCATTATTATAATTTTGATATATGTGAAGCAGAGTGTCTAAAGGCTAAATAATTTTGTAAAGACCACGAATACGATTGTGCAAGGTCAAGGTAGTTTCACTCTAATAGGAGAACTGTTAGCACGAATTTAGTACAGGTACACAAAATAATCATGTCACTACTGTGCAAGAGTAATTCTCAAAGTATCGTATGCCGCCCAAGTCCTTAGCCACTCGATGGCTGCAGCTATAAATATTATGGCACGACATATAGTAAGTATTAGCATTACGATTACAGTCCACTGTTTATTATAATTAATTTGAAGTAAAGAATGTATTTCTCTTTTCAGATGAAACTGATGTTACAGGAGAATTCTGCATGGACAGCAAAAGCAGTGGGACTGCAATGATTATCAAGGAATTCGACAAGATTTTCGACAGTCTTAATGGAGAAGGAAGGAAACATGGACCATTAAAACTACTGACAGGACCTATAACAAGAAGAATTTTCTAATGAAATTGATTTCTCGATTTGTATTGCAAAAAGTAATACCAAAGTTTGATTGTAGAAATTGTACATTACATATATTAAAACCAGCGATAAGTAGAAATAGAAATATTATTCTTAATGATTACTTTTTACGGTGTTTATGTAGAAGTTACAATATAGCGCACTTGGTTTTATATAGGTGGAATGTACAAAGTAATGTAAAAAGTACAATTAAACATTTTATAAGAAAACATGTAGTTTTACGTGCGACCACAAAAATTTGGTTATTGATTTCCTTTTAGATTATTTAGTTTTGTATGCAATTCGCAATTTTTGTATATATCTTTTACCAACTTCATATTCACTTATTAAACAGTGCATCGCAATTAGAAATAGTAAATATAGGAAACATTGTAAATAGTAGTAATGTAATAGTAGTAATACGTAATTATAAATGTAAAACATTCAAAATTGAAATAGAACGTATTTAAAATGTAATAAAATGTTTTAATTTTTTTATTTTTAAATAAAAATTATAAATTAGCTAGGAATGGGTGGTATGGATTTCAAATCCCCGCGTTTTGACCCGTTAGTTGTGGTACACAGAATTCAGATGGCGTTCGATTTCGTGCTAACAGAAAAATACATTGAGTGACACTACCCTGGTGCAAGGTGCAAGCCACGTGACTTTGAATTGAAATTGAAGTTGCGCACTCTGGCAATTACAAATATTAATCGCTGACAACTTCGCAGTGTTCACAGTTCAAGCATGGCGGCCGCCGTAAATTGTTACGCTTTTTCTCCCGACGGTGAATACTTCACTAATTGCGGAAACGATGGGAAGTTAAGAATATGGGACACCTCCACCAGTCGTTTAAAACAGGAATACATTTCTAATTTCCACCTGTCCTCTCCATGTTGTGTTTTGACCTGGCTTTATGTCAACTCTTCGTCAACAAATGCCACGGTGAGCCATGTGCTTTTTTATTTCGTGTACAATTAAAGTGTCAGCTCATTGTCTTTTTCATTCGCGCTCCGTACCGGCGTACATATGCGATAAATCTTTAAGATTTCGGTTACAGTGACACGCGTATTCTTCTCCGTTTATTAATTAAAGGCTCTTCGTAAACAGAATCGTAGGTTATCTCGTCAACGCGGTTCGTAATATATCGTAAATATCTGAAAAAACTAAAATTTCAAATCATATTCTCGTAAACGTATTCGAAAGATCATTAACATGTCTATTATTTCCATTATTTCTGGTTATTGTTGTAGTTGAAATTATTTTTAGATAACTCTCGTTCATTACAAAAGTTCAGTAGACTCGCTATTTCATTTTCGTATATTTCAATGAAACTTTAATTTCGTATTTTCCAGCCCTCGCCATGGAAGAAGCGCAGAAAGAAGTCGATTTCGGAGGAATCAGCTCCCAAAGGCATTGTTGCCATGGGATCCACGAATGGAAAAATTACTCTTTACGATACTGCCACATCGTTAGTCACTAATCAATTGGAAGGTCACAACGGTGCAGTAACAGCTGTGACCTGGTCGGAGAGTGTTGGTTTGTTCAGCGCAGCAGATGATCATCATATTATTCATTGGAACCTTAAAGAAAATGGAGTCAAATGCAAATGGAAATCTGGAAAGGGAAAGACAACATCCCTGGCAGTCTCGGAGGATGGGAAAAGCTTATTATCGGGAGAAAGAGTTGTTAAATGGTGGGATCTATCTACGAAACAGTTAATCAAAACGTTCACGGGTCATGCTAATCAAGTGACTTGTCTTTCTACTGTAAAAATACCATCCGGAACTAATTATGTAGTTAGCGGTGCTAGCGGCGATGGTTGCCTCAGCGTTTGGGCTTTGGACGAGGTAAAATATGCGTTTCTTATATGCCGATTCGTTGAAACGATTTTGATAACTGTGATAAATAAAATGATACTTGCAGAACAAAACTGATAGAGCAGCTGTGGCGAGTTTAGCTCTACAAGACGATGCAGTAAGTGTCTCGGTAAACGTGTCCAAGGAGTCTCAGGTGGTTGTACTGGTAGTAACTAGGTCAGGCCAAGCACACTTCTTCCAATGCCAGCAAAACGGTCGTGCGAAGCCTCTGAAACCCAGTTTGAGCATTGCAGTAGCTTCCGACATAAGTCAAAAGGACAGTATCCAACAAATTCCTATCTTAGACGCGAAATTAACAGAGGACCAGAAACTGCTCTTAGCATATGGTGCGTATCTTAGTCCCACGTTCGAAAGGGTGATCCCAGATTTTTCTGAGAAAGTACAATGCTTGGTGCGCTCTGAAAACAGAAAGACTAAGGAGAAAAAGGAAGAGATTTCCAAAGTGAAGGCTACCATAATTGAAGATAACGTAGAATATCTTGCACCAGGTGAATATCTATGTCTTTCGGCAGCATTTACAAATTGCTTTCTTCTTCCGGTGTAATAATTTGATTTTTCATACACAGGATTAATAGAGAGTGCTCCAAAAAGAAATAGAAGCAACTCTGGATCACAGTTGTTGTTGAAAGACAGATTGGAAAACCTAAGTCTGAACGCTGAAGCTAGTCCTGTAGGCAAGAGTACTAGTTCAGGTAGTAATAGGGCACAACTTTTGCTTCAAGGCTTGAATAGTAAAGATAAGACAATTTTGAACAACGTGTTCGTCACAAGAAACGAATCTATCATTAAGAACACTATAGCCAAACTACCAGTACAGGCAATTGGACCACTAATTAAGGAACTGACCATCTTGATCCAGGGTAAAACATTCGCGTAAGATTCTCAAACGTTAATTAGTTCTTTTTATTACAATTATAAACTAATTCTTATTGTCTAATTTTACCATTCTCTGCACTGTATGATATTATATGTATTGCAAATCAGGTGATTTTGTAAACGTTTATTAATTTTCGTTTGTATCGGTCTATTATAGAAGTAAAATGGCTGTGAGGTGGTTGGAGGCATTATTGGTAGCACATGCAGGCCATTTGTTATCGCAAGCAGACCTCATGCAATCGTTTGGTCCAATTTTGAGCTTAATCGATGCCAAACTCGCTCTCCTCTCAGAAATTTCAAAGCTGAAGGGTCGTGTTTCCCTTATCACTGGCCAAATTTCACAAACAGTCGAGGAACAACATAAAGAAGTTTCAGAAAACTGTTTTATCTACCAAGATTCAGGTTTGCAAGAAAAATTCTACCCTAAAATGAAGTTTTGATGTCTAATATACTCATAATTCCTAAGATATTTCATTAAATGCGAATAGATTCCTCGGAAGAAGACGGTGGAATCGAAGATGAAGATTTAGAAAGCGAATCCGATGAAAATTGGGAAGAAATGTCAAATCAGGATGACCAGGATGAACAAGATGAACAAAATGATGGAGATATAAGAAGCACAAACTCTGATGAAGAAGATGAAAACGACAACCAGGACGATAACAAGTCTATATCCAGCTAAATATTAATTTAGGTACAACTTTTATATTAAAAGATTTAAGTGTATCAAATTCTATTCGAATAAATCGGTTACTAATTAATAAAAAGCTTATGATCAGCATTATTTTAGTATGAAACGTTTTAATAATCCGATTATTGAAATACGTTTTTTTTATTTTTTCCAGCAAATATTCAAGTTTCCGGGTGTAATAAATATGGAAAAGAAACGAAGAATACGAAATGATAAATAAATGACGTTTTTCTACACCAATCAATTAGTTTTATTATTATTCCAATTTTAATCTCGTGTCAGAATCACGATTGAGCGGTAAAATTTTTATTTTCGGATAAAATGGTTTTACTAAGAACTCGGCCGAAAATAAAAATTGAGACAATAAAATGTTCACAGCTTCTGTCATTTTAACGATTATTGCATTATTTCGGAACTATTAAAAAATATTAAGTACGCGTCATTCTAAACGCTTGCGCCTTCTGCCACCTGTCACAAGGGGTGTTAACCTAGGACATGATTAAAGTTTTAAGGTTAGATAAGCATTGATCATTTTATATGTTGCTTGAAAATTTATGTAGGAAACTCGAGGAGTATAAACGATTTTGCAAATTTTTTTAATGTATCTGGGTTGGTGAAACATAGTGACCTGGCATTTTTTAAAATCTTTGTAATATGGTAAGTAAAATAACGATTTAAGAAGAACTGTGTGGTACAGGTTATTATTTAGCATAGGTTATAAATCCGTTTTTTTTTAGTGTAGCGTAAAAATAAAAGTTTCTTGGTTTGCAGAGCTAATTTCTTTAAAAACTATATTGTCATTATACTATTTATAATTCGAATAACCAACACGATGTACTGACTTCTTTCAAAATATGAATGTTAGTTTAACAGAGTGATTAACACTTGCGATTTTAACGTAATGATATATTTCATCGCAAGTGTTAAAACGATGTACAGAATTACTAAAATTCAAGCATGCGTGTCGTTTCGTTTCTAGCCAATGTTAAAACATGACATTGAACTTCCAAAGCCAGTTCCCGATTTGCTACTGGAAAAACACGCAAATTTTTTACTTTCGTATGGCACAGATAAAGATGAATATGTAAGTAGTTGTTACAATTATGCTGCTAACTGTAAGCGACGTGGAACACGAATAAATTACAAGTCACATAGTTCAAACGTTCCAAAATGATAGCAGAGTTGCTATTCTATTCTTATTAATTACATGGTAAGTGTAAACAATTTTACGATAATTGTACAAAAATATGTAATCATTCCAGATGTATTGCACAACGGAACACATTCGAATGTCCGGCATGTACTGGGGTCTAACGGCCTTGGATCTTATGGGTAAACTGGAGCAAATCAATCGGAACGAGGTTTTCGAATTCATAGCACAATGTCAGTCAGAAAGCGGAGGTATAGCAGCAACTTTGCAACACGATCCACACATTCTCCACACTTTGAGCGCAATACAGATACTTTGCATCTACGATGCCCTCGATGTTATCGATGTGGAGAAAGTTGTGAAATATGTAAAAGAGAGGCAACAGCCGGATGGAAGTTTCACAGGCGATATCTGGGGCGATGTCGATATCAGATTTTCATTCTGTGCTGTAGCAACTCTGGCGCTTCTGGTTAGTATTACACCAGACCAACAGCAACAAGTTTAATTTTTTATACATAGTTTAAATGTGGTGACATTGATGCTGGTCTGGTGTTAATCATGCACTGTGCTGTAAAGTGAACAGCAGTGTTGTTTAATTAATTTGATTGTATAACCGAAAATGAGATGAACTGGAAGAATATTATTCCAGAACCAATTGGATGCTATCGATGTTGATAAGGCTGTTGAATACGTGATGAAGTCTATGAACTTTGACGGGGGCTTTGGGTCGAAGCCTGGAGGTGAAAGTCATGCTGGCATGATTTACTGTAGTGTGGGTCTACTGTCAATAACTGGTAATTCGTCTTGTAGCCTATACCTAAGATTTCTTTATTTTTAAAACAAACTATGCCTACTATACTATTGATGCAACTTTTGCAGGTTGCCTTAATTTAGTAGATGCGGATCAATTAAGTTGGTGGCTATGTGAAAGACAGCTTCCTTCCGGAGGATTAAATGGTAGACCAGAAAAATTACCTGATGTTTGTTATTCTTGGTGGGTTCTATCTTCGCTCACAATTCTTGGACGACTTCATTGGGTCAATAAGGAACAATTGGTACGAGCACCAATATGGTAACCATTGCAACCTACAAACAGATTTGTTATTAATTGTTTAATGCCGGTTTACAGGTGAAGTTTATACTAGCATGTCAAGATACAGAATCAGGAGGTTTTAGTGATCGTCCTGGAGACGTAGCTGATCCTTTCCACACTTTGTTCGGATTAACTGCGCTCTCTCTTTTAAACGCTGATTATCCACTAAAAAGGATTAATCCAACCTTCTGCATGCCAGAATACGTTATACAAAGGTTACAGCTGAAACCTTCCAGGCTAGACCAAAGCGATTGATATTTAATTCCAAATAACGAAACTTTTACGAATCGATAAGAAACGCGAGAATACAACGTAAATCTTTTGCACGAATTATTTCCACTTCTTTATTTAAACACTCGACATTGTTTGTTTCTACAGTGTATACCGAATGTATTATAATATATTACTGAAGAAAAAAAAAGAATATGTGCTCAATGCAAGTTACTGCAAAACAAGATTATAATTAAATGGGATAAGCACGACACTACTGATAGAATGTTAGTATAAAGCATATATGTTCAATGAAATGATCCGCAGAATGGTAAAAATAATTCTTGTATCCTTATTAAGTAACTATTATTATTTATTGTATTATGGTAATATATTACATTGTAATTGTTGTTATCGCTTCTGACAAATTCTTAGTATTTTAACAGGCTCGTCCGTTGCTTGTATAAGTATCGTTTGTTTCGGTGTATTGCATTCTTCGTAAAAGAGACCATGAATTTCTAAAGAGAAAAGACAGAAACGTTAATGTTGCGATGTATTATCATAATATGTATATCTCTAGTTCTCATTGGATGAAAATGAAGTACCTAGGGTATGCAAAAACTGTGAAAATGTGTCCGCATTACGAATTGTTCCTGCAATAATGGCATATCTATTGTCAAAGGATAGAAAAGCCTTTAATGCCAACACTAAAGCATTAAAAGAATACGGTTCATATAAAATGTCAGCTCCAATTATTACATCTGGTACAATCCTGTGTTCGTCCAAATATTCTTTTATATCTTCCCAATTTAATTTCATTACTTCTACATTTGTATTATTATATTCCGTTCGGAATCTTAATCTATCCTCTTCCGAGGGCCATTTCACTTCTGCAGTCTCTCGATCGTTTAACAAGTTAAGCTTCACATTTTCACAGACCATTTCTAAAACCGATTTGTGGCAATCTGTGAAAATATATCGATTCGGAGAACATTCTTTAATAATATGTAGCCCCGTTAATCCAACTCCACAACCAAGTTCCAAAATAACTTTATCGTGAAATTCAGATTTGTTTTTCACACACCATTTACTTAGGTCGAGTGCTCCCTATGAATAGTAAATATTATTACAATGAATACTGCAATTCTATAACGAGAAAGGATTCTGCTTTACATTAGGCATAAGGTACCTGCCAACAACATAATCCTGTTGTACCTTCTGATATAATATTTGTACTCTCTCGTACAGTTATATGGTCAGATACATCGTCAGATTTTATTGAAAAGTGTCGATAATGAATTAATTCGTTTGGCGAAGTAGATATTAAATCGCAATACGCAGTATATAAGTTATCGTGAATTCTACCACCCTCTTGTTCAATCTAATTGAAGAACAGTAACAATAAAAAATTGCACGCGTGAACAGTTTTCTCATAATTTATGATTTTATACCTTATTCATAAGTAATTTTAGAAATGCTCTTTGATACGAACGTTTTACAGGATATCTTTTTACTAAATCATTGTTTATCGTCTTGCTCAATATTTCCTTCTGTGTTCTGCTAATAGGAAAAGGGTCTGTGTTTTGTTGAGAATCCTAAAATTGATTAATAAATGAATAATAAATCAAATTTATTCAAAACAATAAATGGGAATTTACATACAAATATGTCAATTTTGTTCAGTGGCGTACAACAAAGAAATTTGATCATTACAGCGGTTATATCCAATAAATTCTTGTCGTTTTCGTTTCTTGGACAGTCTTTATTGAATAAATTGTCATTCGCTAAATCTGTCAAATCGGTGAAATCAAATGTGTCAGACGTATCCTCATCCATTTTATGAAAATATTCGTACATACAAGTCCTCTTCGACGAAAGCCACGTGCACTCATGTCATGCACGGAATCCAAAATATGTCATGGTACATATATACCGGGTGGAAACAAATGAAATGTATTGTGTCACTGTATGTACTAAAAATTTATCAAAGAACATGTGAATGTGATGTAATGAATTTTTTTTAGTTTAAATGACTTTGTTAGATGCATTTTTAAGAAAATCTGTGATATTACTATACGTATTTGTAACCCACCCTGTATGTACAATACGTTTTTTAATTCAATAAACAGGAATTCCTTGTATATTTATAAATGTTGATAATATTTGTATATTCTTGCTATAATTAACATACTCTTCCATCAAAATTAATAAAATAGGAACAAGTTATATAATAGATATCAAGTTGTCAGTGGTGGCTCGAATCAAGTGGAGGCCCCGAGCGGTAAAAATTTTGGGGCCCTCAATTTTGCAAACACAAGTTAGAAATAGAAGATGCAAGAAAACTCTCCTAAACTTTTTAACAAAAAAGAAAAGTAATAAAAATGCTTCATACCGTTACGCATTAAATAAATTTCTTTGAAATTCGGGACTGTAAGTTGTGAATGCAAGTTGCAAGTTGCAACACTGCAAGTTGTCCAGAATAAACATAAATCCCAAATTCGACCACATTGCGACATAACAGTTGTATTAGACAGTAAAGTCTCGATACTTCTTCTACTAAATCTTTTATATATAGAGAATTCATTCTTTTTCGTTTATTTCCTACATTGCTTGCACCTTCGCAGAAGTTTTAGAATACTGTTGACAATACACCGTTTCCTTTCTGATCCGCATTGTTCGCCAAAATGGCAACGCTGTTCGTATGTGTTTCAAACTTAGACCATATATACTTATAGACCCGGCGTAGGTATAGTATGTGCATACGATGCAGTGTGACGAGATCCAAAATTATCTGGCGCCCACCTATCTCGATTTGAGATAATTCAAAATGGTGGATAGTGTATGAGACGAAGCCAAATGAAGCCAAACCTTAGAGCCAGTCGGAGCGTAACGAAGCCAGTTCACTATTTCAACAGGCCATTGTTTGTTAAAAATTTGAAAAAATGGTGCAAACTTGCTGTATACCGAATTGTAAAGAACGACAAAACCGTGATACAAATGTATCTTTTCACAAGTAAGTATTTTATACTTAATATCGCATAACCTATAGCAAGTATAATGCAATGTATATCTCAGACGAAATTCTTTGTGGTAAATGCAAACAAATTTGTTTATAGATTTCCGAAAGATCCACAATTAAGGGAAAAGTGGATAGAAGCTATTAATTGTAAAAATTTTGAGCCCTCTGCTCATTCAAGAATTTGTTCTAAACATTTTGGGAGCGATTGCTTTGTTGGAACTTCTTTGAGTTCCAGGCGGAATTTAACTATTGGTGCAGTACCTTGTGTATCAAAAGTACTTGAAGTACCATCTATGCAAATAATAGAAGCAGTAAACGTCCCGTCTATGGAAACAGAAGGTGAAAGTGCAAGGTACAAATCTCATTATAATCAATATCGTCAGCTTGTGCTGGCGCACCCAGCCAGCAGAAAGCGATATTTCTGCTGATGCAGATGCCCATCCAAAATCGAGCATTTTGCTTATTGGGAGGTTAAATGTGTATAATTTCTATATAATTTGCTTTCAGCTTAAATAATGAATTTGAATCTTCCAATGAAGATAACAGTTTAGGATCTGCTGCCTGTACTGCAGAAGACAATTCAGCAGTTCAGGAAACACGTACGAAAAGAATGAGAACATCATACATTGGTGATTTTCTTAAATCGGATGTGATATCCGACCAAGAGACATTTAAACATCTCGTTGAAAAAACATTAGAAAGTAAGAACAAACAAATTAAAGCGCTACAACGAACAAACAAAAGATTATTTAAAAAAGTTGAGGATTTACAACCTTATATCCTAAACCATATCATACATTTGATTAAAATTGTGAGCTATTATTATATTAATATACGGTTATATTATATAAGTAACCAAAAAATAGAAAAGGAAAATAGTAGAATTAGAAATAAGTTAACTAAAACTATTTTGTTTTGTAATCAATAATATTTTATACTGATTAATAAATATTCTTGATATTATTATTATTGTTCTATATTACCTTGCCCATATTATATATAATATATGTATTGTATTCGACATATACATGTATATTGTTTTTACTGTTTTTTTAAAATAAAGTGAGTTGTGAGGAAATAAATACAGATTTCATATTATCAACTCCTACATTAAAATTTAACTTCTTCCAAATTATAATCGACAAAATGAGTTAACCATATTTAAAATAATAAGAGTAAAGTAAAAATGAACGAGTAATAAAATAAAATACGTATATTACACAGTTACAGTTTCCATACATATTTATACATAATGACTTGTAACGACGATTCCCCTTTCCCCTCTGCCTCTTTAGCTTCGCGGTACTGTGATTTCTCAATATGCTATAGGAACTGTGCCCACAAGAGTCGTCTGCTAGGCGGTTTAATCTGGTAACATGGCAGTTTTATCTGCGCCGGGTCTATAAGTATATATGGTCTAAGGTTTCAAACATTTCGAGATCACGAACATCAAAGATTCTGACAGGAGTTTCGTCTTTGTAATAATGCTTCATGGTTCCTTAGAATATAAAGATGTACACATCGAGTTCTCGTTCTACAACACAAATGAGAAAAGACTGAACGAGATTTGACAGCTGACAAGTCTTCCCTTGCATGTGTGAAGTGTTGCTAATGTCGCATGTTACTACATCAGTTATGTGCATAGATATTTCGCGTAGCTTACCGATTTACAAGGGATTTCATTGATTACGATACATCGTAACGCGATTGATCGATTGGTGCACCATAATAAAATGTAATTTTTTTCTTTAAGTAACGTTGCATTGATTTAATAATCAAACAACGGCGGCGTAATGGAAAGCTCGAACACTTTCGTTTTTAATATATTTTAATTCTGTTACCTTATTAAGGTAAGTTCGATTAGCACTTCTGTTAGAATGCTCGTGATAATTTCTCGAATATTTCTTAGTTACATGTGATTGTCTAATTCAGGTAATTAGCGAATTTATGATATTTCACGTAATGGCCTCTGCCATGGAGCAACAACAGCAACAGCAGCAGCAACAACAACAACAGCAGACCACCCTGGAATTTTACCAGGCAATGGCTGATTTTAAAAACATGTTCCCGCAAATGGATGACGATGTGATAGAGGTAAAATTCATTGAACAAAACATTCTATAAAGTGAATAATTCTATAAAAATTTTATGTTCAAATAATGGATATTAATCGTACGCAATCTTCAGGCTGTATTAAGATCTAATCAAGGCGCCGTGGATACCACTATTGACCAGTTGCTCAGCATGAGCACAGACAACGAAAACGAAAAGATTAGAAGCGAATTAGAACAAAACGAAAAATCACCGAGTACCTCTAAGTCTCCGAAAGCTGATTCGAGAGTGACCTTAAAAAGTATACGTAAATGGCAGCCCGCTTTACTAGGACCACTACCAGAAACATTTCTTAGACTCACACAAGTTCCAGAAGACAATCATGATTTGTCGTCGAAAGAGAGTTCCATGTTGGAGGACGAAAGAATCTCTATGTTTCTTCAGAACGAAGAGTTTATGGCCGAACTACGTTGGAACGAAGATTTCCTGTCAACATTAGAAAGTGGTATGCGATATTTTGCTATAATTATAAAAATTCGGGTAATGAAAGAATGTTTCACATTCTACATCTTTTATTTTACTTAAGATACGAAAATACCAGGGACGAATCTCGAAAAGTATGGCCAAGGCGGCCACGATGATGAAGATCTGTTCAAAGAAAGACTAAAACATATGGGAAAAGGTAAAATAATCTATTACTTAATGGAAGCATAGTTGCTAATACAATTACTAGCACTCGGGTAATTTTAATGTCATTTTTGCAGTGTCCCGACGTAAGTTCGCGCAACTTACCAAAGTATTTACACGCAGTAAAAGACGCGGAGGTAGGCAATTACTAACACCAACAGCTTCTTGTGATGACTTACTAAATCCTGAGGAGTCCTCTAGATCTCAATCTTAGAAGACTTACCGATATTCCTTACTTTATTTAAATGAAAAGACAATTTCAGCAACTCATACCTATAGTCATATGTCGTCCAAAAATTTGGAACGAAACATATCTATATTAACGCACTTAAACGAGAAACTACAAGGCAGACATACATAGACGTCGATTTGCTTTTTTAAAATTGTACAAATTAGAGATCAGTTGGAATTTTGGTTTTTGGTTGTGAGATCACATGCAGTAATTAATGTATTATTATCATTTTTATTTATTTCGTTGCTAGGATATGGTTTCAACCACAAACTCGGAAAGATCAAAATGCAAATTATACAAGTAATATCTATAAACACTATACAAGAAATTCAAACCCACAGAATATTTCGTATTTTAATAACTTAGTACAGATAAGTATACAGTCTATATAGTAACAGTACAATAATTACTGCCATTACACTGTTAATATAAGAATTTGTGAAGCTTTTTTTAAAGAATTTTCATTTACCACTACAATAATGAATTTTACTTCCTTCTTACAAATGGGATATTACTTTTCGAAAAAGGATGATTTTAATGTTGTTAATATTTTTGAAGTTTTACTATTGTTTTTTTTATATAGGCTTTAAGTAATTTATTTTCGTTTAGGGCATTACCGTTTGTAGTTATTAGCAAATGTTGTTAATATGTAAGGCAAATAATGTTCATCGATATTGAATGAACGTAGTCAAAAAATATAGTGCAAATATTTAAATGAAAAACAACAGCATAAAATTTGTGATTTTATGTTCCGTCTATTGGCAATGTAAAATTTGTTTATTTGTGATATATGGGTGGGTTACGAACGAATGTTTTACAATAATTCGCCAGAGTGAGAAAAGAAATTCCTTTCCATAATATTTTGCGCACCAATAATAATTTTAAATGCGCCAGCGCGTATTATTTCAACACTTATTGTTAGTTGCATCGCAGCTCTAATTGTAAGTGTAATACATTCTAGTTCGTTCGTCTAGCCACTACTTATTTAACGATAAGTATCAAACATCGCAATATTGTTGGTCTAGGAATCATTTATATAATAATTGAGCATAGGTAGAATATTTACAAATATACTGGTATATGCCACAGACACGAACATAAACTAAAGATATTGAGCTCAAATATACTGAAACAAAAAGTAAAAATTGCATTGTTTTCAATGATCCTTTGGAATCCTTTGACAAATTAAATCTGCTTGGTTCATTGACTTGTACTTTTTATTTACACATTACCATGTAATGCTTAATACAAGTTATAAAAGGATTATAAAAATAAAATAAAATTTTTGGCGTATAAAATGTTTTAAAGCATACAATTGTATTATATATATATACATATATATTGCACAATTTTATGTTTTCTAAACAGTAATAATGTACAATGTGAAATTAAATTCAATCAGTAATTAAAGTATCGGACTGTTTAAAAAATACTCTGGCCCCAGATAAACTGTAATAGAGTAACTGAAACTCAGCGTTCCTCTCCTTCAAACGTTTCAACGTTAATGCCCTGGTTTGTTGCAACTTTTCGTCTCCATGATCGTTCTTATTCGCCGCTCCGTGCTTCTCTGTGCTTAAATGCTCTTCAACCGTTTTGAACCAATGCAAACTGTCTAATTCCGCCGATTGATTCAAGAGAGCATTTATATATGCGATTCCCATCGCGAAACCGTCGTCAGTAAATGCTGCACCTGTTTGATTCTTCTTAAACATTTTCTCCTTGTTCGATATCGAATTGTCTACAAAGCTTAACGTTAACGGAGGAACAATCGCGTAAAATTGTTGCAAGTGGTGCGACTTCGTGTCCCTGAACGCAGACGCGAACACATCAACAAGGAGTTTGAAGTATTGTATACCCTTTGTAAAGTTCTGCACCAAACTTGCAATATCGTTTTCCAAGCAGCTAGCCGCAGCTTGCGTTATAGTACTATAATTCAAATCTTTGCATATCAGTTCGAAAGACACGGATGAATTAATGTCCGGCAGGAAGGATATAGCATTCGAACTCGCATGCAATCCGCCGGATCTGATCAGCCTTACGTATCCCAGCGCGTTTCCAATTTGAGTTATCAATTGCCGGAACTGATCCAAGTAACTCAAACCATCAGATGTCATACCTAACTTTCTGATTCCCTTCTGAAACTTTTCTGCTCTTTCATATGTGTAAGGTGTCGCGCCGCTTTCTCTTTGAGCCTTGATGAACCTTATGTCCCGCATTAGTCTCGACTTGATGTGCTCGTCGAATAGAAACTGCGAGAACGTGTGCAGCTTCACGCGAAGAAACTGATACACAAAGTTGACCGTCGTACTCATGATACCTGTACCATGAGTCCTTATGGAATTGGCTATGTGGCGAATTCCAAAGGTGTTCAAATGCTTATTGTTGCTAGTATGTTCAATGAACGTTTGGGTATTTAAATTATATAAATACTTCGAAACAAACACATGAATGTTTCGCATAATCTCTAACGCGTCCAAACCTTGCTCCAAGGTTTGCGTAGGCAGGTGATTCTGTACAGTATTAAGATTCAGTTTATAGTGAGCAAGAGCATGCATCATCCTGTATGTTCTCCAGTCGTGCAGGGCCACTGTAGTGAGATTGTAAAACATGTTATCGAGATAATGTTCGATAAACCTTTTGGCATAGATCATACTGTTCGCCAAAGGCAGTGGCAACGATTGTACTACTCTTCCGCCGTCTTTTGCACCAATGTTGAACGGATTAGTGGAATCCAACTTTAAGTGTGCATGAACGTGAAGCCTCAGATTCGTTTCAATCTCGTGGCAAACAGGTTCTAGAATATTCTTAGTTAACATCTCTTTCAACTGCAGAATCCTCTTCGTTTTCAAATCTGACCCTTCTTGTTCGTTAATGGTACTGTTAAATGCTCCGAATAAATGTATGATATGGCTTATGTTCAAATTACTGTCCGCTACAAAAGAGAAATAAGCAGGTATTATGTTCTGATGATGCAGCAATATAGAATAATCGCAAATTTCATTGATAACATTGTACAATTCTGCTATGTTATCATAATTGTCTAATAAAATCCTTAGTTTCACCATGTCTTCGTCTTTAAACGTATCTGTTAACTGACTACCACACGCTAAAGCGCATCTTACTATTAATCTTCTATCTGCACTCGCCGGCCCGTTCAATAGTTTCATGCTCAAAGTTATTAGCGACAGAGTGTCCAACCTTTCTTTGCTGTAACCTTTGTCTTTCTGAATTAAACTTTTCCGTGTATTCTCTAGCATGGCTAAAATGTAGTAACTTAGATACTGTAATACCTGATTCTGTGATTGCACTATGACTGGTCCCAGTATATAAAATGTGTTCTGTAGAGACTTTTGTACTTCTATTAATCGGCAAATCAACTGAACGGTATTACGATTCATTGGCTTAATTAGCGCTGCATGCATGTTCATTACAAACGATACAGTCTCCTTAATTTCGGATAACAAAACAATTAAATCTATCAACAAAGACTTCTTTTGCCAGATGTCTGATGCTTGTAATGTATTCTTCATCGAGACAGCCTGTACTTCTGTAGACCACGTGACAGCTTTATGAATCAAATTGTTCACAGTTTGAGACAATTTCTGTGTTCTGGAGGACAATAGCTTTTCTCCAATCTGTGGGTTAATAGCGTTGCCAGCTTCCTTCGGCAGAAATTCGCTTAAAAATTTACTCGGTATCCATATAACATTCCCGATCAGAGTAATAGCGTAAAATTTCTTATTATTCTCAAGTACTCGTTTAATTAATTTCTTATCACAGGTACCGTACAATTTGGTCACCACAACAAGACCGATATTTACTCTGGTCCAGTTCTTGCTCAACATAATGCTGTTGCCAGACTTGGTCTCGATATCAGACATTAAATTTTTCATATAACTAGTGATCTGTTCGTTCATCATAGGTCCTTTACTTACATCCATAGCTCGTTCGATTGTTTTCGGGAAAATAACCCTCTTCAATAAACAATCCTGCAAGTCCTTTAGCAACTTATTGAACGCGTGGAGCTTTGATTCCATAATACCAAACTGCGATGGATCATGGATGATAGAGCGCACGTGCATTCTATATTTCTTCCATTGTTCTAACAACGACGGTTGAGACTCGATGATTTCGTCCAATGTTAGAACAATTACAAACAGATCGATAAAGTGTTCTATCAGCACAGGTAAATAAACCTCGTTAGCGTTACCGGACAAGCTTGACAGTTGCTCCGTCGTCAAATGCACAACAGTCCATACCCTGTTTACAAAGACAAACAGATCTTGCAAGTCGGAGAGCAGGGACGTGATGCTCTTCTGATTGTTATCTGCATCTCTTTCTCCGTGTGTGAACAATTTCTTGTAGAAGGATTTCGCTTCTGTCTCGAGGAGCCTGATCTCTCTGCAAGTGGCAGCGACAGCAGCTAGCAACTTGGTCAGAAATTTATTCTCCATTTCTATTAAAAACATAAGACTGACATCTTCGACGGGTTTGTATACCAGCCGTAACGGGCCTTCCATAAAATATTCCAAGGTGGAGTCCGCGTTCCATGTTTTCTCCGCGAGCTCTTTAAAAAACTGACTATACTTTCGCAAATGTATCGAACCTGCCGCTTTGTATACTGTTTCGTCCTTTTTCGCGTTCCATGCTGTTGATTCTATCATCGCTAACGTTGATTGGTTTTTTTCCGGTACACCGACGAACACAGTGATCATCCGCTGCACTACAGTTACATGTAGGGTGCGTTACTGCGTTCCGATTTCTGATTAGCAAACCGCAACGATCATATTTTATCAGTCATTCGTCGAAAATAATTTAACCAAATCGCTAGATAATAATTACGTTCGTCAGTGCATGTTCTGGGCGTGAATGAAACATACATAAATTAACTTCACATGTTGACAGGTAAATGTGTATATATACATATATGTAGATCAACTGGTAGCAAGATTTACCACGAACACATAACCACACATAACCGGACATAACCACAACAAGGCTGATATAACATTGTTGCAAATTCTCGATCCGGCAATGAATCACTGTGCAAGTACATATAACTCGAAAGCATTGAACGTTATAACATGAGCAAGGCGAGGTCTGCTGTACAGTCTTATTGATAAATATTATAATTAGTTGTTTCTTTCTCCTTAAATTACTAATTTAAATCAACCGCTATAACCTAAACAACTCAGTGACCTCTGCAGGTACAATGTGACAGCTGTCAGTGATGTCACGTGACGTAACTAATTGGTATCCCCACTCCAACAACCTCTTCTCCCATAATCCATAGCCCGGTAAAATTTAAATTTGAATTTTCGAATACGGTGCAGGTTCGCGCCATCTGTACGAGGACGAAAGGATCAATTTAATCTTTCTTTCCGTTTAATGTATTTTTATATACAACATACGCAACGAAATAAATTATATAAATCAGTAAACTCTGTGATTTATTGTGAATTGCAGATTGGATGGGGGAAGATATGGGTGTAGATGAAAAGAATGATTTTTCATGTGGTTTTTCTTTTGTCTAAAACTAACTTTCTTTATTCCTTTCATCATTAAATCTCTCATCATTGTATTCAATGTGATTAAATTTCTTTCATTTCATCCATATCTCTTTGTGTTATCTGACTATAATATATACTTAAAAGGACACCATATATGATTGTAACAATATAAGAAACAATGATTAGTAACGAATAATTTACATTCATTATTTGAATAAACCATTTACACTTTTCTTGTACACATACATGAATTATTAGTATTAGAGTAAAATAAAATTACACGATCCTCGATCCTCTCTTCCAATTTAGCGGGGTGTATATATAAGAAAACAAAAACAGTCCGATTATATATAACGAAAAAAGAAAGAAACATCGTAAGAACGTACTTTACACATATGTAGAATACTTATTATCCAACTTTTAAACTAGTTACAATATTTGGAATACAATATTCTCAGAACTATAATTTTACATATAAAAAGTCTTCTTAAATAGTATGTATTACAACCTTAACTGGGCGAGAATTAGATAATTAGCAACATTTTAAATTTTTTTAATGCTTTCTGCTGAAGACTAGACAAAACTGTCTTCAAAGATTTTTCTTTGTTCCTTTATTAGTTTTTCTTTTTCCTAAAACTGTGTATCCAATCATCAAAACCTGAGATTTTTATATTAAATTTCAGTACGTAATACTTTCACTATTTCCGTTTAAAGTAAATTATGAAAATTATGTTCCGTGTGTTTTGCTCTTTCTTGTTTTTTTTTCAAAACAAATAAAAAATTTGCCTAGAAATGTTCTGCACGCGAGTAATGAAACATTCGTTTCTCTGTGCGCGTTGATGTCCGTTTCTTTTTTTTTACTCGTATATCATCTCACTTACAATCGTGATCGTTTCTAATCATGATTAGCGCTGTCAAGTAAAATTAGAGTTAACACTAATATTGTTTTCCAAACGAAAGGAATGATAATTGTGACTATAATATTATTGTAACGATTTTTCGATAATTTTACCATTATTAACTGTTAAAAGTTATATGCATTTTTATCTCTCTATCTGCAATGTATATCAATATAAATATTCCATCAATGTAGCTTACGTTGCAATTTTTATTATCAATCTGCGCTTTTTGGCGTAACTTCCTGTTTCATTCTCTATTCTGAAACGCCGTCGTTCAAATGGCATTATGAAATATCATGATGATTCGCGCAATATAATTCCCTCAAAACCATTTAAAGATAATAGTTTTGATAATGGAAACTACCAGTTGCCGACGGAAACTTGTCGACAAATCAACTTCTCCCAAGTGAAACAAATAAGTAAGCAAAATTAAGTACCCAACACGTAATAGAATCGTAACATTTATTTCAAAGTTAATTATTTGACAAAAAATTTCATTGTAATACTAAGTTTTACGGGATGCGTCAAAATTACGGGTCCCAATAATATTTTTAATTTACGATTATTGATATTGTAGAGATGCATCCATGAGGAATTGTTCAACAAATTTATTCTTTTTAATATGCATTATAAAAAAATTGGCTAAAAATTTGGATAGACACATTCTGCGTACACATCGAACATTAGATAAATTCTTAATCAGATTAACATGATTATGTTTTCAAGGTGTATATTTTCCGACGATTATATCACTGGTAGCAATAATATTCAACTGCAGGTGAATATTATTCCCGTCTTCCCTTCTGAAACAAAGACCAGTTTAAATGGTCCCATTCTAGGCTATACAAAGAAAATCATTATGTAGTTTATTGGGATACATATATGTATACACATCTTTCCCATATAGACAGTAAGTCACGAAAAGCTACACATGTAGACTTAATAAATTTCAAATACTTCAAGCCAAGTAACAAACATTTTGTACATTTCATGAACATTAATTAAAAGCGGATATAAACATAAAATGGAAACAGAAAAAATGTATAAAGTAATGTATATATACAAACAGTACATGCTTCACAATTTTGTAAAGTGATTGCTTTGAAATATTTGGATTTTATCAGATGTATGAAGATTTTTGTGACCGACTGTGTAGACAGTATAGAATACGGGTTACCGTCGGCAACTTTCTTAAATGATACTGAATGAACATGTAAATTAGTAATATTGTATATATAATTTCCTTAAAAAACGAATAAATGAAATGCAAGTAAAAAGGCACTATATCTGGGTGTGGGAAACAATCAGGTATTTAGGCCTCCCTAATTTGTTTGTTTCATTTTTTTTTCTTTTTGGTTTTCTATACCATATACTTCCAGTAAATCACAGATCTTTCAGTAAAGAAGTTACGCCGTTGCGATCGAACAACTTCCATTCTATTACACGTACAAAGTCTTATTTCGTTTGGTACTAAACATATGTATATCAAGAGGAAAAATTAGTGTAAATTAGAAACAGCCGCTCCTTAAAACAATTTCGGTGATATTCGACAATACGTTTGGAAGCATAAAGTAATATTCTTTGTTTTCTTCTCTTTTCTTCTATCGTAGTACGTCGTTTTTGTTTTTATAAACTAGGATGGAACCATTATGCTCTAGAAACGATGAAATGCTCTTGTTTTCCTTTCCGTTATTAATAATACTTGACTAGTTGTGGGGAGAAATTATTAATTGGCAAGAGAATGTTGAATTGTTCCACGCATAGCATACCATGCCATGTTTTTGTTTGTTTTTTGTTTGTCAATGATGTCGAATACATTTCATCGTTATGTAAAAAGACCGATGTTGCTTTTGTTTTATATTGACTGTCGAGGATGACACTCATCTAACAATCATTTATCATTAAACAGGAGTTTCATGATCAGTCTCTTCAATTCTTCCCAATCTCCATGCATTTGGATCTCCAGCTGCTGCAATGTAACAATGCAAACGATCGTTCAGTTATTCGATTCAGCAGTGTGTTCCGCGAGATTTTAAATAACAATATGTCTGTAACACGTGAACTGTGTTTATGTACAACAATAGCAAAGTCTTTTCTTTTTCCACGATATACGAGGGTGTTCACGCAATTGTTAATCAGGGTTTTTCCTTTCTAATGTTTATAATTTTCAAGAAAAACGCTGGCAGGCAATAACAAGAACACCCTGTACACATTTCTCAAATGTAATACACTTAAAGCAACTCGTACGAGCAAGTGAATAATCGATATTAAATCTTTTGAAAAACAGCAGTTAGGAAAGAGAGCGGATAAACTGAAAATATACACGAGTATAATATACGTTGCTGTTGTATTTCGATTTTATACAGAGAATGAGTTTATAAAATATCTCGATCGAATCGGAAAACCTGGGAAGTTAATTGTGAAGAAAATATGTAAAAGAAAATTACATAAGCACAAGGACGACTCACCTGAATACAATAACCAGAAGAAAATAACAAATGAAGTTACCCGACGATATTTTGTATAACATATGGGGATATCCATTGTAGAAACATAATACATATACATCACGTACAAATTTGTGCTAGGGTAATTGCACAGCCTGTGTCACAGGGATATTACAAGGAAGTCTGAACATTATTGTGTTGCACAGGATCTAAGGGAGGTGTACGTAGGTGATTGATATGATGCAAAGTGTTGTTCAGCACTTCCTGAGTCGTGTACAGCAGCGGCATTCTCTCTTCTATCCAAAGCAAAATCAAAATTGATGCACAATTATAAAGAGTGTAGTAACAAATATATAAATATATGTTATTAGTGTAGTCATTACTAAGTCGCAAACACATGCAGAATTTGCCATGCAACCAACAATTCTCAACTATACATTTTCAATTGCAATTGAACTGCACTCGTAATGAAATTATCATTATGTAGGCACAGTTCATAATTAAATAATATAATATTTTAATTGTTAACGAAACTTAATCGGTAGATCTTTCGAAAACCATAAATCAGTTTTTAAAAATTCATTTTCATTTTTACATAAATCTTGAGAGATGTTTAGTATAGTATAGGTACATGAAACGATTTAACAGATAATTGTATCTAGTTTAGCCCCAGAGTATGTTTCTTTTTAAATAAAAACCCAAAAGCAGCTTGCTTCTTGTGCAAAGAATGGAGCATGTGCAAATATAGCTGCGCAGAAACAAGTATAGTACTAAATTTATGTCACTAAAATTGAACTTAAATCATCTTAGAAGTTACAAGATATAAAGAAACATCAATAATTTATTGCACGTTGTAGCTTTACAAATTTTTAGAGTTTCTAACCAGTTCTTCATAGTGTTGTACAACTTAGAAAAATTTCGTTATGAAACATTTATCAACGAGCAATAAACTGTTGCAAACAATTACAAGATAATGTAGAATAAACCTTTAGGATTCAGCCAAATACATGCCCGTGCATAAATTTTAAGTAGATAGTTTAATAGGTAAGAGTCCTTATAAAATTCAAAGTACATTTTATTTAAACGATATTTTAACTTTTCCTGTTTGCATGCTTTACAAATGATAAAAGAACTTCGAATTGTTACAATGACTCTTATACGAAATGAGTTTGTGTGCTTAAAAAAGTTTACAGAACAATTTATTGGTTGACCTAGTTTTCCCCACACAGAATACCAAAAACTCACCTTCAGCCTCAACCCATGTTCAAAGTTCCTCCCCCTTTCTGTATTCATACATCCAAATAACTTTCCACATAAAACACAAGGAAAACAAGAATACTAGGAATATACTAATGTACTGCAATACAAAAATGTAAATACATAAGAACAACAAACAAACGTGGAACAAGAGTACTGCGAAACAAAACTCCATCATCCATTCTACGATAATCTTGTTCCTATGGTTGGTTTTTCCTGTACGTTTGTTTCATGTAGAAAATTTCTGTAGAAAATTATGTGAACATCTGTGTTAAAAAGAAGGAGAGGAATTTTGAATACAAGTTGTGAGCAAAAGACAAGCTTTTGGTATCATTTTTGTCAGTCAGAGTACTTGTATCTCGTAAGAAATTAGACTGCCTAATAAAAAAATCGTATAATTGAAAAGTTGAAGTAAATTCTTTTCATAAACATAAACAGATACTGTCAATCGTTGTGCATGACATATGTGTACTGTGTTATATATAAAATAATACAAGTAACTGAAAAATTGATTAGTACAGTCACACCTTTAGTACGTTCCATTGTACATATATTACAATGTTATTTTGTTATTCGGTCTATATAAATATCAACTACGAAAACTACCAAGACACGTAGATAATTATACAAATAAAGAAAAAAACAGAGTAGAAGAGTAGAAGACTACCAGTTTCTATATAAAATAATGCATTAAGAATTTCGTTTTCATGTAGACATCGTAACGAAATCGTTTAGATAGAATAATTAGTAACAAATACGTAACACTTCTTCCGCAATCCTACCATCGTAAAAATGGTTGATCGGTACTTACCTTGAAGTTGACGACTGATGAGAGCAGTAATACCTTGACTGTCGCCAGTCTTTTTCACAACGAAAAGTTTGGTGTCAGGATCGTTTTCTAAGGCTCCGATACCACTCAAACCAATTACTTGGCCATTTTGTTGTTGGTGACTACTAGCAGCCATTGTTTCGCTGACCTATAATCGTAATATTTACACGAATGCACACGACTTAAACAGACATAAGATCTTGTTGAATAAATCGATAGATGTATCCTTGTAATTGAAATTCATATACCTGCATCAATTTTTTTACTACATCCCTTCCCAATATATGATCAAACACTGCCTGCAGAAATTGATCACTAATTATGCTTAACTTTAACTTGTCTCTATGCCATAATAATATTCTTGATTCTACCATAGCTGTTATTGATACCTACAGACAAAATTTCATAAGGGATTTCAACCATGTTTTTTTCTCCAAAGCACATACAAATTACAGAACTACACGAACCTGAAAGTAATCGTCCGTGGAGACACCAAACCATTCTGGAGAATCCAGGAACTGATGTGGGAAGACAATGTGTAATGCTCTTCCATTTTGTGATACTACTAATCTGAAAAGATTTGTATAGTACATTCAAACGATATACATTTTTCTTAAATGTCTAGTCAATACGAAACGACGTATCGTACACTTACTTTCCAGAAAGTACCAAAGATAAAGAATCAACTTTCGTCACTTTTTCTTGGGCATAAACTTCTTGATATTTCAACTGTCGTATAACCTTCATACAATTTAATACTTTTTTAAACTGCTGACGTGATACCCTTAATGGCTGGAACACTGCAATATATACCTGTACGAAGAAGAACGAAAATAATATATAAAATTTACATGGTACTGGATCGGATAAGTTATTAGGGTAGAAATAGTACTCTTCGTGAATGTTTTGCATATTACTTCTGCCAAAAATGATCGTTTGTCATTCATACTGGAGTAACCGATATGAAAAATAAAACCATTTCATTTTGTGATATATTCATCGGTCATCGAATAGTTCAGTCTTTTACTAATTAAAAAATAAATCATCTTAATACGGAAAGCATATTCTATAGAGAAATTGCTCGTGTTACATGTATGAAGATGCAAATGAGGGGTATAGTATATATAAAAAATTCCAGCATAATGCAGATGCAATAGCCAAACGTACAAGCAATTTACAATGATAGCTATTTCTAATATATCTATCTAGAAGATCTAAGACAATAATATCATACTACCTAAGATACACAATGTTAAGCTACAAAATAATACTGAAAAAATATGACAATAAAAGTATAATCTTCTGCAAGGTACATATATCAAATATTACTTTAAAGATAGATAGACAACTTAATACCTGGAATTACACATTTCTATTTCGTAATGGTATTCATTACATTGACTATTCACAGTGCCTATTTCATACATACTTTTAGCCCTTGAAATATCTTTTATATTAACGAATTCTATGTTTTACGAACAAAAAGAGATACTGTACTATTATGTATTCATTAAAATTCTTGTCTATGTCCAAGCATAGATAGTCACTAGCTCAAATGATGCAATATACGAATAACTATTTTTCTACGATTTCAATCAGAACAACTTCTATGATTATTAGAAAATAAGAAAAATATTTCAGCTCAATGAATAGGTACACATTATGTCCATGTCTCTATTGCTTCATTGTAGATCTTGGAAGGACCGTATTATTTATGAGAAAAATCGAACGTACGTATATCATCTAATACCAAAACACGGTGCGCGTTAACGCCTAAATCAACTGTTACAATTAAATACACACAATATAGTAAAAGTAAGAACGTTCTGTGATACCAAGTCAGAGAATCTTTCTTTTGTTCTTCTCTCGGCTTACCTCTTCAACTTCCCTTGGAAACTTGATAGGCCTGAGCTTGTAAAGAAGCGTGCATACATGGACGAAGTTGATGGCAACAAACAGAACATTCCAGAGAGCAGCGTCCAGCCAGCAAGCTATTGTCCAGCCCCACAAAGCAAGAAAGGCACAGCCCACGAGTAGAGTGCACCTTAAATAGAGTACACCGTGTATGCCACTTGGTGCGAGGTGTGACAATAGAAAGAAGGCATTTGCTAGTTGAAAATAGATGTGGTTCACAGAAATTCCTTGATAAGGTTGGCAGGTAAGAACTCCGTACAGAAACGCTGGAGGCACTATCGGCGAATGTGGAGAACCAGATCCATGACTGACCACTGACAGACCAATAGCTGCAAAATATTTTTATACCATGTAAGGGGGTGGTCACGTTTCCAGAATTGCAAGGGTGCTGGATGCGCCTTCTCATTTCTCTATCTAGAGCAATCTAGATTCCACAATCACCCTCAGAAATCCTATTTTTACGCTTTTGAGGCTTAATTTGCATTATTTGGCAGCACATGGCTGTCGCAGCTTTATGAAAATAGCTACATGCGCAGCTGTATGCTTCCAAATAATGCAAATTACGCCCCGTAAACGTAAAAATAGGACTTTTGAGGACGATTGCAGCCATTATCGAAAAATCAGAACACGCATCTTGCACCCTTGCAATCTTGGAAATGAACGGGCACCCTTAAGCCCTTACAATCATTATTTTCAGTATATTTGATACAATAGAAACTTATAATTAGACTGCGGATCTTTATGCAATTATGGGTTTTGAGAATTTCCAAAAAATGCTAGGATATAAAATATGACAGAATTTAGTATGATTTTAATTGATTTCAGATCTAAAAAGGCGAGTCTACCATGAAAAATAAGATTCTATTTTATTCCGCTTTCTTAGAATTCGTTCAGAAAAACTGAAAACTGCATAGACATCCGGCAGTGTACTTACAATGTATGTCTACATACCCGCTCTATTATCAGTGGTCACATTCCTACATTCGTCGTTTTCATGATGTGTTGAAATTGGTAGTGATACTTCTGACGTGACAGTATTGTGAGGAACATTAGATGCAGCCGCATTCGTTAAGCTGGCATCGATACCAAAATATGTCCCAGAAAAGAATACAAGAAATAAAATAGAAGCACGCCAGCCTTCTCGGCTTCCTATAGGATCAAAACAGATCCACATCCCAGCATCACCACCAAACTAAATCAATTTCGTCTTACTCTGCAACATCGAAATCGAATGTCTCTCAACTCTGAAAATGTAACAGACTGTATTCAACCCATTTGCATTCTGTAAGCAGACTAATATGCACGCGACGACTGTTTCCTAGTCGCCGAGCAATAATCCCTGTGTTCTAATGTCCTTCGAGCATCTCTGACTTTTGAACTTGGTTCGCAGCCTGTTTAGAACTGCCATGCAAATGGGTTAACACATTGCAGGGATGATATGTATACAAAATAGTCCGCTGCATACTTATTCATAGAAGATATTAAATCGAATGCTATGCGCCACTTGCGAATGTCCTATCATCGTTCACATTCTACTCTCAGCTAAAATTAGAGCTTGAAGACAAATACCATCTTGTAGATTTCAAATTAGGGAAGGGTATTTGCATTACCAACAGCTGCGGGAAGACTATAGAAACATCTGCAATACAAATACACACAACATGACACATGCTCTCTTTTGTATACTTTCTTCCACTCTTCACGCTTCTCTCGTTTACTATAAAAACATTTGAATCTATTTACTGAACAGTATCGCCGACGTATTACATCGTACTTGACATTGACATCACAGTTAACCAAAGACGTCGACAGAAAGAGTAAATATATATTTATGAGAATTTCAGCGTCACTTACAGATATATGAACATTTAAGGTGTACAATTTAGCGATAGCGAAACAGCCGTTCGGGGATAAATGATTAAGGTTCAAATATCGTTTGGTCTGGCTGCGTTAAAGCACGTTGCAAAAGTATCGTATCGAAATCAATAAATAACTTACTCATGGAAAATTTGAAAAGATGTGAGCGTACGCAAGGCATACAGATGAAAAAATCAACGGTGACGTCGAGTGATACGATTGTTGAAATAAACTGAACACCGTACGTACGCGAAACAAACTTGCTTATCTAATGAACGTCAAACTAGCAGAAAGACGTTACTCTAGCAAGGATAAGCACAGGCAACGGTGTGGAGAACTGGGAAGCAGATAGGGGATAAAATAGGCCACGCGGCCCCTAATTTAAGGTTCGTTCGAAAAATTGACTAGCAAAAACTAACATGACACGCGAAATATAACAGACCACATTGCTCCTTACGCTGCGACAAATTAACTATAGGTTGGTGGATGTATAAATGCGGCGAATCAAACCCGACGGAACCCCCCACGCGTTTTCTTTGAAATTCAAAGTTTTTGCGAATATGAATGAGCGATCAACCTGCATCTTCATTCATGCGTAACTGTTCGTTATGCTTATCGACGATCAACGAAACCGATGTAGCACGCGTCCAACGTATCAGATTTGATTTAATTTACATTAATTGCTCGCCGTGCACCACTTCCCATAAATAACGTACATGTTAATCACGCACGACCACTTTTTCTTGCGAAATGACAAATTACTTCGAATAACGCGATCTTATTTCGCAGACCATTCCAATAAATAGCAGCTTACCTATTTATTCGTTCTAACTATAAATTCGTAGAATTTTCAATTCGAACAGCGCGGAAGATATACACACAATTATTATTGTAAATTTCGAAACAGATTCGAGCTATACGCACGTGTGTACACAAAGCCGGTTTAGACAAATTTAAACAATGGAAACATTTAATTAATCCAAAACCATTACTTCTTTTAGTTTCTTCCTTCTGCACATCGGTCAAGAAGAAATGGCAATGGAGAAGGATTTAATTAACGGTACTCTTTAATTGTATATGGGTGGTCACTGACACGAAAAAATAAATATTTTATATAGCGTACTTAAATAGTATACATAGGCTTCAGCAAGAGTCAAGTTATATGAAATATATATTTGCGTATACATTTTTACAATGTTATGTTTTTAGAATATCAATTAAATTACAAGTGAAACCTACCTCATAAAAGTACCTCGTAAATTTAATATATTTCATATGAAGACTAGAATTTACATATATTTTTCCATTTACAAATTATTTATTATTGTAGCTGTAAGGGAATCGCTAATAGATAGTGGAGAACTGTCACGCATGAAGGCTGAAATGCGCACAAAGATCATACAGATATTAAATTCGAATAATGGAGGAAAACAAAAATTACCAAAGTCGACTCAAGATATTGCGCTCTTGAACGAGCTTATCCGCGAGTATTTAGACTGGATGGGATACAAATACAGCTCTACCGTTTTCATATCAGGTATTAAAACATATATTCCATATTTAATATAATGTACAATAATACAAATGATTATTTGTAAAATAAAACATCTAAAGAAACGGTATGTTTTAGAATGTAACTTGTCGAAGCAGCCCCCAGACAGATCTTTACTTGCCCAGAATTTAGGAGTAACAGAAAGCGACAATGGCAGGGAGTTTCCACTGCTTTGCGGTATTCTGGATACAATAAAAACTACGAGAAACGCGTGATTAGTATATGTTCAATTATTCTCCGACAAATTCATCGAAAATTTCGATCGCCTTATATTTAATTTTACACATAAATCTCGACTGATAAATTGTATAATTAATTACACTTCTGGAAACAGAATTAAATGTCCGTCCTCTGTACATGCAGAATATTTTATTCAACAAGAATAAAGATAAATTAAAAGAATCTCGTCTTTTTATTTTACGACGTCTTTTACATATTGACAGTACATTACGAAAGTACAATATAATGCTGAGATATTGGAGATCTTAAATATAACTGCTGTTACTTTCTAAAGTATTGTACCGGATCTCTTAGTGATATCGTTATCTACTGAATTATAATATACATCACTTACTGTAATGAATTTACTTACATCATTTTATTCCTTTGAAATCGAAATGTAGACAATTACATGTAAAGGCCTTAAGAACATTTCAAAAAAAAAAAAAAGATTCAAATATAACAAATCAAATGTCATATTTCGTTTATCCACTCGTTATTTCTTTAAATGTTTCATTCCCAAAAGTGTTCTCAACTACTCGCAGCAAGTAATAAATTGATAATGACTGTTTCAAATGAACTTTGAACACTGTTTTATAGTATTATAAATAGAGAATAAGTTTTACTACTTTGCTTCGCAACGGACAACCATCGTATTTTTCGGTGCACATAGAAGTCTAAATAATCCTGGTAGGAGAATCCCTTATATTAAAAAGCATCCACAAAGAAAAAATTCTTGTCAGAATTAAATTTTTTTTGTTTAAACCTCGAGGACATCTAGCGATATCATTTGTGCTTCGACTTCTTTTTCTTCTTCGACTGTTTATTCCTACTCTTTGATTTCTTCGATTTCTTTTTGTGTTTCTCCTCGTCGCTGCTCGTGTCGGACGAATCCGAGTACGTGTCCGAGTCTGAGCTGCTGTCCCTTTTCGTGGACTTCTTTTTCTTGTGCTTCTTGTGTTTCTTTTTCTTTTTCTTATGCGACTCGTCCGAACTATCTGAATCCGTACTGGACGTGTCTGAGCTGCTGGACGAGTCCTCGCTGCTCGTGGACTTTGATCGTTTCTTAAGAGACTTCAAATCCATCTCTTTTTCAATATCCGGCTCGTCAAGCTTCAGTTTTTTGGCAGGCAACATCATCTTGCCGTCGTCACCATCAGACTCTGAATCTGAAGCGCTATAGTCAGGTTCGAAACTAGCTTCGTCAAGTATACTACGTTTTCGGTCCGAAACGAGTCTGGGATTCTTCCGCTGTTTCTTCACAGTTTCGGCAACCGGCGGCTCAGGATTCTCATAACCTATCTTCGCCTCGCTGGTTTCCGGCTTCTCCTTCATGAGAAGACTATCTTTATGCTTCTTCTTCTCCAAATTCTTCTCCTTATCTTTCTTGTGTTTCTTCTCTTTTCGTTTCTTATGCTCTTTGGACTTACTTCTGCTCCGGTGCTCTTTCTTCCGTTTCTTGTCCTCCTTCGACTTTTTCTCCCGCCTCCTGCTATCCTCCTCATCCTCCTTGCCTTTGAGAAGACCTACCTTGGGCATCTCGTTCCTCTTGAAGGTGCAGGTGGGTGTCTTGCCTCTTCTCTCCCTGTCTCTCTCTTTCTCTCGCTCCTTATCCATCCGATCAGTCTTGGAATCGTTTCTATTCGAGCGGAAGTCGCCTCTGGAGTCCATTCTTGGGTCCCTCTCCGACCTCATGTCGTGTCGCTCGCTTCTGAAGTCGTTCCTGTCCTTCGGACGGTCCCCTCTGTCCTTGTTGTCCCGTTTTCTATCATCCAGGAACACCTTGCGCTCGTTACCTGGCAACGTCAAGGACGAATCGACGCGTCTGTCTAAAAGAGGTGACATCCTCTTGTCTCTGCTCCTGGGAGATCGACTTCTCGACTGCGTCTCGCTGCTCTTCGTCTCCCGTCTCTCCAAGAAGCTTTTGATAGGGCTGATCTTCCTCTCCTTGTTCTCCTCTACCTTTTCCCCTAATCTCTCCTTGGCAGAGAGTCTGGTAGGCGAATAGGTTTCCGGGACAGGCTTGAACTTCGTCCTGTCCAATTTCGCTTTCTTTACCGGCTCCGTGATCTCGACGTTTCGTTCGTTGCGCCCCACGTTTATGGTTACGTTCACACTCTTCCTCGGCTCTCTGTTCGCTTCCGGTTCGAGCACTTTCGGCTCCGGGTTCTGGTACAGCACTTTCCTACTTTCGCTGATCTTCTTAATCTCAATCGGTCTAATGGCATTGATGGCTTTCTGGAAAATCGCGTTTTCCGCTCGTTTTAATACCTCCGACGTGACTACTTTAGCGGACTTCGGTTCATCCAGCTGTATTTTTTCTATAGAAGAGTCACATACCTCGTCTGACTTCTCTATGGTGTCGTCTCTCTCCCATTTCGACAGCTCAGGCAGGGGAGCCAAGAATTCGTCCTTCTTTGGAGATTTGTCTTCGAGTAAAGTATTCTTATCCTCCGTTTCGTTTTCGGATAGCAGAGAATACTTCTCCGTGATGACGGTGTTTATCTCCGCGTCGTCCAACCCGCTGTAAAGACTATCTATAGGTTTAATTTCGGATTTCAATTCTGGGATTGGCTTGAAATTAGGATTGGGAGGATTTGTCCCGAATTCTGTGTGATCGATTCTCTCTGGACTAGCTTCGTTGAATTCCGGCGGCTCTGGGTTCATAGCCAACGACTTATCCTCGAACTCCTCTTTAATTGACTCCTCCATCAGAACTTCTGTAGAAATGCATTCTATTCTATTCTCAATGTTCTCGTCCTCGCTGATAGGTTTCATCGTGTCAGCTTTCACAGGCGACATCACCTCCGGTCTAGTCTCCGCTATCGAGTCCTCTTGTTCGGATGATTTGATAGGCTCATCCTTCGCTGCCTCTTTCTGTCCAGCTTTCTTCTCTTTCTTCTTTTTCTTTTTCTTTTCTTTCTCGTCGTCCTTCTTCTTCTTTTTCTCTTTGATCTTCTTCTCCTTTTTCTTCTCCTCGTTCTTCTCCTCGTGATCCTTCTCCTTTTTCTTTATACGTTCGGGCGACAAGTCTTTGGCATCTGTTCTGGACTTTTGAGAATACGGCGTCGGACTTTTCCGGTTCTTCTTCCTTTCAACCGATCGCCTCTCGTAACGTTCATGTCGGTCCCTGTCCTTCTCGGATTCGTAATCTCGTTCACGTCTGTCCTTCTCACGACTGCGGTTCTTGTCGTCTTGTCTGTGACGGTCCCTTTCGTCCCTGTAACTGAACATGTTATAGAATAATATTCAACGGGTACGCGAAAATAATGTTTATTGGATACGCAAGAATATTATTCATCGAATACAGAGACATAAGAGTATCTAATAAAAATTATTTCTACATACAATTATTAGAGAAAGAAATACGCACCGGTCTTTGTCATAATCTTTTTTCTCAACGTGTCTATCATCGTCACGACGATCACGTGTATGCCTATCGTCTCGTTCCTTTTCTTTTTCTCTCCTGTCACGTTCATCTTTCTCACGTGGCCTGTCGTCATGATCTCTAGGTAATACTTGTCTGTCACGATCCTCCCTATCCCGGTTCAGAACTCTGCGATCTCTGTCGTCTCTCTCACGCAAACGATCGTCGCGTTCACGTCCCCTGTAAGAAACAGTTGTTCATTCTCTACATCATGTTAACTCCTTACGGTTCCCCTCTACACGTTACATATTAACTCTTGATATGTAACATCTCACACTAACTCATTCCAGTACTCCAATTTGATCGTAGCATTATTAGTAGGAATTTCGTACATTGAATAACTCTTTAAATATTGGACCATACAACTTGGACTAAGAAAAACATTAGATTACCTGTCCTCCCTTAATCTATCTCGTTCTTCTACATCATGGTCTTTGAGAGAATGCTCTCGATCCTCCTGATCTCTTATTAATCGTCGATCCCGATCATCTCGCGAGGATCTATCGGAATGCTCAACTCCAGGTGGTGAGAGATCATAGTAACCCTCGGTTCCAGGAGGAGCAACGTCGTCGAATCTCTTGTGGGGAGCGTCCCTCAAGGGACTGCCAAAGCGTTGAGTAGATGGTCCGGGATACCTGTCGACAAAAAATCCATAAAAGAACGTTTATATTAATGTCGACCCACTCTAAAAAGACATTACAGAAGTCTTTCACTATCAAAATGAACATGTTCCAAGTTCCTTAATGTGGAAAAAATACTAGAATTCAAATAAAAATAAAACTTTGTTATACAATTTGTTATATACTGTGTATATCCTATAAATTTGCATTGAGTTAATTCAAATTTATAATTAATGTAGAACTGTACTTTGTTTTTTTTTTCTCGAAAAACAATATTTATGAAAACATCTTGTATCGATGTATCGAAGTACAGCTGTTTTTTTATTAGCCTTTCTGTGATTCTTTTCAACTGAACGTTGTCAAACAAAATTTATACTATTTGTTGTTCTCTTACTAAAACACTGCCATGGAAAATTGAGACCATCGCGAGAGAAAATTACACTAAAGCTGAAAAGATGAACAGATAAAATTACTTAGTACCAAATGGATTAAATGTACTGTCTATTATATATATGTATATATATCATAAAAACGAAAAATAAATAAATCAACATTTATAACTTCGTTTAAATTATCTGAATACAGCGAGGGAAATGCATGAATTACGCTGATTGCATTCCCATTTCAAAATGTTAGAAGTGCATGGCATTTACTCACCGAGAACGTTACTAAAACCATACAAATACTACTAAACAAATACAATGCATCACCGTAGCTTTAAAATTTTGATCTCTACCAGTTCGATAGTTTCTTTGGTCTGGAAAGCGTTTACAGTAAACACTTTACACACGTCAAGTACTGAAAAATAGACAAAAGAAAATGTATATTCTTTTTTTTATGTTACAAATGTTGATTTGGCCCTGAATTCACCTGATTCAGAAACCATGCAGATCTGTCAATCAGCTGGGTAGCTTCCAGAATCTCCGAGCAGGTCCTTGTTGTATACACTTTTCCTTGCTTCTCTCTTCTTCTCTCTCTCTCACTTTTTTTCTTTTGTTTTTTTTTATTATTTGCATATTTCATAACGTAATATCATTATGTACATACAAACAATATCTTATATGCATGCAAATGATAAAATTATTCACCCAACGATATTGCATATATATATAGAAATAAAACGAATTAAAAAAAAAGAAAGTGAACATAGATACTTGTGTTATTTTCCAAAAAATATTTCCTTGTGTCGCGTACACAAAAATTACATTCTTTGTAAGCAGTACAATTACACCACTATAATGGTATTTAAAGAAAACGTAATATTATGTGATACAGTATTAAAAATACTTATGCTGCTACAAATATGTATAAGACTCAGTGTTTACATATATATCAAAGTCGAAGTGTAATCTCGAGCGTATTTAGATAAAACTGATATGTTCATTAGAAAACGTGACGATTCGAGTTTCATTATTTGAAAAATATGTGATACGTATGCGATTCTTTTGATAGAAAAATGTAAATATTAATATCACAGTGAGTACGTGAAGTACCAGAATGTTTCTCAGCTATGCGAGACAAAATTGTCTATTCGCACACGCTTCATTGCTACGTGTCTTTTTTTTTTCTTGTAGATTCGAACGAGATTGTAATTTTCAATTCTCATAAATGTATAATTTATATGGCATATAATTCTTCAAATGAACGGCTCAATCATGTAAATGAGGGTTGATAAGTTATCACAGGCAGTACAATGCTTAGTTTAATCCTAGATTGTATCAGTTTCCTAAATTACCTTAGTGCAAACCAATACATTCAACGTAGTGTAATTTTAATAACAGTGGCAGAGTTTACATTGAAAAACATGGGACCAGAAAAGATCTTTGTAAATAAAGATCATGTTTTTTACTCTACTGTATACCTTGAATCTCTCTCACTTATATGTTCGCAAATTAATTTACAATTAAACATACATATACAATAGGAGAATAAATATACTACTTATTAAATCCTTTCGAGGAGATGTTTTTCAATTTACACATAAAGTCTGAGTTGTTACTAAAACGGCATATATTACTTTAAGGTCAATATCACTAGCCTTGTCAATTGCAATTTCTTCATTTATCCCTGCAAGTTTTTCTTGCAATTCTTTGTATGTATGGAACATCAAAGGATTATTTATGGTATTGGTACAATAGTACCACTCGAGAACGTTCAAAGGAACTTTAGCCAAGCAAAATAACTGTTTGCAGAAATTATGTAAAATGCTAACGATCCAGAAAAGTGAAGATGTTAATAAAGAACTAATATATCCCCATTTTATAATTGATATATAGTAATATTATATCGTAATATTATGCTGTTCGAATCTCGATTATCCAAGATTCCACTTCCATTACAGTTCTCTATTCATTTTAGAAAAATATATTTATAAATCTGTCAAGTTAATCTTTAATTTATCGTTCAATCATGTATAAAAATCTTTCCTCGTCTGGATAATCAAGATTGCTGAATTAAATTTCATGTGAATGTGATAAAATCCTAAGAATTGCTCAAACAAATCAAATTCCATTTTCAAGATTTATCCAAATAATTTTTTACGAGATATGTTCTCGTAATGTGCGCAGCGTCTCTGAATAAAAATACAGCAAAAGAATACAACAGAAAATACACATACTATATGTATAAGATACACACACCCAGTTCACACACCCGTGTATTAACTTGCATAAATATGTATTTCATATCCATAAACAAGTGGAAAGATAATAACGTACAGCAATTAAAAAATATCAACGATCGTTAAATACGATACTTCAATGAGATCGTTCTGCGGTACATAAGTAGTTTATATGTACCTTCAAATCACATTTTAGAAAAAAGATATTTCACAAATTAGGTTGTAGACAAAGTAATCACTGCTCTCTAACTATTTACCTACAAAACAGTCGTTACGTTACCCACAAACTAATTTGTTAATCTTTTAATTAATCATTTGTACTTCGATTGATTCGTTACAGTCATCATTATTCACCTATAATAATCTCTTGCATTAGAAATACGTAATAATATATCACTATCATTAAATAATAAAATAATTCATGAAAATCATGAAATTAGATATTCGCCTTCACTGAAGGCAAGACAAAATGTTTGTTTTTTTTTACATTTTAATTGTGTCATATTGCGATATTTGATCGGTAATTGGCAATCTCACTGCACACTACCATTAACATATCACATCGGCGATGGCACGAAACTTGCCTTATTCAAATAGTTGTATAAATCTGTTGTCTGATATTTTCCATTCGCAACTTTTAAAAAATATATATATATATTTACCACAACGGTTGCGGTGTTCACTTCAAGATTAACAACATATACTTCATACTATATATTATAGTCTTGAAGTTCCCTAATTCGTTTGATTGTTTCATAACTACACATTACTTCTAGTACAGTAGGCGCTCGATAAGTGGCCGTTACACATACAGTCGCGCACGCGAATAAATGTTGCTTCGTATCGCTAAAAATAATGAAGATGATTACAGTGATCAGACTCAGTGTCCCACCCTGTACATGGTCACAGCGAGAAAGCGAACAGTCCATCTGGAGCACCTAGCGCAGCTACTTATCGAGTGCCTATTGTCAGTAAACAATTTCTCTAGTACGCACACAATAAACTGCCAGTTTATACAACTATTTATCACTGTGCGTGCATGTGTATATGTTTGCATTATTCTCTATAAACAGATATGTATATGTATGCTCATACATATATATACATACATACGTGTGTAGGGAAACGTAAGTATTTGCATACACATTTCTCTCCAAACATCATCAAATTAATCGTCTCACTCATATTACATATATATATATGTATATATCTCATGATTCCGGAACGCGGTATTGGTCTTTTTTAACCGGGACATCGGCATAAGGTAACGGTAGACTGTCTGCTTAGCGTGTACATGAATTAAAGTACTATTGAGGCGGAAATACCTGTTGTAGGAATCATAATAGTCTTTCCTGTCCGTAGGCGGAGGTCCCAAAGACATAAGCGGCGGTGGGTGACCTCCAGTGACTAGATGCGGCAACAATGGTGGTATACTATGTTGTGTCGGTTGGTTCCGTATCGGATATCTCGGTATTGGCCTGTCTCTAGGAGGTAAATCACGCTCCCGATCACGGAACTGATAATCGTGCGCCGGCGAATCATTGTAGTAACTATTATAGCCTTCTCTGGGCTCGCGTGATCTCGGTCGTTCTCTGTCACGATCCCTCTCTCTTTGGAATCTAAAAACGTTGCACTTGGTTAGACATTGTAACAAGGAAAAAACTTAGTTAATATATATATATTCAGATACACTACCGCTCAAAAGTATCCGGACACTTGCAAAATGTGTAATAACAACACACGAAACTTAAGCATCTAAAATAGTGACTAAAATCGATTTTTATTACTTTCCTATGAACTTTCCTATAACTAAGATATTAACGCTTGGCATTCGTATTTTATTATTAGTATTTGTATCGAAAAATTCTTTAAATTCGCTTTGCACCTAGGAATCGAAACAAAGTGAAACTTGAAATCCTTTCAAGCACTGAGATCGTTCCACTAGATTTTGCATTTGTGGATAAAAATTATATTATTGCATTTTCATTGTATAATTTGTACATAAAAATAAATTATATTGTGCTATGATACCACAATATACGTAATAATAATAATTACGAGTGACAAAATTGTTCTAAATATTTTTCCCACTAACTTAAACTATGTTTTATAGATATGAAGGAAGTGTTCGGATACTTTTGAGCGGTATAGTGTATGTATGTATGTATGTATGTGTATATATATATATGTACCTCGGAGGTGATCTGGCTGGTGAGCGATATCTAGAAAGTACTTCTCTGTCTCGATCACGATCCCGATCACGTTCACGATCACGTTCACGGTCACGTTCACGCTCACGATCCCGATGATCACGGTCGCGATCACGATCACGTTCGCGATCCCGATGATCTCGATCCCGGTCACGATCACGATCTCGGTCTCGATCCCGATCGCGCTCTCGATCTCTTTCTCTGTCCCTTTCTCTATCTCTGTCTCTGTCTCGTGACAGAGATAATCTAGGTGACTGACTACGCGAATACGATCTAGATCTGTAAAATCATATGGTTATTATACAGTGGTTGATCAAATTGACATTCATCTGAATCGTGAAGATAATATGATCTACCTGCTAATCGAAAAACTTCCGCTTCTTGATCTACGTTTCGGAGTGCGACTTCGTGCTCGCAAAGGCAAAGGTGATCTCGAGGATCTTCTCTTCGAAGGCGGGCTTCTAGATCGGCTTAAACGAGCCGGGAATGGCGATCTCCGGCCAAACGAACGTGATCTAGATCTAGTGTAACTACGAGATCTTGATCTTGTCCTACTTCTCCTTCTATGCTTGCCAAGCCTCCTGTCCCGTTCATCTTTCTCTCTCAGCATCCGTTCGAAAGCTTCTAGAGGATCGTCGATTATACTAAAAGGTAATATCAAGAACGATATAGATTATTTGTGCACCATCGAGTATATTCTTTCGAAAGCCACTAACTTACCCAGGTGGATTGCCGTTATGTATATTTCTACTTAAACCTGGTGGCGGGGGTTGTAATCCTCGATAACTAACTGAAAAATGTATGCAAACAATTAAAACATTTGTATACACGTTCATGTCAGGAAATACATAAATTAAACTGCGGAGTTTTGTGCAAAATAAAAATATTCTGCATTGATTGTAGGAAGCAGGAGTACAATACAAATTTGATTTCATCCCTTGATGATCTTGTTACAGTGTTTTATAATTCAGCCAATCAATTTCTTCATAAATGAATAAAGATCCGCAGTTTATATGTAATAAATTGTAGTAATTCATACAAGAAATTGCAATATCTATTAAATAGTTACTCACTATGGTGCATTCCCCTAATCGGCCGTGGTGGTCCATTATAATTTCTAGGTGGCTGCGATGGCCTGTATCCCTGTTGCTGATAAGGAGGCCTCTCGTATCGAGGAGGTCCATAGTGAGATCCCTGTTGATGAGGATACATAGGTATCCGATGACTCATGTACGGATCTGGCAGCAACGGTGCATTATGTGGTGGTACATTAGGTGGAGGTTGATTATAGCTTGGTTGTGGAATACGATCTTCTCCTGGTGGGAACGGTAACAGAGGTGGTTGATTGCCAGAAGTAGGCACATGTAAGTGTGGTTCATCAACCTGTAATATTCATACGTATATCATTAATACATTATTTGAAAACGACCAAGTTTAAATCAACTGATGTAAAATATTTTATACATACTGTCGGAGTGCCTGGACGATCTTCGGTTGATCTACGTATGGTACTATCATAATGCATACTAGGAGGATAATGTCCATCGTCTGGTGGTAATCCTTGATAACCTTTTGATGGAGGCGGGTTCATTAAATGTGGTAATGGTGCTCCTTGAGAACTATAATCACTATGCTGAGAATGCCTAGGTGACAAAGATCGTCTTCTGCTCAATGGTCGCAGATTCTCCATTCTACGACCTCGTTCTCCGCTTCTAAATCGTTGAATATAATATTAGTAATGCACAAAAGCTATATAGTGTTCTTGTTTCTATTGATTCAATGATTTTACCTGTCACGATGACCATCTCTGCTGAAACTTCGCCTTCGTTCTCTAGGTTGCCTTTCACCCAAATATTCATTCTCACGATCTTTCTTTTCCCGGCTTGGTGGATCGCTTCTTTCTCTATCTCTTTCTGGAGAACTACCAATAGCAGGTATTGGAAGCAACGGTTCTGTTCCTGGAGGTGGTGGCACCTCTGTTTCTTCGTCAGTAGTCAGCTTTGTTACAGAATCACTTTGTAAATCAGACTCTGACGTTGATTCGGGGAGAGCTATCAAATACAAATAATATTCAACATAATGTTCCGTGGTTTTTTAATGTACGTTAGTGAATTAAAGAGTTTTCAATAATTTCTCCCCAGAAAGTTGTAAAATTTGGTGTTTTGCCTGTATATTTGAGGTTAAGTGCAGACGATATCCGCTAGTTTATAAGTAGAAACGTAATTTAAACACTATATAATAAAACAAGTTTCAGCAAAGAACTTGAACACACCGAAATGTTACAAAATAACCACAATATGTACTGCTACATAAAGAGAAAAACATTTAAACCGGATTTATCGTATATGTTCTTTAATGGCGACGTCTACCCGGCAACTTCAAAAAAAGAAAGTAATTTTATAATAAGAACTCACGTTGCAAAAGTAATTCATTCCGATTTTTTTTATCGAAACAATTTCTATCAATTTTAAAAAATACGCGACTAAATGAAAAATTAATTCGTATATTTTCCGATTGTCTTTACAAGTGGAATACATGCAAAAATGAACAATTTTTTAGAAGACTTTCTCAGCTATAGATGTAATTGATCTCTCATTACCGGTATTATGATTATGAACATATATTTATAGGTAGTTTATTTTTGCCAAACATTGACCATTTATTTATCGGATAAAAGGAAAGTAGTGAATATTGTATATCACTTTTATAATCGTACATATCCTACATTGAGAAATTCCTTAATAAATATCGTAATTCGACGTTTTTCATTGACAATTTCGTTAATCACACAAACACATATGTTTATTAAGAAATTTTTCAAAATTCTAAATCAGTTATAAGAAGCAACTTACTTGCTGTTTGTGGTTGTTGCGAAGTACTAGCTGGAAATTGCTGAGGGGCTGAGGACTCGAAACTTGTCGCCTGTGTTTCCGCATTTTCTTGAGAAGGCGCATTTGTTGCAGTCGGAGCTTGGGCAGATTTGTTCTGATTCGATGTTTGACTCGCAGTCTGTTCTGTTTTTTGTTGATCTACTTGTCTATTTGTTTGAGTAGGCTGCGGCCTATACGTTTGTCGCTTCGCATATCCAGTCTCGTTCTTAAAATTCATTACAGCAGTTCGCAAAAATCGGTTGGGTATAAGTGTTTCCGGCGAAACGTCTTTCTCATTGCAATCTGGACATTCATGTTCTTCGGACTCTAATAAGAATGTACGGATACCTATCGCACGATATACAGAGATGATAGAAACATACAGGTCATTTACAATAAATTACAATCGTTAACACGTCGACCGCCGCGCCGGTCCATGTATGGGTGACACAATTCTTCGTGTATCTTTGGAAATTAATTTTGTTCATGATACAGTTTCTTGGACAGAACGTCAGTGAGATTTGTACGATCTAAAACAGCTCAAGAATTAATCCCAACGACAAGCCTTAATTTTTCAATTTCGTTTACGACGATTAAATCACTTCGATTTTATGGAATTTTTTTGGGGGGGGGGTTGATTGTTCGGCAGTCAACGTGTTAATGATAGAAATGAACAAGAAAAAAAAAATTACATTCGTCGCAAAATGAATTCCCACAGCATGGTATCATTACTGCGTCGGTCAGAAGATCTTTGCAAATGTTGCATAATAGGTCTTCTGGAATTTCAGGCTTTTCTACAGCAGGTTCTGGATCTTGTGAAAATGGTGGCCGCTCCTTTTTACCTTCTTTATATGCTTGACTATAAAATATAAAACATTGTAGACGATATTAACAATACCGAAAGGAAAAGAGTTTCTCAACACTAAGTTTACGGGATCCTGTCGAAATGACAAGTTCTAATATTTTTAATTTACGATTATTGGGATTGTGAAAATGCACCCGTGAGAAATGATTCAACAAAATTATTTTTTAGGTATATAACTCTGTAAACCTAGTGTTAAATTAAATTACTGCCACCGATTGGTCCTGTGAGCAGATTGTTTTCATTTACTATAATAGTAGAATTCTGTGAATTTCTATTGTATGAACAATATCGAATAATATCAACTGTTTAATGCGCGATTTGACTGTTGTTTTATTGAAACTTACTGATCGATGGCTGGGACAGCATACTGGCCTGTAGGAGTCATCATAGCACCAGGAACTCTTGGTCCTTCTACAGGAACCATAAAACTTCTAGGAATGCCTGTGCTTTTCTTAATTTCTATGGGCTCCTGATTTGTTCCTAGTGGACAATTCTTTATCCAATGACCAGGCTGATGGCATTTATAACAACGATAATTTGCGGGCACATCACCGGTTTGATTGGCTCCACGTATCTTCATATAACTGTAAACATTTTTATTAAACGTTAACGAATGAATACATTTAAGAAAAATGTGTCCCAGTAAAGATTACGATAAAAATTCTATTAGTAAACTACGTACTTTGATGGATCATAATCTTGGGTCGACTGAGTCATCATCGCTCGAATTTTATCCTCTTCGGATCCATCAAGTCGCGTAAGATCCACAGTCCGACCAAGATTCGATTCATCTTTTAAATTGCTAAATGAAGGAGTTTCATTTCTATCCCATGATCGTTTTTGTTGTACCGTTAACGGAACTCTGGCAACAATAAGGCTAGTATTCTTCGCGATCAAGGCATTGTCATCTGTATAATCTAGAAAATCAATTCAATGTTATATTTCAATCGATAGAAACAAGATCGGACAAGAACAGTATATTTACCTTCTTTTGTCTGAGCATTTGTTATTTGCAAATCAAAATCCGTATTTTTTCCAATACGTTTTTGATGGAAAATAGCTTTCTTTAGGTCTGCTACAGAAATATGTAATCCATCGAAAGACACAGTGTCGTAGTCCAAAGTGGACTTAAATTTATAGTGTACTGACATTTTATTTTATTTATATATCCTGCAACGTGAAATACAATACTCATAAGTCATCGAAATGAAATACTGTGTTAAGTTATTTTGCAATAAGAGTTCACGACATCGGAGTACTATAATGTTCGATGTTACATAAAATTGATTATACTGAAAATAGACGATAATTAATATAGTTCAGCATTGAGAATATATCTTCTATGTACGAAAAGAATGTTCATTGAAATTACCATAGATTTTAACTATAAAAACATACATACACACTGTTAAATGTGTACACACTATTACATCTTTTATATACAATAATGTTGAAATATGTTAAACGTGTACACAGAAAATTCTCCGATATCTCAAAGAAACATCAATGTACAGGCTCGACGGGACAAGTATACAAAGCAAGCATAGTACGATTACAGCAAATGCAGGAAAGTATGTATGTATGTAGTCCTCTTTTGTCATAATAGGTTAGTAGAATTAGATATACAATACTGTGAGATGTTCAACATCAACTAATTAAGAATGCGTTGAAACTATGCGAAAATTTGTGGCGAGAATAAATCGGAATTAATAAAAACGTGAATGGAAATGAAGTTATTACCTATTAACAAGTACTCACTACGAAATGAGTAAATTCAAATTGTGCAAGCGACAAACGTATTTTCATGGGGAGCATACAAACATGATTCCCGACTTCTGACATGTTGTAAGGTGTAATAACTTTTCCGTAATATCCCCCGGGAATCTCGAAATCATCGAATATATAACCTGTACACACACGCGCGTGTACTAATTCTGATAAAAGCGAGGCACACTACGAACAAAACACTGGAATCGCAAATCCGAAAAACACCAACTGACTATATAATTGAACCGTGAGTGTAGCAGAGGCGAACAGACATCGGATTCATAGATGGCACAATCAATAGTGCATACGCGAATAGACGAAATAGTTGTCCACTTTACTCCAATTTCCCCAAATACACTACCAAAACCATAGAGTGTGTGAAACGAAGCTCCTGTTTGAAGTCGTCTATTATGTTTGCGTTCCTAAATTGGGTCTGCACATATACATTGGGTGTTTCTGTTTCATAAATTTCAATCTTTCTATCCTTTTCAAAGAATTGAATTCGAAAGCCAGGGCAACATTTGAAGCTGAATATTGATAAAAAAAATGATCTTTATTGTGTCAAATATAAATAGAATTAAATGTTTCTACACGTTTAAAACTAATTTTATATTTATTTCTCGCAATTGATTTCTAATTTATGCAAATACCTCTGAAGCTATGTTCACGATGTGTACACATGCGCACGCACGCGCAATGAAAGCATTTTGAAAGTCCATCTACGTCATGCATATTGCATGATCGTGTATGGCACACGGACCTAACTCAGGTCCGTGGCGTGGCATTATCGGTAATTAATTCGTAAATTTGGCGCGTATTTTATTATAATTCACTGTATTATTTATATGTATCTATTTGATGAAAAATAATAATATATAGATGTGTCGTGTAACGGCGATGAAAAAGAAATTTGATTATTTTATTTATATATTACAAAATATATTATTTTCAATATACAATTGTTTCTATCCTATTATCACAGTTCATTTAATATAAAAAATTAAATATAAATTAGAGTATTTCTAGTACTTATGAAATATTAAAACTTAATTTCTGCAAGACACGGTTTATAAATAAATCTCTTATAAACCCAACTGCTCTAATTAAGAGTTCTTTTGAATTTTCAATAGTCTGTTTCTTAGTTTTTTCAACGTCTCCATATCGGAGAGCGAGATTTCTTTCCTTGTCTCAAAAAATGAAATAACACAGTCCAAGCTTTCCATTGCTTTTGAAGGTGGGATTTCATTTTCTATCTGTTGATCATTCTCTGCAGCCACTGTAAATAAAACAACTAAATGTATTTGCAAAATGTGTAAAAGTATTTTTCAAATTTCTTGTATAATTACGTACCGATCTTTTCAGTGGTGGGATCTTCAATGGCTTTGATGATTTCCTCATCGGTAAGATTCGCTTGACTATCGGCACAGATCCATTCGTCGATCTGATCCAATGTAATGGTTTCATAAAGTGGAATCTTTTTACATATCTGATGGATATATTCGGAACTGAAATGATCATGACTATCGTCTACTTCAATTGGCATATTTAACAATGGTTTCCAACAATTCGAAATTGCCTTTTCTGTGATATTATCCCAAGATTCGCTGATAAAATCGATGGCGTGTTTGATATTAAATGAAGTCACTGCTGCGCTATATTCCATTCCATCAGTTTGAGCGTTTATCACGTACGCCAACAACTTTGCTTTATAACTCCGTTTCATTAACTCTAATACACCTTGACTAAGAGGCTGAATAAGCGGTGTCACATTTGGTGGGAAAAATGTTGCCCTAATTCCGCCGACAGTCGAAACATTTTTTAACGAATGCGACCTGGTATTGTCCAGCAATAAAATTGCCTCTTCCGGCAAACTTTTCGATTTTAAAAACTTGCAAACACGAGGTACAAACTGCTCCTTGAACCACCTTTCGAAAATAGTGGAGCTCATACATGCATTCTTTTCGCTCGTGTAAACTACAGGCAACAATCGTGGTGCTAAATCTTTTAGTGCCCTTGGCTTGGCATAGTTTCCAATAACTAACAATGGCATTTTCAATGACCCATTTGCGTTACAGCATGTCAGTATGGTCAGTCTATCCTTGACCTTGTTATACCTTATGGGCGCGTCCTCTGTCTTGATAACTGCAGTCTTATCTGGCATCATTTTAAAATAGAGTTCAGTCACATCGGCATTAAATATTTGATACAGAGTTAATTGTTCTGCTTCGATCAACTCCGATATTTCGTTCTTGAACTTGGCAGCTGCCTCAGAGTTTGTAAATAATTGTTCCTCCGGGGATGTTGTGAAACGAATGCCGTTCCTTTGCTTCCAATGCCGAAACCATCCATCGCTCGCTTTGAAAGTCTCCATGCCACCAAATTGTATAAAATATTCTAGGGCTTTCGCTAACAAAAATATTTTATAGTTGGAGCAAAATCACTTTGTACCGAACAAGATATAAAGCTAACAAGGGAACATTTTCAAGTTACACAATAGTTTTATTAAAATTGGCTTGTGTAACTTGAATACATTCCCCTGTAAGATAATTATGAAGATATTACCTTTCACCTGTGAAACACTGATCGAGCTATTCCGTTTTTTCTCGTCGTAAAACCACACGGTCAATGCATCGTTTACTTTTTCAACTGGAGATAGACGTACACGTTTCGAATAAGTGGAGAAACTATGCTTCTCCAATGATTCCCTGTCGTGAATCCACTTTCTCACCACGCTTTCATGAACATCATATTCAATCGCTATTGCTCTTATAGAAGCCCCTGCATCATTTTTTTTTACTGCTTCCAATTTGTCTTGCAGCGACCAATTTTTATATGTTCTTTGTTTCTTAACATTCTCGCTGCTGGTACTTGGTTTATTGGAATCCTTTCTTGGGCTCTTGCTAGTCACTGAAACAATTACTACTTTAAGACTTATGAATCCCTTGAATCGAAAAAAATAGTTATTTTACTTAATGTTTATGCAATTTTCAATTTTTCTAGGCAAATTTGAAGAAAGTGGAATCACATGAAATCTTATTTTCAGTGATAGTAGTCTTTGTATTTCTGGAATGAATAAAAATCGTACTAAATTTCGTAGAATTTTATATTGTGGCATTTTTTGAAAATTTTAATTATTATATTTTTATATCATACGGGCAATTTTGCACAAATCGAGGTGCGAGCAATTAAAAGTTAAACATACCACTTTCATCACTGTTAGAATCCTCTATGGATTCACTTTCCTCATCAGTCATATTGAACTGGCTAGCAGCATGGATCCAATCGTTGATCTGATCCAAGGTAATAGTCTCGTGATGATGAATTTTTGTACAGATTTCATGGATATGTTCAAGAGTATAATCGTCGTCACTATCATCTACCTCAATCGGCATATTTAATAACGGTTTCCAACAATTGGAAACTGTTATTTGAGTGATGTCATTCCAAGATTCGTTGATCAGAGTAATAGCATTTCTGATATTGAACGAGTTAATCGAATCAATAAACTCTACTCCATCAGCTTGGGCATTTACTACGTTCGTCAACAATTTCGCTTTATACCTCAGTTTCATTGCCTCGATAATACCTTGATTAAGTGGTTGAATAAGTGGTGTCACATTAGGTGGAAAAAATATTACTTTACATCCATCAACAGTTAAAGCATCTGATAACAAATGCGACCTGGTATTATCCAGCAATAGAATTGCTTTTTCTGGCAATCTTCTTGATTTCAAGAAATTGCAAACGCTAGGCACAAAATGTTCTCTAAACCATCTTTCAAAGATAGCAGTGGTCATGCAAGCGAACTGTTCACTTGTGTAAGTTACAGGTAACGATTGGGGTGCCAAATTTTTCAGTGCTCGTGGCTTCTCGAACCTCCCAACAACTAACAACGGCATTCTCAATGAACCATTAGCATTACAGCATGTCAGTATAGTCAGTCTATCCTTGATTCTTCTAAATCCTGGAGACATGTACTCCATCTTGAGATCCATGGTCTCCTTGGGCATCATTTTGAAATAGAGACCGAACTCGTCGGCATTGAATACTTGATCTAAAGTTAATTGTTCCGCTTCTATCAACTCTAGTATTTCATTCTTGAATTTATTAGCTGCTTCGGAGTTCGAAGGTAACTGTTCCCCTGGCGACATTATACACTGAATACCGTTCCTCTGTTTCCAATGTCTGAACCATCCGTCGCTTGCTTTAAACGTTTCCATGCCACCGAATTCTCTAAAAAGTTCCAGAGCTTTTGCTGACAAAAATAATTGTTACGATTAACAGCGAAACTACTTTAAAAACAGTTGTTTTTATTGTAAGTTCACTCAATATGTTCATATAATACCTTTCACTTGTATAACACTGACCGGGTTGTTCCTTTTCTTTTCATCGTAGAACCAACCAGTTAAGGCTTCGTTTACTTTCTCCACAGGAGATAAACGTACACGTTTTGAGTTCGGGAAACTGCTGTGTTTCTCCAATGTTTCTCTGTTGTGAATCCACCTCCTTACAACACGTTCGTGAACGTTGTACTCGCAGGCTATTGCTCTTATAGAAGCACCTGCATCCCTCTTCCTCACTGCTTCCAGTTTGTCCTGCAGTGTCCAATTTTTGTACATTTTCTGTTCCTTAATAGTCGTGCTGTTTGCATTTGGTTGACTGAAGTCCATTTTCATGTATATACTGATTATTAAGTTAACTCAATTTTCATAGTATCAATAACTCAATTGTTTTCTATTTATTCTATCGTATTCTATAATAATCTAAAGAGTAATATATGTAACCGAACCAACCTGTTTGATTACCTGACATGAGCCACCGTGAGCCACAGTGTGGCCGCTCGATAAGTAGAAGCCCTTTATGCGGGAATTAGAAACGCCCCTCGCTCTCGCATATTAGTCATATGTGCGCGCGCATCTTCTTTGTTACCTAACGAGAATGTACACGGTGTAGTATTTAATTTGTACAATTTTTTATTACAATTAATACTTACGACATTGTTCTATTATAATAGTTTCAATCGAAGTTGTATGGTGTAAAGGAGACCATACGAATAGTTGTAGTATAATTAATCTATATAATAATGAAAACAATGGAACGATCGCAGTGATGAAAATCAAAGATTCACCTAGTATATGATCAGCGCGGGAAAGTAAATAAATGAGAGGGGATAGTTTCGGCGTTTGATAAGTGTAGATGCTGTAGACAGGGATGAGATACGGGGCGCTTTTCACGCGTATGCGCGAGTTTTGGCAGGAACGTAACTGCGTCCGAAGTTTGTAGGAAACTATTGGAGGGAAAATAGTGGGGGATTATTATTAGCGGGAACGTCTAACGGAGTCCATTACGACCATTACGACACGAGGCGCGAAAAAAGAGTGAGCTGCGAGATTCAATTTTCAAAATTAAATCATAATGAAATTTGTAAAATTAGCGGGGCGGCCAAGGTACCCGATCTTCGTCGCGCATGCGTGAGAAAAGCGCCCCGTATCTCATCTCTGGCTGTAGATTGTAAATATTATGCGTTCAAAGCAGAGATGGTAACTGGGGCGGGTTGGGCGCGCATGCGCGAGTTTTGTCAGGGACGTGTCTACGTTTACGTCCGAAAGTGGGAAACTACTCTCAGGGGAAAAAGTAGTGGGGGACTATTATGGGTGACCAAGGTACCCGATTTTCGTACTTCACTGAGGCTAAAATCGTCGCGCATGCGCGCTGATGCGCGCCCAACCCGCCCCAGTTACCATCTCTGGTTCAAAGAGAGTTGGCACAGAATTTCGTCAGTGGGGTGCCGGGGGAACGGCGAGTCCCCACTCTTGACGCAAGGCTGCCGATCCCACTCTTACGCTTTACTCCCGGCGAGGACGGCCGACATAGGCGTAAAGACGTAGGATCCCCGTAAACTATGGGGTCCCTGCTGTGCGTGCAAGGAAAATAAGTTTCCGTAGACCTGTTTACCGTGCACGCACAATAGAGTTACGCCAATGTTCTGAGCTCAGTGTCGCGTTGCCACGCGACATCGCTATGTCGCAGTCACACTCAATACGCTCGTTTGCTGTCTTCGTCGAGCGATTTGGCCAATTGCGGAAGACGTGTGGCGCGTAGAGGGAGCATCACGTGGTACCTACGAGTTTCTCGTGCCAACTCTCTTTGAACGGGCAATACTTGTGTTGGAGGTAACCTCTCCTAGAGCCCCAATATTTATTACTTATTGAGCGACCATTGTGACCAACGAAATACTATTCTCGTCGGTGCCATTGCGATCGTCATGCAAAATAAAAATCTTGTTCACCGATCACAAAAAACAGGAGTTAAAAAAGAAATTGGTATTGATTCCTAATTTTAACAAGTTGACGATAATGATATTCTTAAATTCTTCGAATGTTTCGGTATGAATTTTTGGTGTAAACGCATCAAATCCGCAGTCTGATTATCACATTAGTAAAATATGCATATATAAAAATGATAATGAATTTTTTATTTACTACTTAAATACCACTTCGTTTATACGTTTTGTTATTTACATTATTTTATACATTAATAAAAATTATATTGATATAGATTCTTAAATAATACATGATCTTGTACCAATGATTTAATATTTGTAATTTTTTTGTTAAAAACCTAAATGGTTACAAAGTACAATGATGTTGGCTGAAAGATAGTAATTAAACGGAGATTAACTTAAAACTTGCTTAAGAATTCATAATTCCTCAGCTTCGAATTTCCTTGAATAGTACAAGAAACTCAAGTACGACGAATGCAAGTTTGATTCAACGGTTGAACGTCTTCCGTTTTTTTGTAAGAGAGAGAATTGTAATCGTAATTCTCTTTATCTTCAATCTGCAAATCTGAAGAATACAAACACGTTTCTTTAGATTGAAATACACTTGACGTTATACAGATTTTGCATTCCAAATTCAACATTTTACAGATTGTAGTCAGCTTGCTGCAAAGGGTGAATTTGATTTACGAAAGGATTAATTTGGAGTGTAAAACCTGTTTTGTGTTCCAATAATCAGTAGATCATTTTCGCAGAATATTAGACAGTGTAATCAGATACTTACAATTATTTAAATTCTTAGGTGTAGATGTAAAAAATTCATTAGGTTCTGTAGGTTTGCTCGAATTGAAATTCTTCAATAACAATGCACTGTTAATGGTGCATGGTGGTGTAAAGTATGTGTCAGGCGGTGATGTAATATCGGTCACTGTACTCTCGGATGTAGCAGTTGAGTTTGCAATTTGTCTCACTGTCACTTCATTATCCTGACCCGAATAATCCTATATATAAATATATGTAAAAAAATGATTAATTAATTTTTAATCAATTAAAATTTTTGTTTCATTGTATAATTGATTTTTGATAGGCATTTTACTTAAAATTCAAGGACGTAAGCTTATTTTCACTTCTGAAGAAATGTACAGTTGTACCGAAGAAATGTAAATTATTTTCACTTACATCGTCTTCCAATGTTTCAACAAATTTCTTGGTTTGTCTGAATCTTTGAAGAATTCGTTCATGGGGCGACGTTACAGTGAATTGTCGAGGATAAGAAAATTGTTTTCTGGCAGGTGTTGTCCCTATAAATAAAAATAAATCAATCAATTTTAATTCTCCAAGAAATTTCAGTTTTCAGCATACAATACCTGTGGGTACGTCGTGCTGTATTTCATTATCGAAGAATTGATCGATATCGCTCACAGCTGCATGCAATTGTTCAATATTTCTGTGGCAACATTCTGTTGACTCTGTGATTAGATTTTCCGATTTACTAGATATGTTTTCACACATAGTAATGAGCTTTGTTTCCTTGTCCTTCATCGCACTCGCGTAACTTTTACTTGAGTTGTCGAATATCTTACAAGCATCCTGTAACACATCACAGTTTTAAATGTTTCATTTGAAATATCTGCTTGTTATAATTCTTTTTTTTACGAACTTACATCTAATAGAATAAGAGCTTTATTCTTATTGTCATCCATATTCTGACAGAGTTTTTCCTCATTGCATTCTACAAGATTTGTATACTTCTTCAGGATATTAGAACTTGCATCGATATTAGATTTCAATTCGTGCGCCAGATTCTTTCCTTCTACTACAGTTGTGTTTGCTATGTTCTCATTCTGTTAACGAAACAAATTACACGTGACCATTTTAAATTTTCTAACATGTAACATATCAAAATCCTTATGGGAGTTACCTTTTCCGTTTCGATAACTACATCGTTTACAATTTCTTTCAGATGGGTCTGTACATATTCCCGCAGTGAGTTCCCCAATTGTATATTGCTGTTACAAGTATCCGTCGTGTGATCGTTGGTTTGGACACAAATGTCATAAACGTGATTACATTTACTAGTTACCATAGAGTAACTTTCGTTCGCCTCCTGCTTTAGAAGATTAAGCTCGGAAGTTGCATTCTCCATTATCTGAAAAATAATACATCCTGAGTATATTAGTACATTACTATAAATTTATGCGGTAATACGGTGGTACCTTCGCAAACGAACGTAGTTTCTCCTTAAATTGTTGCATTTCACAAATTTCGTTCACAGTTTTCTTAATAACGTCAATATTTCTATGAGTACCGTTGTAAGCACTCTTTTGCTCCTCGATAAAAGAGTTCATCGTTTCATTTAGCTGAGTCACAGACCCTTTTGCATTGTCCAATAAATTCTGTCTAACTAATTGTAAATGTTCGGTGATTTTAGTTTCGACTATTCTATTAATTTTTTCGATCGATTTTAGCGAAACAGTTCGGAAAATATCGTGTTCATTTTCAATCGTGTTTGCTTTTCTTCCCATCACATCTCTCGTAGAATTTTGATAACTTGAATACTGGAATGTATAAAATATTATCAATATATATAAACGACATACAAAAAAGAAAAGATACTGTACAACTCATTAAACACATACGGATTTATTTATCCTTTCCTTTAAACTGCTAATAATTTTATCTTTTTCCATTAGGATAATTGAATCAGTAATTTTGCACTTCATGATGGTTTCAGCACCTGATACAAAATATTATAAATTTAAATCATTGTTAAAAAAAATATTTTCATCTGATAGATTTATAGTTTTACCGATATTATTTTTCACGGATGTACAAAAGCTCTTCAAATTTTCTCCGTATTTACAGATATCACTTTGAGTGCCTTCGAAATATGAGTGAACACTGTTCCTAAATTGTTCCCCACGGGTATAAAATTTCTGTTCTGCATATCTAAAAACATATTGCGAATTTTCTGTAAGCAATGTTACGAACATATGGAAGAATTTCAGTGTTCTATTAACTTACTTTTTACGATCAATTTTCTCATGTAATTTATACGAATCTGTGATCACTGTATCCGCAACATTCAACAACGATTGAGCTTGAGATAGTAAAGCTTGCTCCGTCTTAACATGGTTTTCTACTAAATATTTTTGTTCGTCTCTTTCTTGTACTGTGAGCTTTAGTTTCTGATATGTCAACTTCAAAGTTTCTGTTGCACTCGTTAATTCGTCTTGGGTCTGGTTTAAGACTTCCATTTGCGCAATGTTTTCCAGTTTAAGGTTGTTATAGATGTCCTAAAAATGAAAAAGAAAGTTGCAATGAATGATGCAAATGAAACATTCATGAAATAATTACCTCTTTGTTTTCCATATCTTTCTGCAAAGCTTTGATGTGATTAATCTTTGTTTCTATATCTTTGTTCTGTTGAGCAATCAGTGTTTTCATGCTGTCGTAATTTTCGCTCGCAAGGTAAACACCATTTCTCTCGCGTGTAGCTATTAAATCTCGCCGCAATCTTTCAATTTCTATAGTGTATTGCTTGAGAAACTCTCTTTTCGATAGTTTCTGATTTATCTCGGGACGATTAGTAATATTCTTCGCGCGGCGAGCATAATCTAATGTGGACAGAGTTTCTTCGTGATTGATACAAGCTGGGGAAACAGTTGCAATAATCGATGTCTTCGTGCGACCACCTAACGACTCTTGTAACAGTCTTGTGAGCTTGGATTCTCTGTATGAATAATGGATAAAAATGAAATCAAATATTTCTCCTTACATAAAAAGACAAAATATTTTATTACCTGTAAGGTATGTGAGGTGCTCTTTCAACAAGAGCTGTTATGACTCTACCGAGTGTTAATAACGATTGATTAACATTACCAGCTTCTCTCGCTCTTCTGTCAACGGCCCCAGATTTGCCAACGTTCTCACTTCCTGCTAGATCTACCAAATTTAGTTTACCCGTCTTTAAAACTTCTTCGCCGTCCAAGGTGTTCTCTTTCAAGTGTACCATGATCGAGAATACTGTATGGGATCGACTGCAATAATTTTTAAGAGTAACATCAATTGATATTTAATATATCAATTGATATTGAATGGATGTAAAATAAAACACTGACCTGGACTGAGCGTTTATCATTGTTGCAGCGACCTTTCTTCTTTCTAATCCCTTCTCAAGGATCTTATAAACTTCACCCTTATTGTGTACTGTTATTTCTTCCAGTCCATGGATTATAATTGCTCCTTTCTTCGATGTGTCTTCATACAACCTAATTAAACACATATTATTCAAGCTTTAATATAATGAGAGTAAGAAGATGTTTACACACAGAATTTCGTATTCTATACTTTATTTTGGAATTGTCATTGCTAGTTGACAGAAGATCAAACAAGTCCTCATTGTACAGTTCCAAAAAACTGACTCTAATAGTAAACTCTTGTTCTTCCAGTAATTGTAACTCATCAAACAGATGGCTTAGAGATCGAGGAATCATGCCAGCAGTTGAATCCTGTACAACAGATTAATTTATATTAACATTATAGTATCAACAAGTAGACTACAGATTTTATGCATTTATCACTGAAACGAGTAGATTAAATTCAAACTACTGAGTCAAAATGTTTAAGAAAATAAATAAATACATGCATGGATCCTGCATGTTACAGCGAACGCAGACAATTTTTAGAATAAAGATCCATGGTCTAGTAACAAGCAGTTGTATTTTAATTTTATTGCATGAATAACTTACACTTTGCCAGTGTAAAGTTGGATCACCATTAATTCCTTCCATCGTGAAGGTTTTCCCAGTACCGGTCTGTCCATACGCGAACACTGTACAATTGTATCCAGCCAGAACTTGTTCCAATAATGGACTGACAACAACATTGTAGACGTCGATCTAACAATCAATAAAGCGAATGAGATAAAGAATTTTGTGAAGAGATAATTTATAGAAGGAATTTTTAAAATAATAGTTTCGAAAGCTTAAAATAATAAGAACACTAACTGGAAGTTAAATTCATTTCGCTTGTTATACCTGTTTTGAAGAAGGCCCAAACACACGATCAAATATGAACTTCTTCGTAGTTTTATCCTTTGGGAATTCATGTACTACCACTTCATTATCATTTGGAACTTCTACTACAGTTGACGATTTGCTTTTCTGCTCGTTCGCATTTATAGGCCTACAAGAAAGTATAGTTGAGACAGAAGTTAGAGGCGAGAGGTAAACAATTTCTTACCTGACGCGGATAAAAACTTGTATATTCTGTGATTGTTCCTTCTTTCCCACCCGTGTGTTGTTCATGTTTCCTTTATTTCGACTGCACTGACTTTTCACACATTAATAAAACCGTATGTTTTCACTCTTCACAACGAAGTTTCTCTACTTTCCTAAATACGAGACATTCTTCAGTTGCGATTTTAAACGGAAAATGAGTTTAAAATACATAGTACTCCAAGCGGCGTGTAGAGGCACTGTGTTGCATTTAAAGGCGGGTTCATTACAAATATATAGACTGAGGTAGTGATGGGCACCATCGATTAAATTGGACAGAAAGAGTAAATATGGTTGGTTGGTTGGTTTTTTCTTTACTCTACAGTCACTAAAGAGTAAATACAGGGTGTCCCGAAATTCCTTCACGAAGCCTCAGATGACATTTTCGTAAAGGAAAATCTTGCTTGAAATGATCTCAGCATCCTCCCATTTCCGGATGCTGAAGGAATTTCGGGACACCCTGTATATTAGTGGTGCAGGAATCTGAATTCACCATTACTTTTGTAAATTTCTTACTCCATAATTTCAATTTCAAAAATGTACTGTATAAACAAGTTTTTTAGTTTAACAATTACTAATATTTCGACTTACCGTAAGATATTTATTATTGACATTAAAAAAATTAACTGCTCCAAATTTTGTGTGAAAATCAATTATAGGTTATATGTGAAATATAATTTGCTCTGTATATAATAATCCTTTAATAATAATGCAATATAAAGGCAAAGTGTTAATGAACTATTTAGAAAAATAGCTGTTATTGATAGATATATTTATAAAATACTACTTTTTCTTTAGGTTACGATTAAAATTTTATTCCCATATAAATGCAATATATAAGTATTGTTATTTAGTAATTGTATAATATTTCTAGTATAATAATTGTTATTTATGCTACATACACATTCTTATTGAACCAATTATTCGATATAGCTAATGAGTGAACGTATTTGATACTAAATCTTATAAAATCTATTCAAAACTCCCGCCCATTAAAATTCAACTAATTTAGTCGATAGTTTAAAAATCAGTCGATAGAAAATAGTAGTTGGCTACTATCGATTTAGTCGATAGTTTTATCGATGGTGCCCATCACTACTGAGGGCGGCGTACGATACTTTGAGAATTACTCTTGCACAGTAGTGACATCTTTATTTTGTGTTCCTGTACTAAATTCGTGCTAACAGTTCTATTAGTCTGGGTTGTTTTCATACACTTTTGTTCATCATAAAATTATTTACACAACCTAAAAGCGGAATTTCATAAAGATAAATACAATAAAAATAATGCCTTCTTCTATTTGTCATCAATGAATTTCTGATGAATAGGATTTCACCTCCCAAGCTTCGTTCACATGTATACTTACGGGATTTCCCTCCGCTCGACTGCTTGAAAAAGTACAATTTTAAATAAAATCTCCCGCCCCGAAGAAGAAAAGCTTCAACACATGTTTCACGTGTTTCAGAGCTCGTTGTTTCGTAAAATACCTCTATAGTGTGCAAATAGTATTGTTTATTCTGAATAAATGAAGACAATGAAGTGCAACGGGACAATTATTCAAACAACTAAACTGCACCTTCTGGAAACAATTTACAAGCTAGTATATTGTCGGAGAATATCATGAAGCATCCTTTTTGTAACAAATTTATTTCAAATCAATTTGACAAAGTTGATGTATCTACGAATACAGTAAGATAACATAATATATATATATATATTAATAAATTCACGACTATTCTATGATCTTACTAACCGTTTTACCATTAAAGCCTATTGCTATCGTCATAGTAACGTTCTTGTTTATGATTGCTATGCTTTTTACTACGTTCTACTTTAGATAACTTTTGTATAAAGGTAACGTTGATAATGTATAATTTTCAATTTCTCGCGAAAGATATTGTATAACGGAATTTTACATGAGATGTGAAATTTTTTATTGATTTTGATCCATTAGGCTACACGTAGATCATATTTTATACAATATGATTTTTTAATAAATCTAAGCGAATAAAGTTACCATTGTGATTATTTTATCAAGTATTCAAACCTAATAAAGTTTAAAAAGAAACGCTTAAAAAATTACTGTACAACTTGCTGTACAACAATGTGAATGTAATTATTCTATTTACGTCTTACGTATGATTGTAGAACAATGAAGAGAAAGAAATATGTAAATGATTTTACCCAAGTACCATGGGTACCGGCGGTCAAATCAGTTGAATCTGTAGATTGGTCATCGTGTCGGCAGACTGATGGAAAGCAGACGTTACCAGGTCATTCTTGGACAAAAATCACATCGAAGAAACATTTAAATAGGTACATCAAACTATCAGAAGATTTTGGAAGCATATTTACATCGACGGTGTACCAGCTTTATAATCAGAGGCTACTGAAAGAGAAAGAAAGTTATGCAGCAGGTTCTCGGGTTATCGAACAAAAGCTTGCATATCCTCCCTTGGAGTTTGAGAGAAAGTATAAAGGTGAGACGCAACAAGGACCTGTAAACGAATATGTGCATCTTCTACCAAATAATATTGTTAGTTTGAAAGATTTAGCTGATGGTACTTGGCTACAATCGAGGACCTTTAAAAGGGCTGGGAAAATTAAGACATTCAAAGATGCCAGGCAAGATGTTTTGTCAGAAATGGAGGTAAAATCTGTTTTATTATATACATGATTAGCAATTTACAAAATGTTCCGCTTAAAAACTTAGCAAAATCGAAGAATAACAGAGAATAATGAAACACTTAACTATACCATTCGATCATTGACCACTTTTCAACATAATTATTTTATAAATCGCGCACAAAGTAGAACAACAAACCTGAAAGAAAAAGTGCAATGCGTAGAAAAGACAGGTTAGGTGATTAAATCAATAGTAAGTACTGTCAGGGACCTGACTTACCGACTATGCTTGATTGTGCATCACTATACTATACTATACATGTGCATTCTATATGTTTATAAATAATATTAAACATTTATGCTTACATTGGCATAGTTATATTATTGCAATCGTACGACTAATTATCAATTATGTGAAATACAGCGTATGATATGGAACTTATACTCAACATGTTATGCAATGAGTACAATGATCTTGAGGTTGAATTTTTGTTATTAACACGTCACTATTGAACCACTATTGTTTATATAAACTTACATATATGATGCATAAAGTTTATATAAGCAAGAGAAAGAGTAATAGTATATTTGGCTGTAGAAAAAATCAATTTTATTCATAAATTACAAAAATAAATCCTCCCCGGCGGGGAATCGAACCCCGGTCTCCCGCGTGACAGGCGGGGATACTGACCACTATACTACCGAGGACTTCTTGTTTCACACATCCACCTTGTAGGTAGATCAATCGCGTCATTTAAACTCATATGTAATAGTTGGTTTGATAGATAGACCTTGATGGATGGGTCTTCCCTGGCAAGAGCATTTGGAAATACAGCTTACTGCTGGGGAAACATGATTCTGATTATTGTAGCCACCTAACGCACCATACTTGTTACTGTATATGACTCGTAACATTAAATAAAACTTCAATTATATTTAAAATAATCTATTTTACTATCATGTCGACTGTCACGGTATTCACTGGTGACTAAAAACTGAATATCAATTTATTTGTTCCGCAATGAAATAAATTACAGCAGAGGCAACAGACTTTATTATTAAATAATTAGTAATAATTGTATTAATAATTGTTAATAAATTGCAGGACTTCCAGTACTACGAGGCTGAAATGCCAAGGTCAATAGAGGAACAAAGGGATAGTTTATTAAAAGAAATTAATGAGCAGCGGAACAGATACGCCGAAATAGAGGACAGTGAAATAATTTGTCTGAGTAGTCGCGAAACTGTGACCATAGAATTAGACACTTACGATTACAATAATCTGGAGGAAGCAAAGAATTTTATTATTGGAAAATTGCGGGATCGAGAAGAGTAAGAGCATGTAAATTATTTTTGATCCTACACGCGTTGATACTATTTTATTAATAAAGTATTCTCTAGCTTCGACGAATTGCTAGAAGGATTGAAGCTGGAAATTATTGAAAGTTATAAACAACGTCTTCAGTATACTATTCTCGACTGTATCATTTTGGACGTCGATGAAAGACGAAGGCTACGCATTGAAACATCACCTGTTGAGTATCAACTTCTCACTATAAGAGCACCAGTTCCTTGGCATCAGTCGAAACTGATTGCCGAACATTCTATGCAGTACAATTTGTTTATTGGAAATGAAATACTCAGAGATATTCAAGATCTTTACTTCTCCAAGTAAGATAGGCATTTTATAGTTATTGTTCTGCGAAATAGTTTTCTTATTTTAGTTTCTAATTTGTCAGGTATCAAGACATGATGGTGCTGAGAATTCAAGATATAGGAGACCTCCCTATTTCTGCTTTCGAGATAGAGACCAGAGTGAACACATTGTGCGAAGAAACGATGAATAAACTTATAAATGATTGGTTGGCTGATGTGGCTGAAATTTTCCTGGAAAAGAAGCATATTTGGTCTTGCCTAATTGAGGAGCATCATAACGCCTCCACCATGTTGATAAAAAATTATTTCTGCAGTGTGAACACCCTTCTGTCTAAACAGTTACGAATGATAGTAATGAAAACGCTGGAACATATCAGAGACTTTTTCATAGAGTACAAAAATGGAAATTACTTCGATGGTGACTATGAAGACCTGATGTTTTACAAGTAGGAGAACTCTTATCTTCGAGGATTGGCCTCGCATGTTCTCCAAATACTATTTACCATAGGCGTATTTCAGACCTCCCTTTATAACGATAATAATTGAACCAGAACTTGGCACACCTTATTTACGTTGTAAACCAAGCATCGCAGAAGTACGAACAATGATGTCACAGTGCATTGATAACATCATTATGGTTGCAACATCTATCCCAAGGATCGAAACTATTTTATTCCCTGAATTAAAATGTCAGGATTACCTGTTCTGTGTATCGCGACACGAAGAAGAGGTGAAAACAATAGCATATATTTTTTATTGAAAATGATAACTTCAATGGTTACAATTATCATTTACAGGTCTTGCAAATAATTAGCGATATACTGGACGTTGTCAGCGTCCACACTACGGGCCCAGGAATTTATCTGAACTACTACAACGATTTGCTGTATCTGTTAGACGGGCAAGCTAAACAAAATTTAAATAATTTCTTCAGCATCGAACCATTTCCGTTTCTGCGCGAATTTGAGCATCGGATAAGAGATTATGATAATCTGCGAAAAGAGATCACTCTATTTCGTTCTAAGGTAAGGTGTCTCGAATCAGAACAGTGTTCTGTACAGCAATCTAAACCAGAGCAGTGCCCCTCAGGGTAATCTGAGTCAACCATGTCCTTGCAGACATCATCTTACACATTGTAGTTTTCAGATTCCCTTGAACATGATCGAGATCGACTGTTCCCTAGTCAACGAGACCCTAAGAAAAGTCCTCCACGACCTTCGCAGTCAGATCTGCGATTACTTCGCCAACGAACTCCGTGCCAACAATCGCGATCTCTGCTCCAACTTCGACACGATAGCAGAAACAATCTCAAAAATGCCAGAGAAAACTCGAGACGTGGTCGAACTGTACAACTACTTATGCGAGAGTCGAGACTCGACCATGTTCAACTTGAAAAGACAATTGGCTCGCTCCATCGAGCTGATATTATTTTTATTCGACTATCAGCCTCCAACGACGGAAGACATCAACCTAAGTTCACGCGCCATCACGTGGCCAAAAGAAATGGACACTGTGATGGAACTAGCGAATTCCAGGCTGAACATGAGGAAGGAGTTCCTGGAGGAAGTGTTGCGGATAAGAAAGGATACTTTTGAGCACACGATCAGAAACATGGAGCTGGGAATTGACCAGTTCAAACGGAAGGATCCTCCGTTATTGACTATATCCGAAATGGAAGACGCTGTTAAGGAGGTGGAACATCTCTCTGCCGGAATGGACGCGATAAAGAATGAAGCCGAGGAGATCAACGAAGAAGAATCTCTGTTGGACATGGAGTTGACCCCGTATTTAACATTACCGGGGATGGCGAGCATTGTGAACACATTGGACACGGTCTGGCACACTGCGTTGAGCTTCCACGTGAATTATGATAAGTGGTATTACGGTCCCTTTGCAGATCTAGACGCTGACGAGATCAGCGAGACCACAGAGGGTATTTGGCGAACGTTGTATAGACTGGCCCGTGTCCTAACAGACATTCCTGGTGCTCGAAGGATCGTGGAAACCGTTCGCGGAAAGGTGGAGAAGTTTAAACAACTGATCCCTGTTTTGCAAATTATCTGCACTCCAGGATTGGAGACGCGTCACTGGAATCAGATCAGCGATATAGCGAACGTGGAGATCGTGCCCACGGAAACCAGCTGCCTGTCAGATATGATAGACTTTGGGCTACTAGTTCACATAAGCAAACTAGAGGACGTCGCATCTGCTGCAGTGAAGGAACACGGGCTACAGCAGAACCTGCAGAAGATGATGGCCGAGTGGAGCAACGTATTTTTCGACCTCACCCCGTACCGTGAGACAGGTCAGAATTGGGTATTAAAAGACTATAACTTGTTCTTTTTATTTAGACCCACATTGGTGAAGTTTGGCACTTTAAACCTGAGACATCCTTTATAGGTTTATTTTATAAGTAGACGGCGGATCATTATGCAATTGTGGCTTTTTAAAATTTGCAAAAAATGTTAGTATGTTAAATATAACAGAATTTAGTACGATTTTAACTTATTTCGAATTCGAAACGGTTACTACCACGGAAAATAAGATTTTATTTTATTCCACTTTTAAAATTCGTTTACAAAAATTGAAAATTGTATAAACATCCGCAGTCTAGTTATAAGATAAACTCGAGGTAGTTAAAATAAACCTCAACCGAGGTTTCCACATACGTATTCTTATTTGACTGACTATTCTTTCGATAGTGACGAATTAAATTTGATTCGTCACTTGTATTCATTATCTGTTATCCGAATAAAATATTTGCTCAATACTGAAACAGGTGTGGACATATTGACATCCGTGGACGACATCCAAACGCAGCTGGACGATCACATCCTCAAAGCGCAGACGATGCGCAGCTCTCCTTTCGTAAAAGCGTTCGAACAAGAGATGCAAGAATGGGAGGACAAGCTGCTCCTGATGCAGGATATCATCGACCAGTGGCTGATGTGCCAGGCGACTTGGATGTATCTGGAGCCGATCTTTAGCAGCGAGGACATCATGCGGCAGATGCCTACCGAGGCGAAGAATTTCCGGCGGATGGACAAGATCTGGCGCACGATCATGAAGTACGTAGCCAGTAACAGACGAGTATTGGACGCGACAGACATGCCGAAGATGCTGAACGAGTTCAAGCTGTGCAACCAGTTGCTCGACGAGATACAGAAAGGCCTGAACGACTACCTCGAGAAGAAGCGTCTGTTCTTCCCGAGGTTCTTCTTCCTGTCTAACGATGAGCTGCTGGAGATATTGTCCGAGACTAAAGACCCTCAACGAGTCCAGCCACACCTGAAGAAGTGTTTCGAGGGCATCAGCAAGCTACGGTTCACTGCAGAAGAAGAGATCATTGGGATGTTGTCGGATCAAGAGGAATACGTCCCGTTCAGTGGGAAGATATACCCTGCGGATGCAAAGGGCATGGTTGAAAAGTGGCTCAGTCAAGTGGAGAAGCTTATGGTAACCTCTCTTCGCGACATTGCTGAAGAGAGCGTGATATCATACTTCACTTCCGCCAGGGACGAGTGGATATTCTCCTGGCCAGGTCAGATCGTGATTTGCGCTAGCCAGGTGCACTGGACTAGCGAGGTTTGCGAGTCCTTCGAGACTCGCAGCATAGGAGGGTATTTACTGAAGTGCAACTCTCAAATCGAGGAGGCTGTTACCTTGGTCAGGGGAAAATTAGATTCTGGAGCTAGGATAACTTTGAACGCGTTGATCGTGATAGACGTCCATGCACGAGACGTAGTCAAGTTGCTTGTTCAGAATCAGGTGCAGGACGTAATGGACTTCGATTGGATATCGCAGTTGAGGTACTACTGGCTGGGTAACACAATCACTGTCGCGATGATCACCACCAGTATATTGTATGCCTTTGAGTATCTAGGTAACACGGCCAGATTAGTAATCACACCTTTGACTGACAGGTGTTATAGAACTCTGATGGGAGCTTTAAAATTAAATTTTGGTGGCTCTCCGGAGGGACCAGCTGGGACTGGTAAAACCGAGACAGCCAAGGATTTGGCGAAAGCCGTCGCGAAACAGTGCGTTGTGTTCAATTGCTCTGATGGTCTTGATTATAAAGCGATGGGGAAGTTCTTCAAGGGACTCGGTCAGTCTGGAGCCTGGGCCTGCTTTGACGAGTTCAATAGAATCGAGTTAGAAGTGCTTTCGGTGATAGCACAACAAATCCTGTCGATACAAATGGCTATCAGCATGAAGATGGAGACATTCATGTTCGAGGGAACGGAGCTGAAGTTGAACCCCACGTGCTACATTATAATCACAATGAACCCTGGCTATGCTGGCCGCCAGGAACTTCCAGATAATCTAAAAGTGCTGTTTCGCTCTGTGGCCATGATGGTACCTGACTATGCCATGATTGGAGAGATTACTTTATACTCCTTCGGCTTCATAGACGCCAAGAACTTAGCAGAGAAGATCGTTCACACGTACAAACTGTGCTCTGAGCAGCTCAGCTCGCAGAATCACTATGACTACGGCATGCGAGCTGTGAAGACTGTTCTTATTGCTGCTGGGAACCTAAAACTGAAGTATCCGATGGAGAACGAGTCCATGTTGGTTCTCAGAGCTATCATTGACGTGAATCTACCAAAATTCTTGGCCCAGGATGTTCCTCTGTTCAATGGTATTTATACGGATTTGTTCCCTGGCATTGAACTACCTCAGCCTGATCGAGACGAGTTGATCGATTTGCTGAAAGTGATCTTGGAAAAGAGAAATCTGCAAGCTACACCCTGGTACATGGAGAAGATAGTGCAGGTTTACGAGATGATTCTAGTGCGTCATGGATTGATGATTGTTGGACGCACGCTTAGCGGGAAAACAATGTCTTACCAATGTCTAGCAGAGGCCTTAGGCGAGCTGGCAGGTAAAAGACGGGCTACTATGAGGGAGTATCAAACTGTTTATAAGATCATCAACCCCAAGGCTATCACTCTGGACCAGTTGTACGGTAGCTTTGATCCAGTGTCTCATGAGTGGAGCGATGGTGTTCTGGCGAATATATTCAGAGAGTTTGCACAGTCTTATTCTGTGGACCGCAAGTGGATAGTATTCGATGGCCCTGTGGATGCAATCTGGATAGAAAGCATGAACACAGTGCTAGATGATAATAAGAAGCTTTGTCTGATGTCTGGGGAGATCATAACCATGTCGAATAAGATGAATATGATGTTTGAACCTGAAGATCTAGAACATGCTTCACCAGCTACTGTCAGCAGATGTGGAATGATCTATATGGAGCCTTCTCAGCTAGGTTGGAACGCATTGTTCGAGTCGTATAAGAAGTATCTTAAACAGAAGTTGCTGCTTGAACAGTTTGAACTTGTCGTGGAGTTGGTTGATTGGTTAACAGTTCCGATTTTCAACTTTACAAGCCGATATTGTAAAACGTTTATACCGGTATCGGAGCTTCATATGTTCTTGGTAAGTGGCTACGAGTTGTTGATAACGTAGTTTTGTAAAAGTAATACTTGACGTTTCAGTCTTTCACAAAACTACTTACTGCGATGTTGGATGAGGAGGCACAAGTTAGCACAGTCTGGTTGCAATGTATATTGCTGTTCAGTATGATTTGGGGCATGTGTTCAGTGTTGATCAGCGACAGCAGGAAGTCTTTTGATGTTTATATAAGAAAAGTGTTGCTGGGTAACGACGAAGAGTGTCCCAGACCAAAATCATTTAAGTTGTCGAAGCAGCAACTATTTCCTGACAAGGGTACAGTGTACGAGTGGATATATGACAAGAGGAACAATGGCAGTTGGATATCTTGGATGGACGCAACCTTAATGGTACATGCGCTTACACACGTTAATACAAAATTATTGTTTCATGACCTCCGCTTTTGTATTCCAGGCCTCGCTACTACCCGAGTCAAAATCCAATCAACTAATCGTGCCGACCTCCGAGGTAGTGATCCAGAACTTTTTCCTAACAAACTTACTATATAGATCAATACCTCTTCTGTTCGTTGGGCCAACCGGTACCGGCAAATCGGTAGTCATTTTGGACTACCTGGTGTCCTTGAACCGAGACAAATACCTAGAAAACGTAATAAACTTCAGCGCGTGTACCACAGCCTATCAAACGCAAGAAATGGTGATGTCGAAGCTAGACCGTAGAAGAAAGGGTGTCTATGGTCCACAAATGGGAAAGAAATGTATCCTGTTTGTAGACGACTTGAGTGTGCCACAGAAAGAAGTCTACGGTGCTCAGCCACCAGTCGAATTAATCCGTCAGTGGGTCGATCATGGACATTGGTTCGACGTGAAGGATACAACGATGATGTACTTGGTGGACATGTTTCTGATTGTTGCAATGCTGCCACCGGGTGGTAGCTCGAACGTGGTGACCTCTAGACTAACTCGCCACACACACATAATCGGTATCGACGTGTTCGAGGAGGCAACCATGTCTAAAATCTTCTCCACGATCTTGGACACTCATTTTTCGAAGGGATTCCCTCAGGAAGTGGCAAGGTTAGGGAAGATGATAGTCAGTGCAACTACTGACATATATTTCGCAGCAATCCAGAAGTTCTTGCCTACTCCAGCTAAGAGCCACTATACATTCAACCTGCGAGATTTCAGCAGAGTCATCAAGGGCATCCTTCTGGTCCCATCCTCCAGATTGCAGGACCCCGACAAATTGATCAGATTATGGATCCACGAAGTATACCGGGTGTTCAACGATAGACTAATAGACGAGAACGACCAGCAGATTCTGTTCCAAATGGTTCAGCACACCTGCTACGATCAGCTGCGCCAACCATTGGAAAAGGTGCTCTCTCGCTTTCTGAAAGAGGGGGAAAAAGGGATTAAAGCTGCACACATTCGGGACCTCTTTTTCGGCAACTACATCGAGCCCGATGCCGATCCCAAGGTGTACGACGAAGTGGTAGACCTGGAGGACCTGCAGAGCAAGATGGACTACTATCTGATGGAGTACAACATGCTCTCGAAAACTCAAATGCCCCTGGTCTTGTTTAGGTACGCGATAGATCACATCTCACGCGTCTCGCGTATACTCCTTCAAGAGAACGGTCATGCTCTTCTGGTAGGCATTGGCGGATCTGGCAGAAGCTCTTGCGCTAAACTGGCAACTAGCATGTGCGATTATGTGCTACATCAAATAGAGATGACCAGGACGTACGGATTTACGGAGTGGCGGGAGGACATGAAGAATCTGCTGCTACGCGTCGGCTGTGATGGGAAGTCCACTAGTTTTCTTTTCGGGGATCATCAGATTAAGACCGAGTCTTTTGTGGAAGACATAAACATGATCCTGAACACTGCAGACATACCGAATTTGTACAACACTGAGGAGAAAGCTGAGATCATGGACAAAATGTCGAATTTATCTCGCGATACTGGTGGGAAAAAGGGAGAGACTACACCGATGACTTTGTATGCTTTGTTCCTGGAGAGAGTGGTGAAGAATCTTCACCTGATCCTGACCATGTCGCCGATCGGAAACGCGTTCAGGAACCGCCTCAGAATGTTCCCGTCATTGATCAACTGCTGCACCATCGACTGGTACACTATTTGGCCGGAAGATGCTTTAGAGAAGGTGGCAAGGATGTCCTTGCAGAATCTGCAGATCACCAATGAACTGCGGGAAAAGTGTGTCCACATTTCTAAAGAGTTTCACACGAGCATCACTCACGCCAGCGAGGACTATTTTAAAACACAAGGTAAGAGGTATTGTATATGCAGAGTGGAGCATGTAATTGGAACCACTTCGATTCTTCTTTTCTCTGGGTGTATCCTTATTAGTTTATCTTCTTTTTCAATTTATTTATTTCAGTTTAAATTTCTTCATCTGTCATTTTCTCCTCTGTGTGTTCCACCCTTAGGTAGGAGATATTATACCACTCCCACGAGCTTCCTGCAGCTGATTAAGCTTCTGGGCAAACTGTACAACCAGAAGACTGAGTCGATAGTGTTGCAGCAGAACCGCTACGTGACTGGTTTGGAGAAGCTGGATTTCGCAGCCGGCGAGATCGCGGTAATGAAGGTGGAGCTGCAGGAGCTGCAGCCTAAGCTAATGAAGCAGTCCGAGTTGAGCAACAAGCTCATGATCACGATAGAACAGGACACAATCAACATAGAGGCAAGGAAGGAGGTAGTGGCTGCCGAAGAAGCGTTAGCAAATGAAGCAGCTGCAGCGTCTCAGGCGATCAAGGACGACTGCGAGAGTGACCTCGCTGAAGCCACTCCTGCTCTGGAAGCTGCACTGGCTGCGTTGGATACTCTAAAACCCGCAGACATAACCATCGTTCGATCTATGAAAAGTCCACCAGCGGGTGTGAGATTGGTAATGGAAGCTGTATGCGTGTTAAAAGGTGTGAAGCCAGAGAAGGCAACAGACCCAGCGACAGGTCAAACGATAGAGGACTTCTGGCCGGCCTCCATAAAGGTCCTCGGTGACATGAAGTTCCTTGAGAGCCTGAGAAACTTCGACAAGGACAACGTGCCGCCGGCGTACATGAAGAAGATTCGCGACAAGTTCATCAACGACAGGAGCTTCCAACCAGAAGCCGTTAAGAAGGTTTCAACCGCTTGCGAAGGTCTCTGCAAATGGGTGAGAGCCATGGAGGTCTACGATAGGGTGATCAAGGTGGTGAAGCCGAAGCAGGAGATGCTAGCGGAAGCTGAAGCTGCCCTGGCCTCGCAGATGGAGGCTTTGAACGCGAAAAGAGCGCTCCTGCAGGATGTCAGTCAGAAACTGCAGGCTTTGAACGACGAATTCGCCGAATGTATGCGCGAGAAGAAAAAGTTGGAGGATCAGATCAACTACTGCATGCAGAAGCTGGACAGAGCTGAGAAGCTGTTGGGCGGTTTGAGCGGAGAGAAAAATAGGTGGAATGAAACTGCGATTGCGTTAGGCGAGAGCCTTCATAACGTCATAGGCGATGTACTGCTCTGTTCCGGAGTAATAGCTTACCTAGGAGCTTTCACGATCGACTACAGGACTAGCTTGATAGCTCAGTGGTACTCGTCCTGTCAGAAAATTAAGATCCCTTGTGCCGCGAAGTTCAGTTTGATCGATGTTCTTGGTAAGCAGGTAGAGATCAGAGCGTGGACTATCTTTGGCCTGCCTGCGGACAACTATTCCGTGGAAAATGGCATAATCGTGAAGAACGCTGACCGCTGGCCACTCATGATTGACCCTCAGAATCAGGCGAATAAATGGGTGAAGAACATGGAGAAGGAGAACAAATTGGTCGTCATCAAGCTCTCCGACCCGAATTACGTGAAGATAGTCGAAACTTGTATACAACTTGGAACACCCATTCTGTTGGAGAACATTCTAGAGGAGATCGACGCTATACTCGAGCCGGTGCTGTTGAAGAACATTTATAAGGAGCGTGGTGTGCTGTATATGAAGTTCGGCGAGAATGTTATAGAGTACAACACCGACTTCCGGTTCTATATTACGACGTGTCTGAGGAATCCTCATTATCTGCCGGAAGTGGTCGTCAAGGTGACCTTGTTGAACTTCATGATCACTCCGCAGGGTTTGCAGGATCAGTTGTTGGGTATTGTTGTTGCTAAAGACCTACCTATTCTTGAAGAGCGTAAGAATCAGATGATAGTGGAGGGTGCTAACAACAGGAAGATGCTCGAGGAGATAGAGACCAAAATCTTGGAGGTGTTGTCTTTGTCGGAGGGCAATATATTGGAAGATGAAACTGCAATCATGATACTGTCCTCTTCAAAAGTATTGTCCGAGGACATCCAAGCTAAGCAGAAGATAGCTGCCAAAACAGCCATAGAGATCGACGACGCTCGCAACTTGTACACACCCGTTTCAGAACACGGTTCCGTCCTCTTCTTCTGCATCTCGGAGCTGACGAATATAGACCCTATGTACCAGTACTCATTGGTATGGTTCATCCATTTGTATGTCATGGCGATAGCCAACAGTGAGCAGACCAAAAACCTGGAGGCCCGGATAAAGAGCATGAACCAGTACTTCACTGGGAGTATCTACAGGAACGTGTGCAGGTCAGAAGATTGGGCAAAGGTTATTTCGAATAACGATTGAATTCAGTAGAACAACAAAATAAAGTTCCACTTACTAAATAATAGTTTTAATTTACTCTATACAGTCGAAATTTTAATGACTATATACATGTTAATACGGTATATTACTACCATTTTTTCGTAACAACTACAAATTCAATCGATATCAATCATTTAGCGGAATTATGGAAATTTAGAATAATTCTCAACTCTGGTGCAGGTCTCTGTTCGAAAAAGACAAGCTGATATTCTCCTTCGTCCTGTGCATTGGACTGATGCGCGCCGCTGGACAGTTGGAAGAAAATCTCTGGACGTTCTTGTTGACCGGTGGAGTAGCTTTAGACAATCCTTTCCCTAATCCTGATCCGTCTTGGTTGACCGATAGGTCCTGGTCCGAAGTGGTCAGAGCTACGGATCTGCAAGGACTTGGGAACCTGAAAGAGTCCTTCCAAAAGAACACGCGTCAGTGGAAGGACTTCTACGACCTGCCTAATCCTCAGGAAAATCCTTTTCCTCCTCCGTTTGATGAAGTGAGCCGGAGCTTGGCGAAGCTGGTGATCCTCAGGTGTATAAGGCCGGATAAAATCGTGGCGGCCGTGAGGATCTTCATCATACACCATATGGGACAATCCTTTGTTGAACCTCCTCCATTTAACCTTGAAGCGTCCTACAACGACTCCAGCAACGTGACTCCACTTCTTTTCATTTTATCCCCTGGATCTGATCCAATGGCTGGGCTGATCAGGTTCGCAGAGAATTATGGGATATCAAAGAAGAATCTCATGACCATATCTCTGGGCCAAGGTCAGGGCCCCATAGCCGCGAACATGATCAACGTGGGCATTAAAACTGGAGAATGGGTGGTGCTACAGAATTGTCACTTGGCAGTCTCGTGGATGAAGGAGCTTGACAGGATCTGTAGTGAAATCATCACCCCTGAAAATACGAATTCGAAATTCAGATTATGGTTGACTAGTTATCCGTCGAAGGATTTCCCTATTTCCATTCTGCAGAACGGCGTGAAGATGACCAACGAACCCCCGAAAGGGTTGAAGAACAATTTACTCAGAAGTTACTTGAATGATCCTATATCAGATCCTAAGTTTTATGCTAGTTGCAGAAGGATAGTAGAGTGGAGGCATCTGCTGTTTGCTTTGTGCTTTTTCCATGCTGTCGTCCAAGAGAGACGTAACTTTGGACCTTTGGGTTGGAATATTCCGTACGAGTTCAACGAATCGGATCTGCGGATTAGTATTTTACAATTGCAGGTGAACTACCCAAGAATCCATCTTATTCTTACCATTCTTATCAGCTTTAGCCTGAACGTGTTCACCAGGCTTTTAATGAATCATTGAACTCTTTCAGCTTTTCCTGAATGACTATGACAAGGTGCCTTTTGCTGCGCTTCTCTATCTAACAGGCGAATGTAATTATGGTGGACGCGTTACAGATGATAAGGATAGACGTCTGCTGAACTCTATACTTGAAGGATTCTACAATCCAGCAGTTGTCAGTCAGCAAGAGTAAGTATATTGCACGTTTATAGATACTCATTTATCTACAAAACATTCGTGCCAAATAGTTTCGTCTAAATTATAAATATGCAACGTTCCATCGAAATTGTTCATTGACGATTGGTTGGTGTTCCTTGTCAGCAAGAATAAATAAATAGAAGACAATGGAGTGAAATACAGAAGCTTACTAGCTACTATCTTTTACAGGTACTGTTTCTCAAAAAGCTGTATGTACCGCATGCCTCTGAACACTGATCAACAGGGTTGCATAGCATACATTAGAAGTCTACCAATTAATCAGCAGCCTGAGGTCTACGGTTTACACGAGAACGCGGACATAACGAAGGACAATCAAGAATCCATGCAGCTCCTAGATGGAGCTTTACTGACACAGCCGCAGATCACTGGAGTTGGAGTCGAGCGAGACGTGGACACCATGGTCTACAGCTTATGCGACGACATACAGTCGAAAATAAGACCTCCTTTCGACGTTATAGAAGTGGCTAAAAAATATCCTGTGCTTTACATGAACAGCATGAACACAGTCCTCCGCCAGGAGCTGATCAGATTTAACGACCTCCTGCACGTGCTTAGAAATACTCTGGTGAACGTGCAAAAAGCCATCAAGGGCTTGGTTCTAATGTCAGCGGAACTGGAAGAGGTTTTCACGAGCATGAGCATCGGCAAAGTACCGGCAGCTTGGAACAAGAAGTCCTATCCATCCTTAAAACCACTTGGAAGCTATGTTAATGATTTGATGGAGAGATTAGAGTTCTTTCAAGATTGGATCGATCACGATTCGCCAAATGTGTTCTGGATATCCGGCTTCTTTTTCACTCAGTCGTTCCTCACAGGTGTCTTGCAAAACTTTGCTCGGAAAAACAGAATTCCAATTGACAGACTGGACTTTGAGTTTGAAGTGACTAATTTCGAGACCGATGTAAAATCTACACCATCTTACGGTGTATACATAAAGGTATTTTATGGATTTTAAAGATTGAAGATTAACTACATTTCAGAAAGCAGTATTACTATTTCCTCTCATTTTTCTTGTCTAATATTTATTATTTCCAAGAAAAACTTCGCAAAATGTTTTGAGGGATTCCGTAATTGTTTTAACTGTCTTTTAGGGCTTGTTCCTAGAAGGTGCTCGGTGGAACAAAGAAATCGGAGCGTTAGATGAATCGAAGCCCAAAATCATGTTTGATCTGCTACCAGTAATATGGCTACAACCCGGCAGAAAGGCCGAGTTTGTTCCTAAACCTGTGTACCACTGCCCAGTGTACAAGACGAGCGAAAGACGAGGCGTTTTAGCTACCACTGGCCATTCGTCCAACTTTGTTTTGTACATTTTGCTGTTAACACACGTCAGTGAATCTCACTGGATTAGAAGAGGAACAGCATCTTTGTGTCAACTCAACGACTGATGGCTCTGCATTTATTTTTGAAATCGAGGAGGGACAAATTTAACTTCATCCAAATCAACAACAAAATTTTAGGTCTGTATTATTTATTCATACTTCAATCTTGCAGTGAACAACATCGTGTAGCTGAACATTGTCTCAGTAATTTCAAAATAAATTGAAAAAGGTGTCACAAACACGCTATAGTGCCGTGTCGCTTTCTTTGAATATTGTTCATACATATAAGCTAACACTGGGACTCGTTCTAATATTTCTAATTTACGGTTATCGAAATTGTGAAGATGCGTCCATGAGGAATTATTCAAAAAATTTATTTGTTTAAATAAGAATTTAAAATCTATGCAAGACAATATATATAATTAAAGTTTGTTGAACTATGTGATCAGTTTTACAACTTTCCGCACCACACTATGTGCTGAATGTTGCAGCAGCACTTTGTTCTAAGTGGAAAAGTGGTCTTTAATAGTCATTCAACGCTACTTATCCAATTGTAGTTTAATATGTACAATTTGCTCGCCCTGTCTGATACATTTGAGTTATGAATTTTATTTTAGGCCAGTTGGGTGGGATAATGTACAGCTCGAAACATGTGCATATGAAAAAACTGTTTATTAAATTTAATTTCTATAAGAATGGACGATCAATGTCATTGCATCAATGGTCGTAATATTGTCGTAATAGTATCGATATTTCTGTTTTCATTTTTGTACAGTTAAATATATGTACAATGCAAACTTATATATAACAATATATTATGATTTGTTCAACAGCTGATTTCCAGATATTCATTCACGTATAACGAAATTTCAAGTAATGCGAATATAATCAACAATTTTTTCGATAACACTTTCCAAGATAGAGATATGAGATGACAAGATTGAACTTCTCGTGTTAAATTACATTTTCATTCATTTCCCACAGTCCATCCAGGTTCGTTTACTATCTTCTATACGGTTGTAATAATACTGATTGTTGCCTTGAGACTTTGTTATGTTTTGAACAATTTTAATCGGAGGGAATTACTTTAAAAAAATATATATTTAAAGAGACTTTCGTATGGTTTGTTTAAACATTTTTACAGAAAATTAAGTCAGTTCCTAGATGGCATACAGAAATCAGGAATTTCGTACTTACTCTAAGCAATATTAAATAACGGATCGTTTCTATAGAAAAAGTATACTATTGAAAATTCTAGGTATATACATCACTCTTTATAATGATACAAATATATAACAATTCATTGTTTTGATAGTTACCCTATATGAAGAAATGCTGAAGGTCCATTCAACGAGTCAGATCAGCATACGTAAACCGAGCAACAGTAACAATTGTTTACAAACTCTACTCGTTAAATGGACTGTACATGTTTCATCTTGGTCGCTGTACAGTTGCATATTAATTATAAAATCAATCATTTACATTATAAATTTCAAATATAAAAAATTTCATGTAACAACATGATCTCATCCCACGATTACCATCCGAATCTTAACGCATATTTAACATACTGAACAATCTCCTTCTCTTCAACATAGTTTCTTATGTATAGTTTTCCCTCCGTAACGTCACTCTCTATCCCCATCACGTGAACGAACAGAGGGAGGAGCAGCGAGTCGACAGCCAATGAGAGCGAAGACAAAATAGCTTCCACTGCTCTCGAACGTCTCGCGACGTTACGGAAAAAACTGTATTATGGACAGAGTTGGGCGAATAATATTTCATTTGTTATTTGAATAGTATCCAACTCTAGTTATGGACTATACGAGTCAATGCCATATCCTGGCCGTGCTCTAATATAAATCTGTTCATATAACAAACATATGTACAATAATAACAGTTCTGATATTTAAAATATGTTGACAACCTCTCCGATATAAAACAAATTACATATACTATTGAGCATTTTTTCGTAGAAATTATCTTGTCCGTTTTTATTCGACAAGGGTACTGTTTGTCTCGGACGTGGTGTTATCAGCTTCCCTTCTTGTGGCGCGTTCCACATAACAGAAGGCAACGGTGCCGATGACAATGCTTATCGTCAACACAAGAAGCTGTATGTAAAGATTGAGACTGCTGCTGTAAGCGAAACTGACGGCAGCAGCGACTGACTGGCAGAATTTGAACAGCGCGAACGCTGGGGCACTCTGGTTAACAAAAAGCATGCCGATCAACGAGTACAACTGTGTATTGAAGCAAGCATCGCCAAAACCCAACGCAAGGCTTCCTGTCATGGCTAAGACCGGCGAAGGATAGATGAATCCTATATCGTTCGTATCCTCGAAGGGCGAGTCGTTAGGAAGGTTTAAGAAAATAGTGATAAAGGCGAACAGGTGCACACCGAATCCTGTGAGCACTACCAATCCTCCGCTGCAATTGCGAGCCAGCTTTGATGCAAAAATGCCGAAGATTGCGCCGCCAACAACTTCGCCGATTCCGATGAAGATTCCTGAGAGTCCCACTAGCCTCTTGCGCTGGTCGCCGATCTTCTGGGTGAATCCAATGCTGGAGGAATAAACGCCCGAATAGAACGTCAATACGAAACCAGTGTATATAAACGTCAATGATAGCAGAAGCATCTTTGGTGTCAGGAAAAGACTGAACGCGTCCTGGAAAGCCTTCCAAGCGGCTACCCATGGCTTCTCTCTTGCTGGCTCTGGTATTTGAAGTTCCCTGTCAGCGCTAGAGACTCCTTCAGCTTCACCCAGGACTAATCTCTGCGACGTCCTCCTTAATGTAGCCAGCAGACAAGTGCCTGCAATGGCCAAGCCAGTCAGCACACTGAAAACCACTGTTCGGGTCGAAGCGTCAATTTTTGGGCCTTGAAACATGAAGTACACGAACAGGTTGCCGGCGACATTCGACAATTGAAAAATCGCCCAGAACACTCCGCTGTTTCTGGACATGGTCTCTGAATCGCTGTTCTCGGTTAGATATTGGCCGTGTCCTGTCCATATCAGTGCAGCCCCAACGCCGAGGATACCGGAGGCGGTATAGAGCATAGCGTTTTTAGGCCACAGGAATGATGCTATGAAAAGCACGTAACAGCAAGATCCGGTTAATATCGCAACCCTTGGCCCTGTCATGGAGATGTACGATGGAGCTAACCAGTTGCAGATGGCAAGGACAGCATAGATTATTGACAAGCTGATGTAAGCATTGCCGGTGAAGCTCTTATCCTCATCACTGATACTTTTCAGTACAGTTTTCTGTGAAAGAGATTCAAGTTTAGTGCGCGCTAACAATCTGCAGCATAATGGAATATAAGAAATCCTTTATTTCAAATCTATTCTCATTCTGGTTGGAAAAGCTTACTGATTGGGATATCAATAAAAGAAATTATTTGATCATGCTTTTAGGATTGTCTAGAAGAAACAAATGTCGCAACTTAAGAAATTCGTTGCGTATAATAAGATCCATATTTATTATTTAGTAATGTTTAAAATTCTCTGTCTAGAATTCTGCATTGCCGACGCAGTAGCAAATGACACTCTAGCGAACTCTACCCGAATAAAACAGTCGATCAGTGAACTACGTAAGACAGCAACCCGAAAGTATGTGAGAGAGAGATAGACGATTAGCTTCTGCAGTGTGTCTGTTACAAAAACATTCAATGTTGTGTGAGTTGATTGTTTAGAATAATTTGATTCCTTAACGGAGAATTTCCTCTCCAACTGGTACATGAGAAAGTATGTTACATTTGATAATATAAGTACACATAATTTAATGTATTTATCACAACATACAAAAGTAATATAACACATATGCACTAGTCTTTTGTTATCTTCATACTATTTATCAAGAATTTATCATTTGTGATATACAGCGGCTGTTTTACTTGAATTAAATACTGTTACAAAGAATACATGCAGCATAAGCTTAGAATTACTATTATCAATTTGACATATATAAGCTTATCAAAGGTGATTTTTAATTGAAATATTGGATGTTTGCTCTGATCCGATAAGAACAGGATTTAATCAAGTTTATAGATCCCAATATATCATATTCCAATGAATCTCTGGAATCTAGAGCACAGGTATTAATCATATCAAAGAATCTATAAAAATATATAATCTATATATATATTATCTAAACTCAATGATTAGTAAACATTCATAAAACAGATATTAATAAATACCACCATACAGTACTGTGTGAATTTGATGTATTTATATATACTGTATCTTATTAGCCTAAATTCAAATTTTGAGAAATCTGCATGGATTGCTGCATATGGTATGCTGGGAATTTAAACACATATCAATACTTGAATTTATTCCGAGTTTATTATCTTGAAATAACAGTATTTATATAAGTTGCCATTAAGATTGGAAAGCTATAAATACATTCTAAAGAAAGTTGACATCTTTTTAATTAATATTTTTTTTAATTATGTTATATCAATTTAATGAATGTGTGGATAAGAATACAGATTATATTTGTAGATAGCTTACAGATACAATAAGGTTTACGATAATCTATTGTAGACTTATTAAAATACACGCAGATAAAATCTATTTTGTCATAACAAGTATATCCAAACTTTCTGCAAATGATTCTTCGTTATTCGCAAATTTTCGATTCTTCTTTTTTCTTTTTTGATTCTTCGCTTGTTTATCTGCTAAATGTTTTTCTAACAAAACGATAATATCATGTTTGTAAATTTATTATAAATAGTGCAATATATAACACAGTGACTATAATCAGAAGAATTTATTTTTTAAAAATTTCAAATACGTCAATCGTGTTTTGAAAGTAGTGTACGTGTAAGAGCAGTCCTGATCGACACGGAACAGGATAATAGAAACGTCATCGAAACAATAGGGGGGGAAAAATAGAAAATAAATTACGTGTGTCAGCGTTTGAATTTCGTATACTGCGCACGTCAAGGTGTACATACATGGACGGACGTGGATGGAATTTTTGAAAAGTACACATCTATCGCGGAAGTGACAGACATCACGATCATTCAAAACCGCTGACCTGATTCAGTTGTCAAAGGCATATGTCAACGTTGCCCTCGCACTTACCTCGATGTTCCCCATCGTTTGAAATGCGGTGAATACCAACATGAAACCCCAACTCAGTATTATCACATTTACAAAATTCCTATTTATCGTCATGACGATCACGTTGAATAAAATCGGTCAAATGGAAACAGAAAAAACGACGGAATTCTGCTTGTTCGTTTTTCGCGCGCACAGTTCCTAAGTTTCGCTGCTGGAAACCGTACGTTTCTAGTTAACAGATGGTGTCCGCATGACTATAAAAGAAAACGACGAATGATCGCCTACGATGTGTAACGTCGTCTCTTTCCCTCCTGTTTACACGATTTGAAGTTATCGCCGGAACATAGTAAACGCGCATTGATTATGCAATGTACCATGAAGCGTGGAGTGTTATTATTCCTACACTGACCATGAGAAACTTCGAAAAGTCACAGGATTTGTAGCGAACGTTTCTTCGGCAGCACTACAGTATTTATTGTGATTAATATTTAGACATTTTTCATGAGGATGTTACGATCAGTTACGATCGACATAACCTATAACGCTATCTATGGCTATAATTTTCTTAATTTTCCCTAGAGGACGCTACGGACATCTTCTACTGTTTTTACCCGGTAAAATCGCTGCCCTCTAATTCTACATCAGTTATGATCAGATATGATAAATGATAAATACAATACGCACATAATTGATCAAACACACTAACTTTCTTATGAATGGACGAAACGACTTCAATTTCTCTGTACAGCTAGAAGAAATAGTTTAGTAAATGACGTCTAATAAATATCTTGAAAAAAATGCATTTGTTCGTTATTTACTAAACTCACTCTTCCAGCCGTACAGAAAAATTGAAGTTGTTTAGTCGATTCATAAAAAAGTTATAAAATTGTGTGTGATCAATTATGTGCGAAACTGTATATTTCGATTGATTTTTCGCGAATAAATTACCTAATTCGATTTGAAATTGTACTGCTGTTGCGGCCGAAACATATTCAAATTTTCCCGCCACGAGGATGATTATTCGTTCTAAACCGAATCTTAGAGAGGAATGAAAATGGCGAACCGTTGCCAGTGAAAAGTCGTTGGCTATACCGTTATCGGATTCTCCGATAGAATTTTGCAAGGTGATAAAAAAAAAATATCGCGTAACGATAAGAAGTCGGTGTGGCACGGAAGAATGTGAAGTGCGGAAATTTTGCGCGGTTTCTACATACTATACATTTGGATACGGTCGTTTCGCGAGCAAGGGTGTAAAATGCCGTGACTAAAATTTGCGACGTTTTGACACGTTTACAGGCTGTGTAATTTCGGTGCTGAATTTTGTGGATGGTTTTTGAAAGTGGCAACTAATCGACAGTACAAGAAGACAGGCCGGTCGGAAGCGTAGTATTTGTTGGTAGAGGGTATGAAATCACTGTACAAACACTATGACGAATTGTCTTGATCGAAGCAATGCAAAGGAGTCTCCCTTCTTTTTCTGTCAAGCCTGTATATTTTTAGTGTCGCGCGATCGCATAAAAAATGCGTACCTGTGAACATTAAAGTCAACAAGTGACAAGTGTTTACGTGACTGATCTTGTTCGGCAGAACCTCAGTTTATATATGGAAGAAGTGTTAGATGCTTATCAATCATGAAGAAACAGTTTTTCAGAGTTAAACAGTTCGCTGATCAAACGTTCTCTAGGTAATACATTCCTCCAAATATTCTCGTTCTGTTTATTTGTTCGACAAATCGCGAAATTTCGTTTTGTGTTCTCGCGAAATCTGTCTACGATGAAGTCGGGAACGTTTGCAAATAGATTGTGAAAGGCAAAACAGCAAACAATTTATTCGGTATCTTGGCCTTTGATAACAAAGTGATAAAAGAGTAACACCTATGCTGTCCGTACTTTTTTACATTTTTTTTCAGTATGAAAATTTCTAATGACACGCAACCAATAATAGCGAGCATGCTATATACCAAAATAGATTGTGAATCAGAGAATCTTAAAATGGATTGACTTTACACAACTTCGAATCTCATTTCCATGCTAATTTATCGGTGTCTTGAACCTTTCCAAACATTCTTTCTTTTAGAGCTGATAAGACAGAAGTGCTCACAGATGATTTACAAACTGCGGACAAACATGTCGAGCAGATTAGGTTGGCTCTCATTGGGCTGACCAAGAGGCTCACTAATCCTTCAAATCAAGCTATAGCACAGGATGGAGCAAATAAAGACAAACGGCTGGTAATATTCAGTAACAAATGCTTATTATTAAACTGTTTCATCCGATAATGTTCAAAATTATATTGAAATATTAGAAATACAAATATGTGATAGTTATTGAAGCATACTAATGAGAACATTTGACTTTCCAACGATAGAATTTTTTTTCAATGTTTTGAATGCCTAGAACAGACAACAAGGATTAATAGTAAACATAAGTGACCTAGTATGGAGACAATGATTAATATAAAAACTTTAAACGGTTTACAAAGATTTAAATATTTAAACGCATAGAGTTAACTAATAGTTTCTCTATTTTGTTTATTATTTATTAAATGTATGTTTGATTTTTAGAAAAAATGCCCAGAATTCATATTAGGGCAGACAATGCAAGAAACTGTCCCTAAGGATGGGCTTTTGGGTTATACGCTTACAGAATGTGGCCGCGCACAAATATCTTTAGCGAATGAAACAATCGAACACGAAGTGAAAGTTGAGCAATATGTAACGACCCCTCTACAACAAATTTTAGAAACGGATATACCAAGTATATTAAAGCATAAAAGAAATTTAGTCCGGTTAACCTTGGATATGGATAGCGTGAGGGCAAGATATCAACAAGCTTTCAAGCATAGTGCTGGTAATTAATGATTTATAGAGCAATTATATGTTTAAAGGTTTCACGAATTTTCTGAGCAATATCTTTGTTGAAAAGGTACGGGTGCAGCAAAACTAGACAATTTAAGGGAAGAATTAGAAGAGGCTGAAGCTAAGGTGGAGCAATGCAGAGACCAGTTGGCTGCGGAAATGTTTCAACTTATGTCCAGAGAATCCGATTTAGCACACTATATTATTCAATATGTAAAATTTCAAAGAGCTTACCATGAAAGTGCTTTGCATTGTTTGCAAGAGCTTATCCCAGGATTAGAAAGTTACATAAGTAAGTATTTTGATATTAGTCAACTTTTGGAACCAGAATACGTGTTTATAATTAATTCTGACTATCGTGTTTTATATGATTACTTCCATTTCATTTCTAACGAATTTAATAATGTAAGGAGTTGCTGTTCGATTGTCAAGGGTTAATTTTATATTTTATAAATCATTGTTGTCTCGCTATAGCATATGGTGTGGGAATATTTATCCTACTCTAATTTCAGATGACAATGAAATGAAACCAGTTTATGGTCATCAACTTGAGGAGCACCTTAGGGTGACTAATAGAAAGATTGCTTTGCCTATCCAATTATGTGTCTCTGCTTTATTACAACTGGGTATGGAAGAAGAAGGCCTTTTTAGAATAGCTGGCGCTGCATCAAAGTCGCGGCGAATTAAGTTAAGTTTAGACGCGTGCTGTCTTACATTAAGAACTGCTCTGGAATATAAGGATCCTCATGTGATCGCTGGCGCGTTAAAGTCTTACTTAAGAGAACTCCCGGAGCCTCTTTTAACATACAAGTAAGTACAAAAGCTTTTTGCACGGTAAACAAAGAAATGAAAAACCTGGACGAGATTATATAAACCTTTTTATCATTTGAAGGTTATATCCTGAATGGATGGCAGCTGCGAAGATAACAAATAATGATACAAGATTGAGAGCTCTCTGGGAGGTGCTATACAAACTACCTCCCGCGAATCTAGAAAATTTACGGTTCCTAATCAAATTTTTGGCTGTACTCACGAAAAACCAAGACACAAACAAAATGTCGCCGCAAAACATTGCAATTGTTATCGCGCCGAATTTAATATGGAGTCCCCAAGAGGATGCGAATACAATGGTGTAAGAACAGTCTTCCTTCCATAAAACTATTACACGAGAACATTCTAATTTAAAGCTCGCACGGCCGCTGGTTGGTCTCTTTAAATGCAGAAATCACAGTTTTGCTACTGTATTCTCTTTGTAACTGTGAAAACTTGGGTTTGCAGAGTCACAGTTATAGACAAAATACTACATTCTTTCTAACATACATTATACAAAATAAATTAATGAAATAACCATTTTTATGTAAATGTATAATCTCGGTCGAAAAAGACCGATAGATGGCCGTCCGTGTAATCAGTTGTATATCAATCACCGTGCGAGTGTTAATTATTGTTAATGATCGTCTTTCTAATTGCTTGTGGCGTGATAATTTTCTATTTATACGATCTTTGTTAATATTCCAGAATGAACATGAGCACAGCTAACAATTCTAGTCTTATAGTGGATCAGTTGATTACATACGCAAATTGGTTTTTTCCTGGTGAAATAGATTTTAACCGTGATCTCGACGTTGGGATTATAAACGGTCAAGAGAACCAAATCACTGGCATGCGTCGTTGCGTTTCGAACAGCAGCCTAAGTGATCACGGTGAAAGTCCTCCACAAGGTAGTCCTAAACCAGCAGCTCGTAGAAAAAATAAACCGGCTCCGACGCCGCCGAGTAGCACCACGCCTGACAGACATGATAAAAAGCCCGATGAAAAACCGCCACCGACACCCGACAAACCACCAAGACCTCTAACGTCTGCAACCCTTACTCGTTCAGTACATAAAGCTCATAAACCAGATGTGATAAATGTAGAGTTACCAGTCAAGCAAGAAAGTAGTATAGAGAAACAGGACTCCAATTCAGAAACAGAAGTGAAGCAAACAGCACATGATACAGTAGCTGTCGAGACACCGGTCACTTTTACCGGTCCGGAACACATAAATGAGCTACTAGAAGAGTTGCGTATTGTTCATGCGGAGGCGGAAAAAAGAAATCAGGAAATACAAAAACCGGAAAGAAAATTGACTACAGTAGGAAGCACGGAAAAAACTACCGTGGAGAATTTGTCAAACAATAAGGCGGAGACAGAGAATACGGAAACCTCGATACAGAGGGTAAAACCGGTAATCACCGAGAAACCACATCCTTCCACGTTGGAGAGACGGAGACCAATCGCTGCTCCGAGAAGTATGACCAATGTAATACATAATACAGGTAACGGTACTCACTGTTCAATACGTATTTCGACTTCTTAAACAATTCAAATACAATTGAAATATTGTCGAAATTGCAGAGGAGACAGTCGAGTTACGTAGAAAGTCAGACATCACAAGTTCTCCGAACACGAGCAGCCTGGATAGAAGTAGTAAACCAGCTATACCAGAACGACCAGCTGGATTGATGCGACCTTCGAGCCTGATGAGACAACACCCACGCCACAGTAATGAAAATTTAGAGAGCGAGACAGGGGTGAGTATCAGACCGTTCCTTGCTGAGTTGTTCGGCCTCAGTTTTACATGTAAGATATAACCCTTAATAAATGTAGTTACTGCCAGTGGACACGACAAATATGCCTGGATAGTACATTATTGAAATACAATAACGTAAGCTATATTTATAAAGTGGAGAACTATATACTGTTAACAATTACATACATTAACCCGTTGACTGCCGTGTGGTGATCACTACTGGCCACCACTGAACTTTCCAACGACGCGCGACGTCGAACTCGATCAAAATCCGTAAAATTCGCAAACAATAACATTTGCAATTTTATGAACGCAATGAATATTCGAATAATACTTTAACACGTTCCCTACTGATTTCATCTTCTTCATCTTCTTTACGTAAAATACGAAATTGATAAAAATATCAATAATTTTATTTCTTCTAACATGAATTCCGACGCTCCGAGGCAAAACCAAGAAAACACGGTCGGCAGTGAACGTGTTAACTTTGTTAGAAGTGTGAATAGATACACAGTATTCTCTCCGTAACTGTGAAAACTTGGCATCTGCAAAGTTACAATTCACATTCTTTACAATGTTCCGAATATAGAGAAGAATAGTATCTACCATAAAATGTGAAGAAATTTTTCACAGTTACAGAAAGAATACTTGTGTGACGACAATGGTTTCCACAGAGCTGTTAATCTGTTCTCGTCTTTCATAAAACCTGCAGCCGTTAACATTGGAAAGAGTTAACATGTACTCGGTGGACAAACAACAGGTCAGTATAATACACGTGAGTGGCAATGGCAATGCGCTCTCCTCAACGGACGACAACAATGGCAACATGGCTTCGAACTTGCAGAGAAGCCCGAGTGTAGGTAGTCGACCGTCATCTATGTCCTTGTACGGTGACCGATCGGAAAAATCTGCGAAACTAACCGCGCCAGAACAAGCGAAAGCGCACGTGCGAACCAGATCGGAAGGGAATATTATCGATGTTCAAACACAGACTGAAACAGTGGTAGTTATGAAATCTCCACAACAAGCTGTTCCGGCCTCGCCAAGGTTTCTTCAGAGACCCCCAAGGCCACAGCCACCGCCGCCACCTCCACCGACCGCTAAGCTCAAAACGGATCAAGAAAGCACCAATCTCTGAAATCAATTTGTAGAGAAATGTGATGATTATCATAAACCCGTTTTGTAGTCGAACGGTTCTATGACAAGACGATAACACGGCATTATGGAAAAGTACTGCAATGTAAGTTTTGTAAATTTTCTCATTTCGACGGGCCTCGGAGGTTACCGATATCATAACTATTAGGGAAATTATAAATTGAGTCGATACCACTCTCAAAATATACTATTTTTTCAATTTATTTTTGTCGACAGAGAGCGCCTGTTTTTCTGTTTCGAAACTAATAGCGACGAAATAGTACACGCATATGAACTTGTACAATCGAGTTCTTCGAATCCGTAAGCATTTGTAACTGTATATTAAAAATAACTTAAGAAGCTGTATCTAATTTTCATACTTAACTCTAATATTTTTGCAATTTATCAGTTTTTTGTACCTACCGCAGTAACGATGAAAGAAGTATTATAACAATAAGGAAGTAATTTGATATAATTGATCTCCAGCTGCCTGACATACGGTTTAAGTTTGCAAATTTTTGTATGCTTATGATCAGAGCCGCCCTTAGGTTTCCTATTACAGGGTCTCTAAGAATAATATATTTTTTGAATGGTTAGAAGCAAAGTGAAACAATCGGTAAATTTATATTTAGTGTAAGGTTCTAATGTAAAGAAAATATTTGTTCCTCTATTTCTTAGTGCCTTCTAAAATTATGTGATTGAGTATCTGTAAATTTTGTTTCGCTGTTTCAAGAACTCTAAAAATAATGCTTCTAGCTTTTTAAGGGCGTCCCTGCTCATAGTGTAATGTAAAGTAAAAAATATTCTTATTTGGGGTACAGATTTTATCGAGTTCATATTGATTTGTATTATGGATCTATCCGTATGTAGAAGATTTAATTTTTGCTAAATAATGTTACAACTAACGAAAAGGTGATTCAATAAGATAAAAAAGATATACTTGAAATTTTTATATTGATTTCATATTTTTTATAAGAAACTCATGGTCTGTCTATCTGTTCTTTTTGGCAAAAGATAATCGAACAAAAGGAAAAATATCTTATTCATTCAAGTTCATTCATTGCATAAAAAAATTGGGCACTATTTCACTTGAAAATACCGAAATTACTTTCTTGCCAACACAAAAGAAAAGATTATTTTATGTATCTACTACTTTTTATATAAAATTAATTATACCACAGAATACCGGTGTTCTAAAGTAGGGTAATGCGAAACGTCTAACGATACGAGTGTTTTTAAAATTTATTTTTCATAATTATATTACAAACTCTTAGTAATAAATTGTAAAACTCTTTTAATATATTGCGGTGTTTCGAAGTCGTAGATAAAAATAGGGTTTCGTTATAATTGGTTAAATTTTATTTCGTGGAGGTACAACTTTATAAACGTTTAAATTTGTATAAACAAATTCGTCGAATTTTTTTTATTTATTGTAGTGTTTCGAAGTCGTAGCATAAAAATAAGGTTTCGTTATAATTGGTTAAATTTTATTTCGTGGAGGTATAATTTTATAAATGTTCAAATTTATATAAACAAATTCGTCGAATTTTTTTATTTATAAAGATTTTAGCGGAGCTCTCGATATTAGCACTCGCAATGGAATCACCTAATCGTTGGTATTATGATTTAGTGGACACCATAATGCAACTAAAAAGATTTTACAGCCTACAGTGTAACAAACACATAGTATAAACAAAATTATTTTATAGCCAATAATTTCAGACAAAATTGAAGTAGCTAATTCTTATGAAGTATCGTAATATTTTCCTATTTTAGAAAAGTATAATAAACTTGCGTCCGATTCATTCTACATAAAAAAAGATTGCCAGTATTTAAAAACATTAAGGATACGCCTAATTTGCAAAATAAGTAAACCAAATATAATGATGTGGTATTTTTATTTAATACATTATTCACCATCTAAGAAAGTACGATTGAAAGTAATATTTAAAAAAGTATTAATTTGTAGCAAAAGCTATCGTAAAGAACTTGTGAATTCATGCAATTGTTTCTTCAAGTTTTAATGAAAGTAATCCACAAAAAATAGTTTTTTAAATGAGTTGTAAGTTTCACGATGGTAAATAATGTATTACAATAAATGTGTTAGACTATCATAATGAAAATTTTCTGTAAAAAATATTTTTGTTCGTATTTATGTTACAAATTTTCTTTCACTTCCTCTGTTGTATGATTAAAAAAATGACTGTTCATAAAAACAGTTCAAATAAATTCTATTACTAACGGGAATGTAACATAAATAACAAAATGTCTGCATGCTTGGTGATTAAAATTCAAGTGTCACTTATTACATGAATTTTGTTAATTCCAGTAAATTGTGCAATACTGTATATTGTTATATCGATTTTTTTTCAGAAAATTTCTATTTTGTAATATACCACTCAAAGTGTGTGAAATTTATTAAATTTTGTAGTTGCGATTGAATTATTAGAAAACAATTATACTAGTTAATAAAAGAACTTTTGTGTTATTCTCTATGACTGATTTATATCTTCCGACTGTTTCGGTATTTGTTATATTAAAGAATTCATTGAATAAGTTATTAAAGAGTAGAATTTATATCACCAAGTATCTGGACGAACGTAAACCGCGTTTCCGAGGTATCTCTTATAAATTCTATTCGAGTCACATATGAATTTATAAGTGGTTTCTTTGTAATAAGCAATTAATTAATAAGAAAAATATTTGTTTATTTTCTTTAAGTTTTATTTTTACAAATGGTCTAAATACATCTGCAATTATTTCTTGCTGTTATGAGGAAAATTACAAATCTTGTATAGTCTGCATTTGTCAATTTAAAAATACTTATAAAAAGAACATAGCATTCTTTATGTACTCTGTTACGTTCAACAGGTTAGTATTTATGTTCCATGATAAGCAAACACAATGACATGTAAAAAAAAATCTTTTAAATTACCATTGTGACAAGTTGTGCATTTACCTAAGGAGTGCTTAGGCTGTGAATGTAATGAGAACTGTTACGGAATCTATTTGTACATAAATAAAGAATTTATGAAAAGAATGACGTTCCGTAAGAAAGTACCACGATTTTTACGAATAAACTTCGCTAGATTACTATTCCATGCTGTGTAAATATGACAATGTATTAACATCAGCAACATCTTTGGGTTTCATACCATCATTATCCTCTATAGATTCTGCACCAATGGAAAGTAAATATTTTACAACGTCAACGTGTCCGCACGACGCTGCATAATGCAACGGTGTTTGACCATCCGAATCCTGCGAATTCACATTTGCTCCTTTCTTAATCAATAGTTCTATGATTCTCACGTGACCACGATCCGCAGCCCAATGTATTGGTAGCAAACCATCCGTGTCCATTGAATTCACAAGTCGTTGCTCTTTGTCCAGTACTTCCAGTACCTTTTCTTCGTGGCCTTCCTTTATCCAATCCAAAAGGGTTTTATCTGTATCGCTTATCTGTTCTTCTGCATTTAGCAATCGACTAACAGCAACCCACTTCTGTGGTTCAGATTCTATGTCTTTCTCCCAGGTAGGACAGAGTTTCGTTAACTCTTCTACATAACTAATCATAGCAGCATCGCAGCTCATGTCATTAAGATTTTTCCATGTTTCCCATTTTTGTCTAGCTTTCATTTGATACCAATTAGGCTGTGGAATATTACAGGGACCAACCGTTGCCTGCTTGTACAAAGCATAGAATTTAAGGAGCTCATTGGAATTCAATTCAGATGCCAATGTCTGCAAGTAGCTTGCAGCTTTATTGAAAGTTTCCTCTAGACTCATTGTGGAGGATACAAATCGTTCACGTGTATGTTCCTATTCTCCAAAACATGACGTTTAGCAAGCACATTGAGCATTACAGTTCTATCGTAGTATTCAACGGAACCATTGCCTGTGTTAATACCGTGTTCATCGAATATAAGTACCGCCTTTTTTACTTTACCAAAAATCGAGAAGTAAGATTCGAATTCGCAGAATGATACAGTCCAAGGAACATTGCGTACGTGAAGCAAATGTCGAAAATTGTTGCCAGACATATTAAGTCGCACGTTGTATACTTAATAAGTGGATAGTGTGGTCCTGCATTAAATCATATATATTTACATCTGAATCTGTACCGAGATCAGCCAGTGATATATGGGTACAAGTGAGATTCCATTTATTTAATAAATGCTCTATTGACCAATCCGCACTTCGTTCTTGGTACGTGCAGAGAAATTTTGCGTGCGGGTTCCTCTCCAATAGAAAAGCAATTGTAACAACTATATCTTCGAATACGGCTGGTTCGTAGAAACAGTCGGATCCAAGAATTAAATCTAGTGGTCCAATGGAAAATAAACTAGATAAAAATAATCCCCATGTTATACCAACGATTTGAACCTGAGACAAAATTCCATTCAGTTCGCAACTTCTTCTTATATGTTGTAGACTTCTCGGCAAACTAGCCGAATCGCTTAAAGTTACTATAGCACCGCATTTACTAGCTAAAATCCCAGGAAGCGCAGTGCCAGATCCGAGTTCTAAAACTCTTTTCCCAATAAGTTCTTCTTTGTGTTCCCAAAGAAACCAAGCGAGTACAGGTGCGGAAGGCCAAGTATAAAAACTATAACTAGCCTGAAGTAACTGTAACAAAAAGTATGTTAATAAGACATTGAAAATTTAAATAATATTTTGTTTGTTTAGTAAAACACAGATGAAACCTCTGTATAAAAGGAATTCGATCGAAAAATAATGAATTTATGCTCTCCTATCCGTAATTAGACGTAAATGGAAAATGTAAAAAAAACTTTTAAGTACAGTGATGTATAACCAAAAACTACGTAACACCGGTAGCACGCACGAGAATAGAACGTATCAGTGGTTTAATCGTGAACAGAAAATTTGTGAAAAAGGCTTGATTTTACCTCCGGGATGTAAATCTCTAAGCTTTCGTTACACTCTACGTTGTCCTGGGTTTTGCGAGAGGTGAATAAAAATTTCTTCACTTGCTCCGAAACAATTCCATCGGACATTAGGCTCTCTGTGGGTGAACTGCTATCGTATAAAATACTTTCTTCTAAACCTGGCATGACTAATTTTTAAACCATTTGTTCTAATACATTCCCATTCTGGCCGGAATTATTCAGTCTAAAATGGAAACCATAAATTGAACAGTTTTTATCGTTCACAAACGATTTCGAAGTGGAAAATATAATCACTATTTTGTCCAGAGTTGTCGTCGGTACACACCAAACAATAGAAAATGCAAACATTTAGACCGTATTTAAATTACCACATGGCGGGAACTATTTATTAAAAAATTACATTGTTTTGTATTCGAATAATACATGCCATTATTATTGCACTTACAGATATAATATTTATCGATTGATTTTTTCAAATTTTCATTTTTGCATCTTATCGATGATTGATGTATCTATAATATAAATACGTGTGATTTTTATAATACCTAACATATAAATTATCGTTATTAAATTTGATTAAAATTATACATTGCTAAAACCTTGAAAAAAGTACAATTGTAAATAAAAAAAAGTATAAAGCGTTAAATTAATATGTATACACAATGTTTAATTGAACTAATAATAAATTTACAATAAAAAAGTTTATTCTAAATTATTTTTGATATTAAATTGTTTTCTAAATCTTGAGATTTATTAATATTTGTCATTTTTTTTTGTAATTTATAAAATACAGTGATAAAACAATGTGACTGATAAAATAATATTATATATGCATATGCGGATATCTTGTGTGCAGTTTCGAAGGTATTTGGGTAAAAAGACTGTTATAACACATTATTATGACATTTGTGTTATTTTAGCAACACTTGAGCGATTCTGTGTTACAGCCCGTCTTGATTAAACATGGAGGAGGCTGGTAACGAGAAGTTCCTATCGAGAAGGCGTTCTGCTGCACTAAAAGCATTCAAAGTTAAAGATGAACGAGTGGCAACGTTTAAGAAAGTACATACGCAATTTTAATATATACTGCTCAATCATAATCGCTTCGAAACGATCTTTAACCAACATTTTTCCATACTTTTCCCGGTGTTAAAACTGATGTATCGTAAACAACACCCATGGAATACTGCAGCGTTTGATTTTTCCAGGTCGCGGCGATTTTACAAAAATGCGAAATAGACAGAACCGCAGAAGAAAATGGGATACTTCTTTCGTGCAGTGACGTAGTAAAAGAGGTTAATTTGAGGTATAGCCATTTTGGAAATCATTTGTGGATGTATTAATTTATTTTATGTTATCAGTAATAAAACGCGAACTGTTCGTATTATAGACGAATGATCACGCAAAATAAGTAATTATTATAAATCTTTCGTAACAATTTCGTTAAAGGTAACACTGAAACATAATCATAACGCGTTACTAATTGAATTTCTCCGATTTGTTAGACAAGAGAAGAGGCACAGAGTGAAGGCAAGATTAGAGGAAGTGGAAGATGCGCCAGAAATCTTGGAGGAGAAGTGTATACGGTTGGCTGCAGCGATTAGCAGAGCATCGTCGTTGGCTGTTTACACTGGTGCTGGCATCAGTACAGCTGCTTCCATTCCCGATTACAGAGGAACCAATGGGGTTTGGACTCGCTTACAGCAAGGGAAAGATATTGGGTAATGTCGTAATTAACACAGTTGAATTTTAGTAACTGCTCTTATTGGGGTGTTATTTTATGAATATATGTTTGTAGGAATCATGATTTAAGTCTGGCGGAGCCTACGATAACGCATATGGCTCTCTATGCTTTGTACAAGGCACGAGTATTGAAACATGTAGTGTCCCAGAATTGTGACGGACTTCATTTGCGCAGTGGGATACCTCGTACACTTTTATCCGAAGTTCACGGGAATATGTACGTGGAAGTTTGTAGAACATGCAAACCATACAGAGAGTATTGGAGACTGTTTGATGTTACAGAAAAGACTGCTCGGTATTCACACGGTACTGGTAGATTGTGTCATAGATGTAGCTCTGTTTTGCAAGACTCGATCGTTCATTTTGGGGAGAGGGGCAACCTTCCGTGGCCAATAAACTGGAACGGTGCGTCGAGAGCAGCGAAACAAGCAGACGTTATATTGTGTTTAGGTTCCAGTTTAAAAGTTTTAAAAAAGTATCCGTGGTTGTGGCAGATGGACAGGCCGATTCATAAACGTCCCTCCCTGTATATTGTGAATTTGCAGTGGACTCCGAAAGACGAGAACGCAGTTTTAAAGATAAACGGGAAATGCGACGAAGTGATGCGAAGAGTGATGGCTCAACTCGGGTTAGAGATACCGCAATACAATCGTGCTAAGGATCCAATATTTTTTCATGCTGTACGGCTCAAGAGCAGCGAACAATGTACAACAAGTCAGCCCTGTTTAGAAGAACCGTCTAATGCTGCTCACAAAGAGCTGACTGAGATCACCGACAATTATCAAGTGGACATGGAGCCTGAAACCAAAGAGGATAAAGATTGCATCTCTCCTAAGAAAATCACCGAATCCATGTCTTCATATTCAGCGCCTTTTTTTACCGCATTGCCATTCTTATCAATGGGTTTACCGTTTCCGCCGATGTACATGTGTCCTCAATTAACACCGTTCTTTTATTATCCGTTTATACAAATACCGGACGTGGCCATAAATATGCCGAAACCGAAGCCAGCCTGTACTTTTTGTATGGAGAACGAGGGTTCTCTTACTTGTATTTATTATCAACGGGATACGGATAACGTTTTAATAGAATCTGATAGTAAACAAATCAATGATTCGGAAACGTTGGTGATCGAGACCGATTCCCCGATAGCACCGCCAAAAAATCCAGGATGGTTCGGCAAAGGATATCGCAAAGGCATGAAAAAGAAGCGGTAGCATTTGCTCTCGTTAATTATGGTATATGACTTCTTCTCTGTTATTATGCAAATGTACGACATACATATATATAATAACCCACTTAAATGTTTGACGCCTCCTCATATCATGACGAAATCTGCGAACATGATTTACGAATGTGTAGCGTTTAACTTCCAGTATCGAAAATTTTAATAATCAAACTAAAATTGTGACAATAGTTTTTAAGAATTTAAACTATAGACAAGATCATCTTTAATTAATGAAATTTCATAGTAAGTTAATAATTTAATGGGTACTCGTATCTCCGATAAGTCTGATTTCAAAATTGTACGTTTGTAAATTTTAACTATACCGACATCGTGCGAAATATGTTTTGTGATTGAGTCACTACTACTGTGTAAGTCAATTATGTTGTGATTTTTAATTATAGGATTTTATTTAAGCAGACGAGTGTTATGCAGATCACGATAAATTCCTAGCGACCAAAGTGATAATTTTTTTATTACATTTTGTGTTTTTTTTTTTCATTTTTTTTACTGTTAGTCTTGTATTTGTATAGTTGACTGTATTATATATATAATTTCTTCTCGTTTTTTCTCCTTTTCGAAAATTGGATTTATAAGTGTTGTTTGTGTGAAACTTTTTGCATTTTTCCATTGTATTGATTTATCATTCCACTTCTGTAAATATGATGTAAGCAATCGTATAACATGGGTGTCATGACTATTACTATACTGTTTATAACAGATCTCAAATCAAGATTATATTAGTCATTATCTTGTGTAAATGGTCAATGGACAGACCAAACAATGAGTTTCACGCAAAAATCCATTTCTGGTTTCACATTGCCTGCAATGTAGGAATGTTATTAAAAAAAGAGAGTCTCATCAAGATACATTTATCTCAATGAAGTTCTCTCGTTTGAAGTTTATTAAACATATCAGTTGATCTGCTCATATTACAAGTTAGCTTATTAAGATCAGACTAAGCATATAGCTTACTGCTTTTAATTAATTTAAGACTGTTTTTAAAATCGTACTATTGAACTAACAAGAACATCTCCCATATTCATTTTAGTCGAATGTTTAGACAGAACATATAAATTTGATTACATTCCTTATGAAAACTATCGAAATTTTCATCACCGAGTTTTAAATTCAAAAAGTATTAACGCATCAGGTATTATAAATATTAGTATTCATAAGTTGTTACTCTTATTTATATGTTTATTTATATGAACCAATAAATTTGTACTGTAATAAGATATCGAAATATGATAATTATTATTTTCTATTTTTCAGTAATTGTTTTAAGTGCTTCTAACAATTGCGTAATTTATATTTTCATTGTTATTTTAGTAAGCATAACGTTGAAACAGTTGTTTGTTAACATACATACAAATTGTATGTACTTGTTACAGTCTTTTATGCTTTTAGTATGTTTTTAATCAATAGTAAATTATATTATTAGAGATTCAGTTATTTTTATTAAATGCACAGATGTTAAGAATTGCATACAAGATATTTAACAATTACGAACAATTAGAAAGTTTCTTTTACTACGACAATTCGCAAAACATAAACATTCATCTTTGAAATTCGAATTTAAAAATATTTTAATTTTACATGTCGTAAACAGACGTTCGGGATTGGTCCGAACAATCTGATTTGAAAAAAGGCGGAATTCATAAGTAATCGATTTAGCAAGATGAAAAACATTAATGACAAATTTACAGAAATATCCGAGCCTTGTCAGAGTCGAATAATTTGGTATTCGCAAATTTTCTATAGGTTTATTAAAATTTGAAAATGTCGAACTCTACGCTAAATATTCGACCTAACAAATTAAAAAATAATAGTTAAGTATGATTAGCTAATTATTTCACAATGTTTGCAAGATACATCTACAAGAATTTTCATCAGTATTCGATCGAATGGAAAAACCGAATCAAATCATTATAGTTTTTCAAAAGAATGCAGCTGAAACACGCTTGCAGTCATAATAGCCGTCCACCCCACTCCCGTTCTTCGGACCAGCAACACAGAAGCGCAGCGGACATCTATTATGACTATGATCGTATTCCAGGTGTCTTCCATCGCGAAACAGGTTACGGAAATTCGCAGTAACCGAAGATCCTAATATTTCATCGAGTCTGATTCGCATTTAGTTTCGATACGAGCTACCGTGGGGTCAGCGCAGAAAGATTTTGCAGTGCAACCTGTAAAATAAATATTGACAACTAGAACCGCGGGAGAGGGTGAGGAGGGAAAGGTGGGTTGGTATTCTCGCACACGCTAGCATTTGCACACACAGATATCGGCGTAGGCGAGACCTCTCCTCATCCTTTTTCTTTTCTTTTCGGGTTTCTTGCTAGCGGAGAAACTAGTCGGCCGTAAATAATGTTTATTGCTCGAATCGCCATCGAGTGGTACCCTCGAAAGCGGCGGATTCGCGGTCGTTAAGGGCCGGTTTCGCGTGACAACGGTATCACGGACGGGTGGCAGTGCTCGTATAGTTGGTGCGAGTCGTGGGGCCTTAGAACGTAGCGAAGCAAATGAAGAAGACAACGCTGTGAACGCGTCGGTTGGCGTCGGTTTACAACGCGAGTTGTACATCGACGATGATCCCTCCCTGCGAATGACGTATGCGGCGGTCTTTCAGCGGAAATCAGCCAGCACACCGGTGAGTGAACATTGTTCAGCGACCATGAAAGATCCATAGAATGAGTTGGCTAGAGGAGTGGGGGCGGGGGGTGAAAGAGGGGAAAAAGAAGAGGAAGAAACGAAAACGAGATACACTTGGGTTGGGGGGGGGGGGTGAAGAAGGGGCTAACGCGATGAAAGAGGGAGAAATTGGTAAAGCCTACAGTCTGTTGCTATGGTGACCCTCTATAGCGTCGCCCTAACCAACAGGCTCGACACAGTGCTCATTGTGAGCCTGGTCGTACTACGATATTTACAATAGTTTACGACGATCGCTCATTAACTTCTTGAGCCGAAACAACGTACCCTTGTTAGGGAGCACGTGGCTATATTTATGATCGACGGAGTGTCGGGAACGAAAGTTCGAGTTTGAAGAAGAAATGTATCATTTTGCGAATCGTAGAATCGAAGAGGATTTAGGCCTGTTACACGCATTCGTTTTTCTAGCATGCGGCAGAAATAGCGGACGTGTACATCGACTGATATGCGATAATGTACTGACGATCGCATATGCAGTTTTTGCATAGACAAATATGCAGCGCCTAATTGAATCCATAGTATTTCAGACCGCAATTCTGGTACTACACGGTCGCCGTACGTTAGAAAAATGGATGTATATAGCGGTTTTTAGTATGGTTGTGATTGATTTTGCAGAGCGTTGTATACGCGTTAACACACAGATGGCGGAGTGATATTTTATAATAATTGCTCGTAATGCGAACGATTTTTGTAATTCGTTCAAGCTCCTTTAATTCCGATTCGTTAGAAGGAATTGTTCATTTTCGCATATGAGGATCATGTAGAATTTATGCAATTTCGAGATACAGTTGGATGTAGGTATTTGAATTTGCCGCGCTCATGTTCGCCGGTGGTTTTTCATTAAATCTCGTTCTCGCTATCGTTCTCATTCTCGTTCTCGTTCTCGATCTCGATCTCGTTGCAATTCTCGTGTTCGTTCTCGATATCGCTCTCGCTCTCGATCATTGCTAATTTAAATTTGAAACAATGTGCGATCGATTCTAATTATGCGATATTACAGTAAAGAACAAATGACCTGGTTAGTTAATGCATAAATTATAAGTGTTCAATTAGACGTAAGTACAGATATTATTGTAGATATTGAAAAAGAGGATTAAAATGGAAACAATAAGGTAAAAGATTCTTAGAATGCCCACCAATTAGATCCCCCGTAATAAATAGCAATTAGGTTACCCAGTTTCTCTACGGTTACACTAATTGGGTCGTTTGCTTTACTTCTTGCTACTGTATACGCAGAATGGAATACACAACTGGAACTGCTTGTCAAAGTTTGCAAAATTAGCTCAGATAAGCATGTGAATCGAAGGAGGTCACGTGCAATGAATCATTCAGATGTTCCCTATATTCTTTCAGATTCTAATTAATTTAATTCCACTAGGACTAAAATGATTTATATGTTTACACAACGAAAGACGAGTGAATATTTTTCTTTCTATCACAGTATTTGAGATTTTGTTCTCTGAGAAAAATGTTTCTAGTGTTTCGAAAACGCAGGTATTCGCAAGGCCTGTACAAGGGAGAAAAAACACGATTTTGTCCTTTGATTTTTTGGGAAGAGCTCTTATCTTATCTCTCTGTACATTTACTTTCCCTATCTCTTTTAAATACGCCATCTGACTTTAACCGTTCAAACGGTGCAACGCAACGAGTGCGTGTGCGATACGCGCGTACGTGACGCGTGCATGCCTAATGATATCAGGAATCATTTTGAATAGGAGCTGTAGCTACGATTCCCATATCTATGAGGAGATACACGCTTGATTAAAAATATCACCGATAAAAAAATAACGGAATATTCACAATATCATAGCTGTTTCAAATAAAAGTTTCAGTTACATACGTTTTTATTTTACTACTTTTTAAATAAACGACAATTTAAGTTTACAATCAGTGTTGGGCAAATTTTAATCTAAATAATAAATAAACGTTTTATTTAAATAATAGCAATTTAAATAATTCCAACAGTGATCTATTTGTTATTTCGTATTTGCAAATAAAAGATTATATATTATTTGGATTGAGGTGGAAATCAAATAAACAGTTTCTCATCTTCTTTTAGTTCGTGTGTATTTTGCGTGACAATGGACACGTGGCGAAATGAGTATCGCTATTACCCGTATGCATAATATTCACATAAATACAACAATTTTTTCTGCTGACCCGTGCGCGGTTTTTGCCTGCTATAGCAACCTTTTCAGGTATACCGCCAGTGGTAGGACCCGCCCGGAGGGCCTAGCCGCGAGAAGCTATTATAGTTATTAACACATAAAAATACAATTTAATTTATTATTTGTCAATACAATTAATATTATAATTGAAGTGTATTTGTAAAATAACAATCAACTTTATTATTTTAAATAATTCATTTAGACTTGCTCAAATATTAAATAATTATTTTTGCTTTTTATTTGAATATCCAAATAACAAATAACATGTTATTTAAATGATTATTTAAATATTGCCCAACATTGTTTACAATTCACTGAGCTTCTTCTGCGTACAGCTCAGCCGTATTAAAATATTACTCAAACTGTAGAATAACAATTACTCAAGATCCAATTTCGCTATACGTATCGGTGAAACCTAAAATACTGTTTGCAACGCATAAAGTTGAATACGTAAAATGTAAATTGAATTCGAATGGACCCTTTCATGTGTGCAATCGATATAATTTTTTATTATTCTCAAGGACCGAATACGGTGTTATTGGAACAGTAGAATACCGATTACTCAAGATCGATTTTCCCTGTGGGGAAACTTGAAATACGTCGCGAATGTAAACAGAATTCAAACGGGGACAGGTACTTACGAGACCTGTCGAGAACTCGAGGCATATTTCCATGATATAAAGGTCGCGGGTAAAAAGTATTACGTGCCACTTTTCGAGTAGCTGTTCCTCGAAAAAGCTGTCGGTGGAAATACATTTTTGACCCAGTGTAAATCCATACAAGGAGGAGATTTATCGTTACCGATCGGTTGGGCGCTCTAACGGTGGCATTCGACACTACGGGCACGACAGTGCTACGTGAGAAGTCGCGAGACGAAGTGGTTTTCTACTACACGGCCTCGGTCGTTGTTTCCCGATCGCGTACGAGCGAGCACGTCGACTCCGAGAACGTGTTACGTTACGTGTATACGTCCCCGGCGTATTTGCTCGGTTTTTCGCGTGCAGAAACGAAGATTCGCGACCGCCTGCTCGCATTATGTCGCCTCCGCTCGAACGGATTGCTTGGTGGTTGCTGTTAACGTAGTTGGAAAATAGACGGTGGTTCGGGCCAGGTTATCTTCACGGAAAGAGAGAGAGAGAGAGAGGGAGAAAGAGAGAAGTTTTCGTTTCGGTGTACAATGGCGCGGGAATCTCTTGTTCCCGAATCGATGTGTGCACGGCATAGGTGATGATCGGTGTTCGTACATGTGGCATGGTGTTTATAGTGATCAGGAAGACTTGCATACTCCGCTGGATCGACCAGCCCGACAGTTTTTGGATACGAGCCGTATAGTGAGCCGCCATGAGGCGCATTAGCGGTAAGCTCAATGCTCTTTTCATTTCTTCTGCCTTCGATATTTTTCCCTTTTTCATCCTTTCTCTCTCGCTCTCTCTCTATCTTCCCGTTTTTGTCGACAAGCGAAATCGTTATACGTTTCACTATGTTTCGACGAGTGTTTTGAACGGGGGACGTGACCGAAGTCTCCGAGCAGGATGCTTTGTGCGATCCTTTTTCTCCCTGGTTCATTTCACTACCTGTTCTTGATGTATCTCACATTTTTAAGGCTTTTATCTTGGCCAGCGATTTTGTGTTTAATTTGCTGTGTTGGAGTGCGGGTGTTACGCGTATTAGCTTGTCATTATCGTTAATGGGTGGATTTGTTGTTCAGTTGTCACAGGCTGATTATTCTGTGTGAAAAGAATATTCTATTAGGTAATGATAATCTCTGGCGTTCCTTTGTTGCATTGTTGGAGCACTGATTAGCTGGCGTACAATTCCTGTATCTTGCGTACATCTTATGTACAATTGTAACTTAAATTGCTCTGAAGTTTATGTCTCTGCTAGTGAAGTCATCGGTGATATATATCAGTTAATTGAATGTTGATTTATATGACTCGCTCTTTATTAGAATTATGAGCGATCGGTTACCAGCTTACTTAGAAATGGCACCACGGTGCTATAGTTTGTAAAATTCTCATCTTGTGTAATTGATTATTCATGTGTCTTTCAAGTGTACTGTCTGAAAAGACACGTCGAATGCTTGAAGCTTCGCACCTTAGCTTGATACAGTAATTTTGTTATGTTATATATGCAAAGTATATTCTTAAACATTTTTCTTCTGTCTTATTTGGTTTGCGTGGAGTGTCTCTCTCTTGTATTTGTTTAGACCAAAGCTTGTTTTATCTCCATAAGGTGTAAATTCAAGGATAACTAAAAGTGATGGCATTATGTAACATTCAGTTCATCCTTCTGAAAGGAGTCAAGGTGTAGCCTGAATATTTGAAAGATTGAATTTTGTTCAAAACTGCTTTTTACTTAGCAGTGAACATCTTTATAGAAATGTAAAAAGTATTCGAGCATGCCAAAGTTAGATTTATTGATCTTGCACACCTTGTAACGTGTATAAAATGTAAAAAGCTGACATTTGGGATGTGAAGATCTTTGATGCTTCGTAAAAGTGATAATAGCATGTTTGCTTTTATTTTATCTGAGAGATAAGAAAATCTTAGCAATTTACACTGTGCATTCCGAGTACTGATTGCCATAAATTATTCAAGACAGGCATCCTTTGTATTTGTCATTGAATACATTTGCTTGTTATCAGGTTGGTCAAAAAATTGTCTTGCATATTAAAAGGTATCGCATTAATGAACCGAAGCATTGAAGGATGTATTATAGCAGTATATGAAAGTACAAAATGAATTTTTACGATTTTAATCGATCCCTAAAATTCAATATTTCAGCATTGAAATTGTAGAGCAAGAATTCAAGCTTTAATATTGAATTAATTTCCACGAATATTTCGTGTAATCAATATTTGGTGTGCACGTACATTTGAATAAGCTAAATTAATTAATAACTATCCACATATGCCTGTTATGACTATGCAAAATGATATTGTATAAATATAAATTACAATACATTAATTAATGGAGGTTGTTTGACCAATCTGAAAACATCCTGATGCACAAATGTATGGAAAATAATCATCTACCACTGAGGAGAATATTAATTAAAATATAGCCATGAAGTTCCATTATGAAAAGAGATTTTCAGCAAATTATCTGCTTCTCTAATGTTTTTTATTAAATTTCTTGTTGCTGTTGTAAAATTTACCGATTTAAGAATATTTCCTTTTGGATCACATGTTTTCGAAGAGATGTATTTGCCGAAAATGAAATAAAACGAAAAGTTGATTCTTCAAAAATCGCAGACCAGACATCGTCCTCGGACATTTAACAATGTATTACATAGAAACAAGTTTAGCGACGTGAAAATTTTTTAAAATTATTATAGGATAATTTTCGGTAGCCCGAGTATATTTTTGAGAAATTAACCCCTCGGTAATTGCGACTTGCTATTTTTTCGGGCAACCGGTCAGCTTAATGGACGCGCTCGCGTGTTGTGCATGCGTGTTGACATTATAAATACGCAGACGTGTACGTTAGCCCGATGAAACGTGAAAAATTGTATGCTTCAAATGCTTCCGGATAAAGAAGATTTATTTTTTCTCCTAACCTACTTATATACCGTCGGCACGGTGGCTTGTTTCACCTCTGATGCGTTTGTTTACACAAGGGCGGACCATTTAAATGGGAACACCCTTGCTGACGGATATACAGGGTGGTCCATACAACTGGAAAGTGTCACATCCATTTCCCTGTCTCACTTTAGGACCAACAAAAAATGAAGGCCGACAGCGTTGAGCGATTTATATGTAGCTATCTATTTTCATGTCCCCTCTTGTTAGAGATTTTTATATCCTCTGTTATATACAAATTTAGTGAGTCTGTTTCCTCATACAGCAGATATTTATGGAAAATTGATATATTACGTTATTTATCGTTGATAAACTAAAAATATGAAATGTATATAAAAGCTAAAATAAAATTGAATTTCGTATGTTTTCCAATTTGATCAAAACTTAAAGCACCATCTCAATTTTCATCGGTCTTTGGAATGTGAAATTGTGAGAGAGCGAAAAGAAATTATGTAATATGAAAACATTTGATTCTAAGTGTGCAGAAATTTTTTTCCATCGCAGGTACATCCGGTGTCATGCCACTGGAGGGTACTATGGCTTCTTCCTTTTGGTATGCTTCTCATTCTCACGCTGCTGATGAAGCACTTAATGATGCGTGAGCAGGGGGATGGAATTCACCCCCTGAAATTCACAAAGGAAGCTTCGGTAACCTCGAAATTCCAATTTCCGAATTTTTCCAAGTCGACTGCCCTTTAATGACCCTTTAATTTCTGCCCTTAAAATTCCTTTTGCAAACTTTAATCATTCTTCTACCTCTAATCATTTTAAGGGGTGCTGGAAGTAGTAATATTGGATTTCGGGAATTCATTCTAGAGACATTTATCACGTTGAAAACTAAAATTAAGAGGAATTTACAAATTTCTAAAAAATATAGGAATTATTTAATCGACAGTGTTAAGAAAATTATAGAACGCCATTGACAAAACTCTTAGAAAATTGGAAAGCCCGTTACAATGACTAATGTCAAGTGAAATGACGGTATTATTCGGTTTTAAATTTTTCCTTTCACCTGCACGTGCTCTCTGTCGGCGTTAAAACGACCGTGTTGAACTCTGTTTCGTTTAACACTTGAAATTCTAAGCGAGTACACGTAGGTACAGTGCGAGCGTTAACCGAGACCTTGCCGTACTTTAGACAGTGCTTATGTAAGGGCGATAAAGAATCAGGCGTGCGTCGAATATATGCCGTTTCTTTCGTTATTCACATGAAACGTGCTAACACTTCCGGTATACATAGATCTCCTCTTTCTATTTCATAACGGAACGATGAATTCTTTCAAAATTTATGCCGCGATTGTTCCACCTGGAACGCCTGTAGTTTGCTCCGGATAAAAGACGAAAACGTTGAAAATGTTTTATACAAAAATAATTACAAACAATAAAGTTCTATCGCTACATTATTATTCTTTTAACAAACTATTATTCTTTTGACAAATTGTTCTATACATCTTTTTCAAGCAATCTGTTTTCAGGAAAGCTGACGATCTCGGTGCATTAACAAAATCATTGAATCCGTTGGCGAAGAGGTATTCTTCGCCGGTGGCCTTGAACGGCCTCGAACCGAAAGTCATTGTACCGAAGTCTTAATTCATTCAATTACGGGGTATGCAAAGAGAGATATATTATTCCAGTTGAGTAAAAACTGGATCTTGTTGATGACTGTCGCCGGCCTTGAAATGTTCCTTGACCCTTCGATCCGCAACCGGAACAATGTCATTCGCCGGATGTTCCCAGCGGTCCTTTTTCTTCCCCCTCTCCCTTTCCTCTTTCTCTGTTCTTTTTTTCCCCGCTGTTTGTCGTCCTTTGTCAGTGAAAGTGCAGGAATTATCTCAGGTGATTCGTGCAAAATGCCACGAACCAGGTAAACCCGCACTTTTATGGGACAGGAATTCGCGCGGTCACTTTCTTTGAATGGCTTCTTCCCGTATTTTTCACGACCGCGCATTAAGTCATTAAAAGACTCTTTGGCACGTTAATGATGCGGACGTTTAACCTGTAGCTGCATCTTCCGTCGAGATGTTTTCAGCACACTGTGGATCGCTGAGCATTTGCTTTTTGGTAGCGACACGTGGGCGAACACACCGTAACAACGCTAAATTTAGTGACAACACTTTTTCATGTATGACAATTTTACTATCGTATCCGTAACATTCTTCCGAGTAGAATGAGTACCCACATGACACCATGTGGAGCTTGTGTGACTGCGTAATCCACGATACAGAGGCACCTCGAATATCCGAATGTATTATCGGATATTACCCGAATGGTATCGTGCGGGTACTCATTCTACTCGGGAAAACGCCACGAACATGATGGTAGAAGTTTCACTAAAAAATAAGTATAAACAACTTAGCATATCGAATTGTCGCAATTTTTGTGCTGCGTTATGTCGAAATTGTGTTTGTAAAGTAGCATCTCGTACGAAGGTTAAGTGTATTTGGATATACATAGCAAACAATGTTTCAGATGAAGTTGAATGATTTTGAGAGGGGCACATTCTGATGGCACATTTTTTTGTAGGTGGATGTGTAAAGGACATTTGAAGGTCATTAATGTTTTTTAAAAAAATGGAATTATATATTTTTTATTATTAGGAGATATTTTAATTATAATTTGTAGTGCTCTCCTACTACATTATCACATTGAATTCATATTATTGATCAGAGAGTCGAGATTTCCTAACAAATTATAATTAAAATATTTCCTAAACTAATGATTTTTTTACACAAATAGATTAATACTTTTTTGTAAAGAATATGAAGGAGCATATGATTCCATTTAAAAAAACATCAATGACCTTCAAACGTCCTTTACACGTCCACCTACAAAAAAAATGTACCATCAGAATGTGCCCCTCTCAAAACCGTTCAACATCATCTGAAACATTGTTTGCTATGCGTAATAATAATGACGTAAATCTAGATGGCAAAATGTGGCGCCCCACCCTGTATGAGCAACACGAAGTGTCATAAATTTTTGGAAATTTTCCCGAATTTATCAAAGTCCTCGGAGCGGCGTAGTCTGAGGAAACCTGTGGTAGCATTGCAGGTCTACCGGACCGTGAAAGGATTGTCCGAAAGGATCGTACCCTCCACCGGTCGGCCAGGTACCCAGAAATCTCGCGGATCTATTTCTGTGGGCAATACCTTTTAATATTTCCACGTGGAAAGTTGTTTCACGTGTCGCGCTTTCGGATACCTACGCGTGGTAGCATTACCGGGGGCGACCTACGCCGTTCTCCGGAAACTCGTCCACCCACCTTCGACCTCGCCTCTTTGCATTCGCCAGAACACACCGGAGAAGTTGGCTGTCGCCAACCCGAACCTGCACCCGAGAATCGAGCCTTTTTGACAGTCTCGCGTCGAGTTCGGATCGAGTCCTTCGATCCTCAGAGCATTCTTCCTCCGAGGGCCCCGAAGAGCCCACAGAGACTCCGAGGAGTCTATCAGACCCTGAAGAGTCCGTAGACAATTAGTCAAATTGGGACAGTGTTCACAGACAATCGGAATATAGTGGATTCAGTGATTATTTGAACCTCTGCAGGAGGAGACATCTGTGTGATCCGTGTGATCCGCTAAGTGGACCCAGTTTGATGTCTTCTGGAAATTGAGTTTAGTTCGAGAAGATTCAAAGGAGCTCAGAAGGATTGATCCTCTTAGAGGTATTTTATTGGAGCAGCTTTGTTGGTTCAGTTGTGGCCAGTATCTGTGCGATGAGTGGATCCAGTATGATGTTCTCTGGAAACTTACATCACTTTGGAAAGATCGTGAAGGAGACCTGGGGAGGTTATTAAAGGAATCTTTTGAGATTGTCCTTGATCGACTCAGTTGTGGTCAGGATTTATAATTCTTGTCAATTTTCGTCTTGCTCTCAGGGAACAATTTTCACACTATACTCTCCAAAGGCTGATCATTTATTGCTAATCCTCTATTTTCATCTTATAAGAGTCTGACAAATTCGCCTAAAATATTTCCACGACAAATGACCATCCCATAAAGTGTTTGACCACCTAAAAAGTGTTGGTTCCGATGCCTAACTGAAAAAGAACCGAGCTAGAGTTTCTGAAGATAATCGTGTGTTCTACAGCTGCTGAAAGACTGATCAAAATTAGGGACTCGTGCAAGAGGGTGGTCGACGGATGTCGAAGGGTTAGCCAGGCCGGTAAAAGGCCTTGATCAGAGTAGCATAAGCTGCGCCATAAATGGCGATCACTGCTGTCTCGAGTTGCCTGGGCCCCCCGCCCTTGCCACCAGGCAAACGCTTTCTACAGAAGTCCTCGAAGAAAATGTCCTCGACGTACAAGAGCTTTCGGGACCCGGCGGTGGAGGCCTGGCTGCCGACCGGGATCTTCGATATGTCCAGGACAAGGACTAATCCCAGGGACACCGTGGATAAGCCACTGTTCGCGATAGGGGCTAGCAATTTGTTCCGAAGTTGCTCCGAGGGCAACCTGGCCGCCCGCAAAACCGCGCCGCTGTCCGCTACTCCTCTCGATAAGTGTATCCAGGCGATTTATGGCAGTTGGAGGAACCTTATGCACCGTAAGTGTAACGCTCTCTTGCTGGCGTCCGACTAATCGTCGGTGAATATAGGCCGAATAAATTAGACGACGGCTGCCGGCGATGGCAGCCTCTCCGAGTCATTAAATCGGAACTTTTTCCTTTTTCTGGGCCCCGAGGAGGGCTCAGAAGAGCCTTGAAGGACCTTGAAGGGACCCTGAGGACTTCGCGCACTGCGGGTCGTTGCCATTGAACGTCGAAGAGTATTTTAGTTAATTGTTGGCTGGGAGATAATGTTAAATTTGTTTTAATTGATTTTTATGGAACCTTTACCAATATGTTCGTGGCGTTTTTCTGAGTAAAATGAGTACCCACAGTTGGTAACGGATGTGTCATCCGAATGGTTTCTTTCAGGTAATCATTTTACTCTGAAAAATGTCACGGATATTACGATGAACGTTTTTATTTATTTTCATCTAATCGAGAACGTCATTAAGGCTAGTTCAATTAAATGCAAATAGATTTTCAAAAGAAGACAGACTCATTTCGAAATGACTTGTGCGAACTACATTTCGGGTGATCGCATAATGCAAGTACATCTTTCTCTGGGACCACAATGGACGAGAATAAATAATCAGGTCATAGACAATCGTGGAATGAATTGAATTCGACTTTCAGGTTAATTCTCCGACGCGTTCGATTGGATCGTGAAAGATTCTAGTGTAGCAATCATTGGACTTGAAGAAGAATTATTATTCAATGAACTGGGCGTTACTTAATCTTTTCTCGCCCGGCCTACGTAACGTTAGGAGGATTGGAATGCATGGAAAAATCAATGGACACATACATAGTCAATGAAGAACTGAACTTTTTTATTATCTTACGGTGTGGAGGAGTATTTATGAATCAATGATGACGTGGAAGAATTTCAGTTCCGAATGATTGCTTGCGGAACGGAATATATTACTGTCATCGAGTAGATAATTAACGTGCTTCGTTTTTGTAAATCGAGGTGACACTGTTGCCTTATTTTCTGCAGCTTTCCTCGAATCTTATTCTGTTCGTGATCTACATATTTTCAAGGATATTTTTTTTACCGGTGATCAACTAAATATTTTTCATTGAAAAAACTGCAGTATACTCTTAAAACATTCATTGATAGTACAACAAATTTTAAAATCGATATGTCCGATGAGTCTTGTTAAAAAAATTATCAAAGTCATTGGTTTTCTACTTTCAAAGTTCAATGTATTGTATTATACATAATATAAAATATTTTTAACGTTGATCAAATCAATGTTTCTTCTTGAAAAGATTTCTGTACGTTCTTGGAATATGCACGATCCTTTAAAAAATTACTGAGGTGTTCTCTTTTCACCGTGACGGTTGTCAGTCCGCTTAAAAAGGACGCGGTCTGATCTCAGGTTTTCCATGTTAGCGTTGTTAATTGGACGATTTTCGTGCAATCTCTTCGCCGAACTTCTGACACACTTGTCCGAGCTTCTGTCTGACAAGTCGTCACGCTGCCTGCCGTAAACTCGTTGACCCAACAGGTGTATCTGTCGTAGACCGGGTACACACGGATCTGCTCTCGAGGTAGTCCGTCTACCTGCGGCGTTCGAATCCTTTCATGGGATTCTAAACACCGATTATTATACGGGGTGTCCTCGAATTAAAATCGAACCTAAAACAAGCGATTCAATATCGAACGTCAACAAAACGTGAAATCGTCAAGTGCTTAAAAAAATTAGAAAGAATTTAATTGAACGTGCAATCTGTTACACAGGAATTTTATTTAATCCACCAGTTTTATTTATTATTATAGATCAAATTATTGTTATCACAGGTCGAAATAAAATCGAGAGACAACATTCTTGTATTCGCTACGATAGTACCGGAATCAGCAGTTCAATTCCACATGACCTAATACTTACGGAGATATTTTTAATAGAACCTATCGTTTATGGGACGATAGCGTGCTTGTGTTAACTATAACGGCGAGTACACGATGCACTGGCTCAGTGAAAGTTCTAATAATATCTCGATAAGTAATAATTTCAGGCCGTATATGCCATCGCACTTTCTCAGCGAGGCTGCTGAAGTTCTTTCTGAAACAGTAAATCCCTCGATCTTTCCTCTCGATGCGCGAAAAATCTTTTATAGTTAACTACGTTATACTTTAAACAGTCAGTTGTTAAATTTATTTCAGCAAATCGATGAAGCACAATTTGTATAATAATTTTTATACTCGATTTTCAATTGGAAATTTATAAACAGGAAATTATTCAAGCATCGATTAAATTTTTAGATATGCTCGTATAGTTAACTACGTTATGCTTTATACAGTCAGTTGTTAAATTTAGTTCAGCAAATCGATGAAGCACAATTTGTACAATAATTTTTATACTCGATTTTCAATTGGAAATGTATAAACAGGAAATTATTCAAGCATCGCTTAAATTGCTAGAATTCTTGGTGTTCAATTTGATAAATGCAATTCCAAGTCTTCGATTCTTACTATTTCAGTACAGCATAGATTTCCTTTTCCGTGGGGAGCATTACCGTGATCCTTTCAGAATTGAGGACAACAATAGTTTAATATTTCGAACTCAAAAATTAAAGAGACTTTCGTCCACGAGAACATTTTCCCCATGGGGCAATCTAGACTGCTCCCAGGAGCACTGTTCTAATTCCATAAAAATCTAGAACATTAATAGCAACTTCTATCGTTTCGATGTTAAACTTACAAAGTAGGAAGTATCCATTTCTCGGTTTCCAAACACTGTTACTCTACCTCCATCAAAATCGAGTACACGAACAGCTTATTTCGTCGCCTGATCAAACTTGCAAAGTGTAGAATCTGTTTTTTTCCGAGGTCATGTGCCCGTGAGGGCAATCCGGAGCGCTCCGAGGTCAAAGAGCATCGGATGGGCCTTAGGACAGTTAGCCAGCTAGAAAGACACTGTAGCACTCGCGTCCTTTGTGTCCGTTCGCTGTATCATCATCTTGCGGCGACACCGTTACGTCAGCAAACGCTCGCCCATACGATTGCCTGTCGCAGCACCATCGTTCAGCTTGCCTCTGCCAATCACCATTAACAGCGCTCGTATAATACGATCGCATCATACGAACGGTTAGCCTCGTGCTGCACACACCAGGCTCGAATACACTGTTTCGAATTCTTCGTGGCTCTGCTCTCTCGTCTAACGAGCCTAATGTGCCAATAAACGCTGATCGTTTCGAAATTTTCGGTGCCAATTTTCTCAATTGATTATGCCCCGTCGCGAACCACTCAAAACCCTCCGTTTACCGAACACTATACCTCGAGAGACGCTCCGGTTCCTCAACCCCGAAAAATCAAGTTTTTTTTATCTTCTGCTAATCTTTTTAAGCATTATAAAATTGGCTGAATCAAATATAAAACAGTAAAAGATTAGAAAAATCGAGAATATTGTTATGATGTTTTCAATATGTATAGAAATGATTTATTCAGCGATTAAGTGAATTTTTATTTAACTCCTGCTGCCCGAAATCGTTGAAAAATATCTTTATTTTGCACAAAGATCCGCAGTCTAGTAATGATTTACTGTCTGTTTGTGTTTATTAATACACAGTATCATTGATAGCAGATTGAAATATTTTTAACACTGCTAATGATAAGCGAACAAAATTATTTTATGTATAGAAAAGATCTATTTAGCGATTAAATGAATTTTTATTTAACTCCTGCTGCCCGAAATCGTTGAAAAATATCTTTATTTTGCACAAAGATCCGCAGTCTAGTAATAATTTACTGTCTGTTTGTGTTTATTAATACACAGTATCATTGATAGCAGATTGAAATATTTTTAACACTGCTACTGATAAGTGAACAAAATTATTCTTTATTTATTGCTTACAAAAATGTCACAAGATTACACGTGCTATTCGGTTCGAACAGTGTCTATTCACTTGTGTGCATTAACTAAATCTATGTAATAGTTGAAAAAGATGGAGAGTGGTGGTTCACTGGCAAGTATAAGGTGTGGGAACGAGGAGAAGGAACATAAATACTGGTTGAACGAAGAAGAGGAGAAATGTGAGCCGTGTGGGGACGAAGGGACGCAGGAACATTCGATACAGCGCGCAGCAGGATAATACAGGATAAAGAACCGATGGGGGCGGAGGATTAGAGTGGCGGTTAGGGTCTCTTCCTACCTTGACGGTGTCGAAAAATAATGCGACTTTTGGGAATTTTTTCGAACAGAACCGGTAAAGATTTCAATTTGAAAATTTCTGACTGGATTTAGCAGTCTTCGGAGATGAAGAAAGTATTTTCTCTCTTCAAAAAGATCGATTAGGGGATGCTCGTTATGAGACCTTCTTTAAACCTGGTATACACAACGATACCACATATCAATTTTAAACTCTGTGGTTAGATTTAGAATAATCTTCGAGGACCATAAAAATATTTTTCTTTGCAAAACTATATACAAGTTACTATTTTCTCTCTTCAAAAAGATCGATTAGGGGGTGCCCGTTACGAGACCGTCTTTAAACCTTGTATACACAACGATACCACATATCAATTTTAAACTCTGCGGTCAGATTTAGTATAATCTTCGAGGACCATAAAAATATTTTTCTTTGCAAAACTATATACAAGTTACTTTAAGTGAAGTAAGTTTTTCTATAGCTTCAGAGAGTATGATGTTTCGGGATTCCACTTTTCGAGATGTAAAATTGAAGGGGAATGCACAAAAGGTCGATTTTTTGAAGCCGCCACAATAGTGAGCGCCCTCAAGAGTGCTAAAGTCGAGAGACGGAAGAAGAGGAGAAGCAGAAGAACGAGAGTTAGAAAGAAGGAAACACGGGAACAAAGATTGAAGGGAGTGAAGAAGTGGAGAAAGGAATCGATATGTGCGTGAAGAGAAGAGCATGAAGCACACGGCTGGCGACCATAAGTCGCGGAATACTTGGGGCTTCTTGCACAATAAAATTCGACGATTTTAATATTCGTGGAGCATAAATTTATTTTTTCCCGAATTAACACCTACAATATTCTTGAAAATTTTCGATCAAACTTTCGGAGCAGAGAAAAATAATTGGACAACTCCTACCGTTATAAATATTTTTCTCGATTACTGTTTCAGATATTTTGACGAATCAAAAAACAGAAAAAATAAAGTAAATATTTCTCTTCCCATATTTAAGTAAGAACTTTGTTTATGAATATCTCAAAAACTATTGAGTGTTAGCGTCTATAATGGTATATATTCGTAAATGGGAGATCGAGATCTATAAGTATACAGAGTCTCAACTAAATCGGTGTGACAACGTCCTTGCACTCTCCTTGTGAGAAAAGACACTCGCAATTTTAAGGATGAAAATGTACATTCTAAAGGAAACCGAGTAGCAACCACAGTATAATCCTGCAGAAGGACACCGTTATCAAAGCAAGGACTAAGACCGTGTGAATAGCAATGCGTTAAGCCGTCGGCTATTTATGCCAATCACAGCAGAATAACGAGTTTTATCTGCAATGTTGCAAGCAGACGTCCAAGGCGATGGAAGAACGCATCCGACTCATAGACCCGTTTCTGATTCACACGTATAACTTACTCGTCGATCAATAGTCATCCGCGGTGTATTGTGTGCTATCACACGTATTTGCATTCTCCGTTTTCCGCATGAACGTTTCACAAAGTCACATCCGCGTTCCGGCGAGCGAGCTCGTGTTAAGTATCGCTGGCTGCGTCAGAGCATTCCTTTTCGCAAACTTGAAGAGTTTTGTCTCGAAGAGCAACGTCTGCCTGGGACGAACACATTCGCGATACGTCACGTACGGATTTCGATGAAACTGCGTGTCCATATCGGGTTTCAGCTCTGACGGTTCTCGACAATTGCTCTTCGAGACTTATGGCGACGCGGAAAATTGGCAAAACTGCACTTTCCACCTCTACACCGCAGAAACAATAGCCAACCGAGCTCTTTCACTTATCGAATATTAACGATGCGCCGTTCCAATGAATACACTGCGAAGTTCATGCTTTTGATAATTCTTTAATCAACGTCTTATCAACAAATCCGTGACATTTTCCTGAGTGACACGAGCACCAACATGACATACTTCGGAGCTTGCTTTGATTGTTTATTAAACAATCTTGATTGTGGATTAAACAATGTTACGTCGGTGCTCATTTTACTCGAAAGTCATCGAAGGCCCTTCTCGATGTGTTTCCAAAATAAAGATACTATTAATTTTCATTTCAACGTATTATTAACCCTTCCTATATAATAAATAGTAATATATAGTAAATATATAGCAAACGTACATAGTAAACTAAGAATGTTTTCTTACTATTCCAAATTATGTTTATTTTTCTGAAAACGTTTTAATTTTTTTCAATATTTTTCTCTTAAATAAAACACAAGAACAGACCTTTCAATTTTTTCATCCCAATTAAAAAAATCATGCAGTGAAGGGTTAAATACATTATTAATTTTCATTCTGGATTTATTTATAAAATAGAAGTATTGTTAATTTGGATGTTACGTAGAAATGAAAATATGACGAGGTTCTTCGTACATTGAAAATCCGCTCGTGCTATAAACGCATAAAGATCACCATTTCACTAATGAGGGATAATGATTTTCGCAAAATCCATCCCCACGTCCTTAACATTACCGTCATGCCCGGTAATGGTGCTCATTAGCCACTCCCAAAGGCTGCGGTCGCAATTATTTTTACAATATCGACTGGAACCGATGAAAATCCATAACAATAAAATTTGTACTGCCATTCCTGATGGCAACCACCATGATACCCTAAAAACTACCCTCTTCTCGAGGGTCCAGACGGTTCGTTATTGCCGTCTAACTACCCGGCTTTCATCACCGTTGAAAGAATAATCTTCGAGCGAACCGACGGGAAGAATAGTTATTCGGCTTTGTGATTCCATTGCCACGATGTTCTCGGACGTCCACTCACTATAGTCGTTAATCGACGTCGCGCTAATGGCCTGATTAATAACGGGAGCGCGTGCGCAGTTCTGTTGGTCACTCGGCCTCAGTTAATGAAACGTGCCCTTTGTAGTAAGTATCGTGGGTGCACAACCATAAATTCGTGTGTTCCGCGGTCCCTGACAGAGCTCTTTTTTTCACCCAAGGTCAGGGGATTTAATAGTTATGCTTCGATACGGATAAGACTGCCTTTGTGAATTTTTTAAAACAATACTTTTAAACATCTAAATTTACAACTTTGTGGTCAGATTTAGAAATCTTTGAAGTATAGAGAAATAGTTTTTATGTGTAAAAATATAAACTAGAGTGGCCATTATTAATATAATCTTTGGACCTTGATGATAAAACAGTAATGCGATCTTCGAGAATTTTTTAAAACAATACCTTTAGACATCTAAATTTAAACCTTTGTGGTCAGATTTCGAAATCTTTTAAGTATAGAGAAATAATTTTTATGTGTAAAAATATAAACTAGAGTGGCCATTATTAATGTAATCTTTGGACCTTGATGATAAAACAGTAATGCGATCTTCGAGAATTTTTTAAAACAATACCTTTAGACATCTAAATTTAAACCTTTGTGGTCAGATTTTGAAACCTTTTAAGTATAGAGAAATAATTTTTATGTGTAAAAATATAAACTAGAGTGGCCATTATTAATGTAATCTTTGGACCTTGATGATGAAACAGTAATGCGATCATCGAGAATTTTTTAAAACGATACTAATATTTTTCTGGGACTAGTAGTCCACTTATTAACTTCCCGATTTTGTAGGGAAGTTATTGTAATTACCATGCTTATATTAGTTTGCCATGTTGTTTGTTGTATGTATCAAATCTTGTAAACGAATTTTAAGCAACTTTCCGAAGAGCTAGAGACTTGAAATTTTAAACATAGCTCGGAACTGAATGACAAAGCAGTATTAAAAATAATTTAAAAAAGAACTGCGTTTAGGAGATAAAAAAATCTCAGAAGAGTATCTCAGCGGGGGAATCTCGGCCTTACTAAATACTCGGTAGTACGACCAGTATTACTGTATATCTTGCGTTCTATTTAAAAAAGACTAAAGATGCACTAATAAGGAGAAAATAATTTTTTTAGATATTAGTGACTATACCAAATATATATAATAAAAACTTTTTAAAACCACGCTTATATTAAAATGCACTAAAAGGGAGAAATTAATTTTTTTTATTATTATTGACTATAAATAAAAGCGTGAAGCGCCCCCGAAGACTATGTTAATTTTGTTTAGCGCTCCACGCTTTTATTTATAGTTACTAATAATTTAAAAAAATAATTTCTCCCTTTTAGTGCATTTTAATATAAGCGTGGTTTTAAAAAGTTTATATATATATATTTTTGGTATTCAATAGTCCGAATTAACTGAAACAGTGTACAACAGTTGGGAAGAATTAGCGTGTTTTAAGCCAGGCGACGCGAGAAGAGCGGAAGCGAGCCTGCGATTTTGTAGAGGACTATGAATAGTAGAAAGCGCTAACGAAAAAATAGCGCTAATGTTAGGAGCATTAAGTACTTTCTAAATCGGTGAAGGGTGGATCTCTTCAAAACCGGAAACTACTTGTCCGATCCTCCAGAAATAGAGCAACCATATGCGCGGGATTATACAGAAGCGTTAGGCACGAACCGAAGACAAGTGCACCAAAGATAGCTATCGTGGTGAAACCGTGATCATCTTCCCATCTGCCGATGAAATTAACAGACCCTCAAATTTAATCGTCAACATGGAATATGTTAATAATTTTTCTGGTTGCTTCGACTGTTCGAAACTGCTATGGCCTATTTAACAATCCTCGAAGATATACAATTAAGAATAGAGTTATTAAAAATTTTCACTTCCTGCATGTTCTAATTCCAAGAGGGCTGCGATCTAATATTGAATAAGTGCTAAGTCAATAAATAAATAAGCTATTACAGCTACGTGAGCGGTAAGCTAGTTCCATTAATGCAGTTAAAGTAGGAAGCAATTCAATAGGGTCTGTATGACCAAACGACCCCCACCATCTAGCCAGTTAAACGTTCTTCTAGTCCTCTTTAGATAAGGTTCGATTCTGCTAACTCACAGACACATTAGAAAATTTATTTTCACAAAGCACATTCCCAACAGAACAATATATATAATATATTATTTTATATATATATGTATATTATGTATATATAAATTATTATATATATAATCCAATACGTAATTTGTTAACAATTTAAGCCTCTCTTTAAACGCAATTCGTAGTTCGAAAATGAAATGTAGATTTTACCGTGAAAAGAACTCTTTCTACTAATAAAGCTATAATTGACCTTCACAATATGTGGTTGACCATCAGAATATATATTCCTTGAAACCATACAATTTTCGTTTGAAACATTTCTTGTCGTCACCAACGGTTTGGTAAATACTCGAACAGGACACCCGGTATGCTTATGGCAGTCTATATTATTATTGTCAGTTATCATTCTGCATATTACTTATCGTATTACAACAGTCCACGGCTCGTCCGAGTTAACTCGGATGCGAGAAGGGTAACCGCTGCCTAAGCAGCCCCGGCCGCAGCCGATAATAATAATAATAGGAACGGCATAAGTGATTGAATAATAAAGAGGATATTATTATTTGTTTGCAGTTGGCGGCATGAACCGGCCGTCCAAAACAGTAACACAGGCGAAGAAAGTGGCACCGCCGGCTGTACCCGACGTGTTTCGACATTCCGGCTCCTCTTTTGGTTCCGCTGGTTATGCGAGCAGCGAGGATAGCTGTTTCCTGCCCGGAAGTGGTCCTGGAGGAACGGCGGACGATGGTTCGTACGGGATGCCCTCTGGAAAGAGTCCCGGACCGATTTTCACTCATCCCGGATTTGCGTTCCCTGCGGTCGTCGGGAAATACGCCCATGCCGAGGACCAAGGTATTTCATCTCCTACTAAAACTCGGCAATCCTAATGCTAAAAAACTTTTTAAAAACCACGCTTATATTAAAACGCACTAAAAAGAAGAGAATAATTTTTTTTAGATATTAGTGACTATAAATAAAAGCGTGGAGCGCTAAACTATATTAACGTAATCCTCGTGGGCGCTCCCGTCCATAAATCACCGGACACCTATTCAAATCTGGATACCAACGATTTCTTTTTATTAAAGGACCTATACTATGGATAGGCAGCGGATCTTCATGCAATTATGGCTTTTGAAAATTTGCAAAAATGCTAGGATATTAAATATGACAGAATTTCGTGTGATTTTAATTTATTTCAGATCTAAAACGGTTACTACCACGGAAAATACGATTCTATTTTATTCCACTTTCTTCAAATTCGTTCATAAAAATTGAAAATTACATAAACATCCGCAGTATAATTATGAAACAAAACTGGTACTTACCAATTTGATCTAATAAAATATCCTATATTTTCGAATTCTTTTTTAAGTGGGATAACTGTTTTCCAATTTGGCTTCTAGAGCTGTTCATAATCACCCCTCAATTTCTTAATCTCTCTTTTCCAACATTTATTCAAATAGAATATGTATTTTGCATTCAAATATTATCATATAATACCTAGATCTAATTAAATTAAAATAATAAAATCAAGCTGGAAGCTTGTATTCTTTAATTACCATTTCGATATTTGAACGGGAGTGTACCATAGCAATCGCACCGTCAAAACGACGAATTCTGATATTTTAAATTCACGATTATCGATATGGTAAACGTTAATGTCTAGCTAATGATGTTTTGTTTTTTTTTTATTGTAGGAATCGACATGACTCAGAGCCCCGGAAGAGACAGTCCAGGCAGTTCAGGATCAGGTTCTGGTTCCAGGCATTCTACAGCTTCATTGGATTCCGGCAGAGCCTCCGGATATCACCTGGGTCCCAGGGGACCCGGCGCACTCGCTTCGTCTCCCAGATGCTCCATAAGCTCGCTCGGCAGCCATCCCGACAGACCGGCGGATCTTGACGTCGTTCATGCTTGGCTGACCGAACTCCAATTCGAGGAATACTCTCCTTTGTTTGCTTCAGCTGGTTATGATCTTGCTACTATCACGCGCATGACGCCCGAGGACTTAACAGCCATAGGTACACAAAACGCTCGAGCAAAACAGACTTTTTGTCACGTTCACGGAATTACCATTATACCTCATGCTTCTCGAAATGATCCTTCGAAAAGGAGATGATGTACAAAAATTAATGTACATATTGCATAGTGTCCATACCGTTTCTAGAACTGTAAAATGATTTCCAAGAGTAAATAACGTTCATCAGAGACGCGGTGATATAGTTGTCGCATATGAAACATCCGAGTTTTAGCAATGACATTAAACAAACGCAATTTTGTATACCCAATGTATCTAGAAATTTCAAGTTTCTTGATGCTTATTGAAGCTTATTCTTGATTATGGTAAAAATAAGATGTTATAGTCATTCACGTTTTTTATTTACAAGATTGTTATGATTGTAAGCTAATTAATCACCACATTTTTACCAAGAATCACCTAAAAATTAAAACTAAGAATTAAAACTGAGCATAGGATATTAAGGATTAGTTTTGTACTTCAAAGTTTTATATAATAAACTTATGGACTGTATTATTTATTTCTTGATCGAAAACGTTTTATAAGAGCCGCATTCTAAAATCGGACATTTCATATACAACAACCTAATATTCATACGTTCCTCTGGTCGAGGTAATAAGGGCAACCATTTCTCTCCGGGAAAGGTACAAACAGTGACACGAAAGTCTGCCACTTGAAGGGTGTATATTCCCCTTTCTTCTTCTCAACGCGTCTCTAGCTGTCTCTTATCTGGAGGCTGGAAGGTGTATTACACGAGTACGGTAGAAGGATGAGGAGAGACGTGCCTCCCCTCGAGCGGCAGATTTTCATGTCATTGATTATACCACCAGCACTTTTGTATATCTGTGTCTGGCTGCTTCTTGTCACTCGTGCCTCCGCGCACCGCCTGAAACGGGAATTATTGGACATACAGGACAGATATGAGATATCCGTGGCTTTCATGGCCCGGCTGCCTAGCATAGTACTTTTGGATGCAAGCCATATAACCCCCTTCCCCTTTCCTTTTTGGAACATGATTTTATTGTTTCGCACGGCGGTGCAGCTGGCTTCATCTGGATCTGCTGACGCGCGCGACATTGATATCTTCTCTCACGCCACAGATCATTTAGTACCAGTCACGGTTCTCTTGATTAGTCATCTAGCCTAATTAAAAAAAATCGCAACAAAGATATACCCTCTTATCTAACTGTTCCATCTGTTGCGTAATCTCCGCCGAATCGTTCTCATGGATATTTTATCAATTTGATGAGTAGATTGCGGATTCTTTTGCAAAGTAAAAATATGTCACATCGATTGCGATCAACTTTTATTTTGTACGAGTTTGTGTGTAAATTGGTAAATGGCTATCCGATACAGAGATTAATTGATGTTTGTGTGTTGGCAGGAATTAAGAAGCCAAACCACAGAAAGCGACTGAAGGCAGAAATAGATAATTTAAACATCGGGGACGGTTTGCCGGAGCACATTCCTGGCTCTTTGGAGGAGTGGCTTCGACTTCTACGACTCGAGGAATATCTTGGCGCTCTACATCAACAGGGTATGCGCTCAGTCGAAGACGTAACGACTCTCACTTGGGAGGATCTCGAGGATATTGGTATTGTGCGGCTGGGCCATCAAAAGAAGTTATTGTTAGCTATTAAGAGAGTCAAAGATATCCGCGCCGGTAAACGTATACAGCCGCTCGATCTTGCCCGGTTACCGCCTCATCCTGGTCAAACACAGGTACATCATTCACGTGTACAATAGAAATGGAACAACTCTGTCCAATTACAATTATACAGAATATTTTTATTTTTCCTTACACGTATCAATGGAATCGCATTTTCAGGACGTAGTGATTCAACGGGCAGGTCCAGATCTGCCATCTCCAGACGAAGACTGTTCGTCACCAGTCCTGAGGTCTTTCCAACGAGGAGGAAGCGACACAACGTCTGGCACCGCATGGAGAAGTATGTACGCTGCTTTGCCAACCGATTACAACATGGTTGGGCGAGCCGGTTCGCGAGGAAAGTCCTTGGAGAGCTTAGAGGACGCGCCCCTCGGGTATCCACCATCGCCGGCGCCTTCCGCGCATCCTCAGCCCATCGAATGGCGTCCACGTAGCTTCGAGGATGGTGATCTGACTCCTACAAATGATAATTCGATCGTTGAAGCCGGCGGTGGAACGCTTCCACGTCCTAGACATTGCCTTGTTCGTCCGAGACCCGTTGCTAAGGTAATGATTGCACTCCGGGAGGCAGTGCAGCAAAGTACTTTCTGTCTTATAATAAGTAGTTTAGGACCTGTATAGTAGGGTGGTCCTAGTTCCTCGGCTTTCGATGTTCTCTGGTCTCGTCTCCCTAAATCAGCGGTTTCTCACCGTTACGCTGCTACTCCTCACAGAAAAGAATTATTTCGCGCGCCTCCCTACGTTAGACACGTTTCAAATAATAAAAAAACTTTATTAGAAAACAGTGTAAACTACAAATTAATTTTTGAATATTTGAATGTTATTGGCGCGCTGGTACGATCATTCTTGACAATAGTTAAGCTATTTTGCAAATTTACATAAAATATTTCGACGTTTCGATCCACAATTTGGATCATTTTCAAGAACCTTATTTCATTGTAATTGCGTCTGTAAGAATTCGTTTCTAATTAATACATGGTTGTTAGACCAAATTCAGAAAAAGGAAACAATACCTTAAAAACCCAATCAGCAGAGAAAGAAAAAAGAAGAATATAAACAATTATAACTTGTATGAATACTCACTTGCTTAACCCAAATTAGTTATTAATTTAAATTCTCTAGAGTTTGTGAGAACGCATGTTGGTTCCATGCCGGTGACATGTGGACTGGGCAAACGTGACGATTTGAAACTATTAGGAATCAGAGAACATTGGTCTCCGTATTGGCCAATCAATAAAAGGCGCTAAAACTTGAAACGTAGACAGAGATCCAACATACTAATGCTGTTTCTATACCAATCAAAGTTGTTGGTATAAAAGAAAAAATAGACATTCCATTTACTTTTGATAATAAACTATAGGAAACATGTATTGGAAAAAAAAGCGAAAGAAAAACAAATTAATATTTATTTGGAAAATACTAGCCAAAAGCCATATTTTGCAGTTTATAATATAACGAAATGACTTGGCCCGGTTTGCAGGTCGCCGCAACACCAGGGCAGTTCAAATCACTGCCGAGAGACTTCGACAACAAATATCAACTGACATACGGGCTCGAAAGCAGTCCGCATCTTCCAAAACGTTGTCCCCCGTCTCCCCCAAGACGTCAGAGTTCTAGAGAAAACAGTTCTTCGGTTGTTGGGGTTGGGGGACCGCCGGTCGGCGACGTTGTGATAGATTGCAGCGGACCAGTACCAACCGCATCCTGCGAGGATCACCACATGCATCATCATCAACATCATCATTTGCTCCATCACCCCTCACCGCCGCCACCAGCGCCTGCAGCTGCACCGTCAACACCGCCGCAGATGAACCGGCCGCCTTCTTCCATGTCCCGTTCTTGGGGAAGTGTCAGCGCTAACGTGAACGAGGAACACGAATTGATAGCTACTCTTGCTTTACAACACCGTAATGGTTCTGACGCCAGCTTTAAGGTACTTCGTTTTTAGGATGCCTTCTTATTACAGACCTTCGTACAGGTTGTAACACTTGGAACATCACACTGATAATAGATAAAAATGTTCGGGGAAAAATGATCAGTATTCTGCTAAAATTTATCAATTAAAAGATACTATTTTTTAATGCTAGATTTACAGGACGTGTGAATTGACTAAAAATTTGGATAGATAGATTCTCTCGTTGATTTAACAAATGTAACGTAAAATAGTCACAACTCGGTGCTCCGTAAGGATAGTATTAAAGAATTTTAATTTTATATGTCATGTTATAATTCTTTTGTTTTTCTTTTAGACGCAATATATGTTTTCTTTATGAAAGTGATCCACATAGAGATCGAAACGTCAAGATACATGTTTATCGAACCTGCGCCGAAATCATAATTTCATATTGACTTTCCGATCGAGAAACAAACTTCACCAGTATTAAAGAATGTCGTGTCTTTTGCAGTCAAGCTCCAGCACAGAATCGGATTCGCTTCCTTTCGCGAACGAGAACGCCGGGACAATAAAGCAGAGGTCCGCGCGAGCCCAGGAGTACGCGAGCAACAACGCCGGCAACAACATGCAGAGCCACTTGATGAGCCATCATACTAGCAGCACCGAGCCAGCGGACGTGTTAAACGACATCGGGAATATGCTAGCGAATCTCACCGACGAACTTGATGCCATGCTCGAGGAAGAGAAACGCCAGGGTCTGAATTCGTAATCGCCATTGTTTCCGTCATCGTCTTCTTTTGAATCGCGTTAACCCTAAACGTTGGCTACAAGAAGAACATACACATACACACATACAGCTTCTGCTGCGAACATATATTCTTCTCTCACAGTACGGCGCATGTAACGAGAGCGAACGCCTCGTTGTTTGCAAACATTCGTATAGAAATGAATTCGTGTACGAATTTCTCGAGCTCTTCGACACTTTGCAACGATCTTTCGAACGCGAGCATAACCCGGCGCTGGACACAAAGCATTCATTACGTTTCATTGCATTAACAACTACAAACACACGTTACATTACACAGAAGAAAAAGAAAAGATACTACTATCCTGTTATATCATTGTATGAGTTAATGTAGTGGGATTGTGTTCCTCCACCGGCGTCTTTTAATCGTATCGACTCGTTTAAACGATCCGTTCGTTTATTGTTTTATTTTCTTTATTTTATTTTATATAGAGCAAAGCTTCTTATTTTTCTACGAACGTATTGCGAACTTTTCCTCATGAAGTTTCCAGAGACTTAAAACGTTAAACGATCTTTGTGATTTCATTTGCTTCATGTACTTATTACTATTATTATAATCTTTATTCTTATTATCGTATTGCTTTAAATTGTTCTCTTTATGTTCTCTCTGACGACTCCCCCCCCTGTTAGTATCGCGAGACCACGCCCACCCTAGGTTCTCCGGCAAGTTATTTTGTAATTCAACGACGAATCATCGCACGGAAGAGAATAACACGTGAAATAATGTTTAACGAATAAGTATGAGTAATACTTATGCCTTATGAAGAAAAAAAAGAAGAAGAATAACTATGAGAAACATAAATGTAGTTTAGTTCCATATACTAAGGTTTACACTACACTTACACAGCACAAAGACTGATGTTTCTCTGGAAATTTCATTACTATGAAACATATGTATACATTCCAGCTAGTATATTTCCTTTTCCACTTCCGTCCTTTGCTAAAACGATAGCATGTTAGATTGGGACCTTCATAACTGTTGGACTGTTAGACGTTTTTGAAGTTAGTAACGGTACAGAGAGAAAGAGAAAGAGAGGAGTCAAATTCCGTGTCCCCTTTTCCAAAAAAAAAAAAAAATGAACGTAATTCTTCCAATAACTGTCAATGAAGAATACTACCGAATCGAGTTGTTTTTTGATAATGAAGCATAATTATATAACTTCGCCTATATTGTGGTACAATTTCTATAAGAGTGTATGATAGTTTATACAAACGAGAAAGAAACAAAAAAAAAAGAAAGAGAAAGAAGTAAAGAAAAATTGACATCTTCCATTAATTGAACTTCGAATGGGTTCTCCGTGTAAGACTGAGAACGGAGCAGAGCATAGACATTTCGACTGCCAATTGAATTTTATGGACGAGATATACAGTTCAACGCAGCAACATAATGCGCTCTGTATGCCAATTAACACTTTACGTTTATTATCCGTACTAATATAGTGATGTATGTAAACTCACTATTGTTATATGGTGCACAGAAAGGGAATACCGTGCGGAATATTTGCTAATTTTCCGCGTCTACGTGAAATCAAAGTAATCATAGTAGTGGAATGTTGTCGATACAAAGTGTTCAGGTGCCCCCCCGCCCTATCCCCTAACTCCAAGTATGATGCTGATATGTACCGAGACTTGTGCGTCAAATTTTATGCGTACAAACTATTATATGACAGTTTGTGTATATGCACGCGCATCCGTACGTATGTTTGCGTATATACATTTATATACGATATTCGATAACGAACACAGAAATCGGTTCTCGAAGTTCCAAGCGTTTTTCAATGTGTACACAGTATTTATTGTTTCTTCTCGTGAAATATTGCTTTCTTTGATTGTACCGCGTTTTTGTTGTCAGTGTGTCGACAGTATTTATGCATTGGATTGGCGCGAAATAGTGGAGATTTTCGTTTTCGAATTTTACAGCTATAAAAGTAAGCCGATAATAAATAAACAACGTTGAGATAAAGTGTCACTTCAGAAAAATAGCAGAAAGTCACGATTATTTTTGCGCCATGTCCAATAATATTAATTCGAAAAAAAAAGAAACTGCTCGCGTGTGTAGTACGAAATGTTTAATTATTTCGTATACGCATGGTAGAATACTCCTATATAAATGTATATAGAGTTTCAGAGGGACATTTAAATAGCGATTAGATGTTTTACAATTCGATTAAGTAGTACGAACTTGTTATTGTCTCCGTACGAATCAGTTTCATAGTTAGAAACACTCACACGTAAACCAGTAAACAAGAAAACGAGAATAACGAATTGCAGTGAACGCGCGATTATATTATCATTCCTCTGATGTTTTATTCTTAATCAATAAATCCATGGGTCGTTAATTATATTCGAATCCAATTATGCTATATTATAAACGATGAAAAAAAGATAAAACATGAACATGTGGTAGAATATATACAAGATTTTGAAATAAACTTAAACGAAAAATAAAAAAAACACACTTAGGTTAATCGATTTAAACATCAGGGCTGCGTTATTGGCGGCCCGCAGACTTGTTAACTATTATAGGTATATAGTAGGTATATATATATACCTGGTTGGTATATATATATATTATATATCAGTTTAAGCAGTGTACTTAGGGAAAAAAAATGTTCTGCGGTGCTGCAACTTTTACGAATCTTCTTTCGCGTATCCCTTTTTCTTCTTTTTCTACGTTCGATTATTCATTGTATATCTCTACATTTATTATAAATAAGTCGGTTATATCATTTAAATCGCGGACGATTGACCGGGAAGGCAGCGCAAATTTTTTATACGCATATACAGATGCTTTATAACGTTCGATTGTGACGAATAAACAAAAGGAAACGTGCTTGAACACAATTTTTCATTGATTACCGGTGATGCTAACGCACCTAGTTATTAATTGTAAGAGTATCGACTTGCGTTTGTTCGTATACACTTAATTCGTATAAAACGATCGGATCCTCGAGCGAAGAGCTATACTGACTATAATTGTAAAAGTGTTTTTATATTTATGATATATAGTTACTTTAAGTTCTAGACGAAACAAAACGACGAAGATCGTTGTTAATGTTAAGGTTACGAATCGGGTGCAAAACACGAGTATTTATAAAAAAGAGAAAGTGGAAAATCTAAACTGTTCGAGACGAGAGGTGCGCGGAATCAATTCACAGTCATGTTTGGGATACTATGTATTTTATACGAAAAGGATTAAACAGTGACAAAAATTAAAAGATTACGACGCCGATACGAATATCGATAAATAGAGCTGCGATCAACTAACGGGGATGTAGATAATTAATAAAATATTAGCAGAAAATGAAGAAAACGTTTTATACGAACACCATGTGATCGATACTAACAATCTTCTCTTTTTTTTCATTTTTTAACAATTGACATACACAGCAGGAGGGAACGCACACTGCCGATTTTTTATACCGAAATAGTAGGTTCATATTGTCGCAATGCGAAAAAGAAAACATTAAGAATTTCGAAATTTTTACTAGTTTACAAAATACCGCCTACTCGAGGGACATTTAAAAACATTGAACGAGCATGGTTACGACTGATAATAGTTCTAACCGATTTGGATGTGTTTTGATTACGATGTGCGTATGACGAGTGCTTTTATTATATCGTCGAACGTATTGTTTTAAGCAAATCAGGCTGGAAAGACAGTAACCTATTGTTGAGAGAGATAATTCTGGTATTTATTAGAAAATATTTAAAGTCGATTCAAGCGTCGAAGCTATTATACTGACTTCGTTACTTAAAATAGTACGTTTGATCGTTTAATAAATACATGATGTATTAGAAATTTAGAGCTGTTTGTAGCACGACTCTCTCCCCTAAATTAGAGAAATACTTGTATCTTCCAATGTTTTCGATTCACTTACTGCCTTTTTTATACGAACAGTCAATAACAAACGATGAAGCGAATTCACAAATTCGCAATTATACTGGCTGAACACTTTTGGCAGCTATAACTCAAAATTCCTAAAGGCATTGCTTCTACGTGGTGTATACATATTATACATACATAAATATTATATAAATACAGAATATAGATATGAATATACGTTTATATTCATATTTCTATTAAATTATAGTCATATATAGTTTTTGTACAAACGTTTGCGTCGCTGCAGTTTTTGTTCAGCGGAATCGGTACTCGCCTAACTGCATTTTATTACAAATTCCCCCAATGGCTCCCCTCCTATTTTCCATGTTCATTTATACATATATATATATATCATTTGTTTTATCGATTATGATGCTTTCATCATAGTTCTTTGAATAAAACATATTATTAAACTTAGTTCTTAATGTTATTTAGCATTCACCTTTAAAGTATACTTTATTATTTTTTATTGAATAGGATTCTACATCAAACATGTCAAACTTATGTCACATATTAACAAATATAATATGAAATGAAAGCACTGACTTGTTATCCCTCTCTAATGATTATCTATAAAATAAAGAATCAGTAGTGAACGTAATTCAAAGACTTTTTAATTAAGGAAAACTCAATACTTGACTCTTAAATACTTCAAAACTTTATTCATCATTTATGGACTCAATGGATACCATTTTATAGTGGTTTGTTTTTGTTCCAGTGTATTACGTACGGTGTTATGAACAATTATGGTGCAGGATAAGAATTTGTGGATATGTGTGAGAACAATTTAAAAGTGAAAGGGCATTGACCCCTTCTACTCGATAGTTCCATAGGGCGGATATTAGAAATGCCCTTGTGGATTGTAACGAGTAGGTAGGTTCAATGTCGTCCAACGATTTATTAAATATTTTCATCTCGCTGGGGCCCCAAATGAGAACCAAGGTATGCGTGCATCTATTCCTTCTCCATTAAGACT
>CM052325.1:9474487-9487257 GCA_028455615.1 Lasioglossum zephyrum | reverse complement strand
AATTGCGGTGCATTTGAATTCGCACGGGCGGATCGTCATTAGAAGTTCACCATGGGAATGCACAATTAGCTGGAACGTCAGTCCCCGCGTGTAATTAACTTTTCCTGGTGTTGCGTTTGGGTCGACGGTGTGTTCAACGGCGAATATTCGACGGCGCGGTTTAACGTGTACAAAAATGATATCGTAACGGTGGATTTTCTACCAATTGAATTTGATACGTCGGAAAGAAGGGAATCACAGCGCTGAAAATCTGATGCAAGGCGCGATCATTGTACTCGGGGGATATAATTGCGTGGAGTTTTTCGCTCCGGGCATGCGACGCTTATTTACAATAAAAAGTGGTTTCGCAACAACTTAATTACACGTCTTCCGCCTCATTTCTGTCGCGTCGTCTCTTGTCTTCGGCTACACAGCCTTCTTTCATCCGGACGCGACACTGTTCTCCAAAATGGCGAACGAAGAAATTGGAGCGACGAAAGAAATAAGCTATGATTTTCATGAACATGGTTGGTTCGTAAATTCCTTGACATTTTCACTGTTTGAAATTTCACCGTATTCATTTCTGAATGCATAATGCTCACAGCCTAATAATAAACTGGCGAGCTTAATGATCCTCATTAGGGAGTGGAACGTTAGAAAATGGAGTGTTCCGCGTGCAACAGTCTGACAGTATACATATACCATCCAGTAATTGTCGGATCGGAGAACGATCGGCCTAACAATTACCAGCATTTATGACACGCGTTCTAATAGACGGATACTTGCGAAACGGATCCTCTTCTCGGTTTCTAATTGAAGAAAACGTTCGATCATCTCGCATCTGTCGCCCCGTTACCAAATCCGGCGCCATCCTGTCCGCGATCGCTTCATTACATTCTCATCACGATCATCCGCAGCTGACACACGTGTTCTGCTGGCAAGAGGAAACGCGGCAATCATTAAAAGTTGCGCGTCAAATGATTGCCGCCGCCGCGCCGGATTGTGCAAACGAGAGTAGGAGGACAAGGTGGGAGGACATTTTGCAGGATCGTTGGATCCTGCAGCTGTCCCCAATCGTCCTCGGAACGTCATCGGAATTGCTGCTTAAACATTTCAAATGATAAACATTAATAAATGGATTTTTGACATTCCGATCGCTTTAAGATAATAAGTAGTAGTGATTTACGGCGCACAGGTTTGATCTTGGGTTACAAACGTTTGGATAATTCCTACAAAATAGCTATACATAGTGTTGTGTAACCTAAGATCAAACCTGTGCGCTGTAAATCACTACTACTTGATAACATTAATAATATAAAGAAAATAATGATAATGAAAATATAATTATAATGAATTATAATGAATATAATATAATATAAACGATATAATGAATATAATATAATATAAACAATATAATGAATATAATGAATTATAATGATAATTATAATGAAAATGAAATTTTCAAGGAGATTTTTAGCGAAAATATTTTCGTATAGTGACTCAAAGTTGACAACGTTTGTCACTCTTGTTTGAGCGCAGCCTATTTTTATGGGTTCTATAATGGCTTTTCATTGGTGGTCATTATAGATCACAATACTCTGCATGGCGGTGGTCCACGTGATTTGCGACCTTCCACCTGGAACAAGACGCAACACATACTTGCCTCCGGAGCCAACGAAGGGCTACAATTACGACACGCCAGGAATACCGTTCCCAAAACCGACCACCACACGACGACCATTTTCTACGACAACGCCCTATCCAACCAGACCCATCGGTCCCAAAGCAACCACGAAGTTCCCAACAACGAGACCAACCCCTGGAACAGGGTACCCGCCCCCGGGCCCAAGGCCCACTCCGGATTTCCCGGATTATGGGCCACCAACTGGGCCAACTCCTGGTGGTGTGAGTATTCACATTATTAGTATTCATCTCCAAACAACAATATAATATTCAGTATACGAAAATTAATTTCAGAAATTGGAATATTCGAAGGTGCATATTTATTGACCCTCATACGCTCCTCGAAAATAGCTGCATGAAAAAAGACTAGGATAACAATTCACCAATTTTTATTTTACACGTTAAATCGACACATTGTGTTTCATTTGTAGCGTCACATTTTAAAGAAATACATCTGTCGAGGCAGCCATAAAAGAATGGGTGAATTTTCACCCTGAGGAACGTACGAGGGTGAAACGAATGAAGAGTCAAGGAAATGATGACTTAAACCCACCCTAATTTCATATGGACTTCATTATGGTTCATTTTGGACAATCTAGTCCAACGTTAATGGTCAAAAAAGTAATGATGAAAATTTGTTTCAGCACGATCATCATCACCACGAGCCAGGCATGCCGTTCGACTTTAATTACGCGGTGAAGGAGGACGCGTTCGGGAATGATTATTCCCACAATGCCATCAGCGACGGAGACATCGTCCGCGGGGAATACAGAGTCCAACTTCCCGATGGAAGATTGCAGATCGTCCGGTACACGGCCGATTGGAAGCATGGCTTCAGCGCGCAGGTTTCCTATGATGGGAATCCCCGTTTCGACGTTCCTCGGCCGCCCGGCACATTCGCGGGCTATTAAACACCTCGTCGAGCCTAGGGTTGCTAAATCGTACCACGTTAAGGAGTCCTATACACCTAAAAATCAAAAAGAATCGAATCGTTTTTTTTATATCTTAAAACAAAATTTAGAAAAGAATTTTTATTACCAATTGAAAGCAAATAGCTCTAACTGCATTTCCGAGAAATATCAATAATTTCAAAATATGTTCGAAATGTAAACATTGCTTGGAAATACCATACTGTAATAATTCTTCGAGAAACGAAGAATTTTTTCAAAGTAAAAAAATACGATTTTGAGCCCAAAAAATCGTTTCTTTTTTTACTACCAAAAAAGTTTCGATAATCCAGTGAGAAATGTTGAAGTTCTTACGTAATTTTGGAAACGACTCTTTAGAGATGATGCATTTAAATACATATTTTTAAAGAACTTACTTTTTTGTTTATCTAGGTGTATGTTTCCCCTTAATAGACGTTTGTCTCGCGATTCTCACCGTCTTGTTGCATACCGCTAATTAGCCGAATCGTTTGGATAAATGAGATTCCAATGTATTTTCTTCTTTTCGACGTCGCTTCAACTACGGTTGATCCTGATTAGGTTTTTGGGCATTCAGGAGTTGATGTTACTTCACCCTGTTAACTCTCCTGAGACTTGAAGAGGACAATGACTTTGACTGTATGATTGTGTTCGTAGTACGTCATAATAAGGGGTAAGAGACCCCTTATACTCCATTCAGATAATCCATTACTTTCAGAACTGTGAAGCGTTTAGCATTCAGCAAAAATTATTTTACGAAGAGAGTATTTAAGAAATCGAAGAGTTAATTGGAAAGAATGTGGTAGCATCCTCCTGCAGAATCAAGTGGTTTAATCGTAGACGTATTCCTTTAATTTTTTGCCAGTACTAGATACAAATAATAAGAGCAACCCCTTAGCCTATACTTTTATTCCTCAGTTAGTTGTGTCCAATGGACACGGATGCATAGAAGGCGCAAAATAAAAAGTTGTTCAAATCAAAGTGTACTTCTTTCTGAAACACGAGATGCCAATTAAGGACTAATGTTTTATAGTAGTAATATTTAATTTAATCAGCGCTAATAGAAGACCAGTACTAACCCCTTGCAGTTCAGTTTCTTGCAATGACTTCGCTCTGAGAAAACCATAGAAAATAAAGAAGCCTACGTCTCTGTCTTGTGTAGGAGATTATAATAATATAGCCAAGGAGATGATGAAGACGGGAGAATTCATTGTATTATTTTTATAATAAAAACATGTGTAATTTAACACTCTTTTTTGCTGTAACTCTTTTCTACTATTAAACCGGATAGAAATTATAATCTGTTGCTACAAGATCGTAGCCTATATCGAAAAATTACATACATTCTTATGACTTTTCACGTAGTCTACAGAAAGAAACATTTAATAGTACACTGACACTGTCAACCCTAGCCTCGACCAATAATTGTAACGTATTGTATAGAAGCCAAAACAATACTCAAAAGATTATATTAACAATTCATTCGAATAAAAGATTTGTTAAATATATATGTACATAACTTCATTTGTATTATTTTGTAGAAATAAAAGTGACCTTCTCAACTTTTTAAATAGAATGCTATATATATTTTTTTATACCATATATAAATTGGGACAAACCCTGCGCATTGTTTAAGACTATAGAATTAGAGGCCACAAAGTTAGAGAGTATAAAAATTAGCATATACCAAAGAAACGGTTTGTTGTGCTAACTGTTGCTATAGTAAAATCGATCGTCGCGCATGTGCGCCGAAAATGTTGCATCCTATCATTGAAACAGAGCAAACAGCACACTATTGTGTACTAATTGTTAGATAAGACAATGATTCATATTCACCATTGCCTGAAACTAGAAAAATCAAGCTAAACACCCAGGTTTCATTCTCAACATGACTCTACCACTATCAAGAATTGATTACGCGGCTGTGGGTGTCACATCAAGAGGCACCACAAAGATCTTCCCACCATCAGATCATAAACAGACCCAAAAGTTTGCTGTCGCTGATCATGACGGAGTGTTACATATATACAGTAAGTTTCTTGCTGTATTCGATTGATCGAGTCTTCGCATTAATTTCATTGATGGACCCTTCGCTGTAGGTATCAAGAAAGGAGAGCTACAAGTGTCATTTAAATCTCTGCCAGGACCAAAGATCAACAGACTGGTCCTGGGAGGCACGGGACGTGAGAAGGTTTACATCGCCCACGAGAATACTGTGAAAGGATACACGAAGAAAGGAAAACTGTTCTTAGATTTCGACACGAACCTCATAGATCCTATTTCAGCAATGTTAGTTCTTTATACTAGCTGGAGCATTAAAACGTATGCAAAATTCGTCATAATAGCATTCCATTTATAGGTACGTGCTTGGACCAGATCTGGCAGCATGTGCCAGAGATCTTTACCACAGGTACCACGATTGTAAGGATGCTGACTCTTACCTGGCAGGCGAAACCTTGTACGATGTACTTCTTTTGCCAGCTGAAGGTGCAACAGTGTATGCGCTTCTTGCTTGCAGAGATTGTGCTGTGAGTGAATAGTTTTACAAGTCATCTAAATCGATCCTGATGAATCTCACTTCTTCCAGGTACGTGTTGTTCACGGCACAAAGACTCCAGCAGTTCTCAGGCTACCAAGCATACCCACAGTGCTAGCTCTGTACAGGTACCTTGTGCTCCGTACAACTTTTATCCACCCACCGGTCTTTCGTGTCGTGATGGATGAATTTATTTCTTACGAATGCTTCTTATGGTTTCACAGAGAAGGTGAGATTGAATCCAAGGACAGAGTCCTACTTGGAACCATGGATGGTAGAGTGGGACTGCTCATTCTTCAGAGTAATAGAACGTTGAGGATCACTTGGTTATTAAACATGACTGGCTCCGAAGTAACTGCTCTGGACACATACGAATTGCAAGATGGTTTGGACATACTGATCGGCCGGCAAGATGGTACTGTCGATGTGTACACTTTTCCCGACGAAGAGTCGTTACCATCCCTTCGGTATCGTTACGTAGGTACATCGTGATCTGACGTGATGTTACAACGTTCCCTTGTGAAATTTTGAAGCAGACGTTGCTGATAATGTCTTCCAGAATGCCACTGAGAGCATCAGTTCGGTGGGTGGTGGAATCATCGGAGCAGCAGGATGTCCAGAGGTCCTGGTCACTACCTACTCAGGTCGAATATTTGGCCTAACTACCAGGTCACCTGGACTCCTCGAAGTTGATCAGAACGAAGGCATGGCGAAACTGAAAGCAGAAATACAACAGTTACAAGAGAAACTTAACGAGGAAAAAGAGGCAGCCAATTTTACCGTCGATCCTTTGGCACCATTAATTTTATCAATAAATCATAGGTAACATATTCGTCGTTCATCATTGGTCTTTCAGAAATTCAAGTGAATTGCTTTCAGAATGGTTTTGAACAAGGAAGACGCATCGTACTCGCTTTCCATAGAACTCGATACTCCTATCGACAATGTGTTGGTGCAGTCAGATACACCCGTCGAATTATTGGATGTTGAGAGTAACAGTGCAGTTGTGAGTCTTTCTACCTGTAATCCGAGAGAAGGTAATTTTGTTCTTGCCACCTACCGTTGCCAAGTAAGTAGAAGCTGTAGAAGTATGCTCATTGATGTATCAGGCTTTTAGAATAATTTTATAGCAGTTACAATGTGAATAGGTGAACATTAATCATCTTGAAATGAGAATAAGGACTGTCGAGGGTCAGTCCGGCACACTGCAAATCTATGTAACTTCACAGGTACAGAATATATATACAATAGACTATAAATTTTTAAATCCGCAGTCTAATAAGAAATATACAAGGTGTCTCATTTATGTTAATCATTATAATTCATAAATATTCTGTATTGTAGGTGCAGCCAAAATGCTGTCGCAGAATATTAATACCAATATGTTCTCTTTCGCTTCACGTAAGACAATTCGAAGAAGAGAATTTGAACTCTCCTGCCGGACCGTTTAATGAACTAAAATTAATAGGAGGCTTCACAGTTGCCGAGGTACTTTCAGAAATACACCTTCCACATTGATTTTGATTAATTACATTCTGATATGGCTTAGATGCATGCCTGGCTTTCTTTGGCATTGCCTAATGTACCTGAAAGGCCTCAATTACAAGACGGTGAAGCTGTTTTAACGTACATCTCATCTTTTGTGGGCACAACCTTGAAATGCACATACAAGTAAGATATCCGTAACGCATTGGCCTTGCTTAGTCGACATATACTCGTAATTTTAAGGAAAGGGAACGCTGTTTGCCTTGGAGAGAACATATCAAGCATCATAATCTTGAGGGACATACTGACCAGGGAAGCAACGAAGAGGAAAATTAAGTTGGATGTATTTTGTGGTATAGTATTCGCCTCAAAAATTCGATTTTCCTCTCTTTACATTTACTTTAACCCTTCGCGGTCCAAAGTGTTTTCACTCTTTTGTTATAGGTATAGCAGAAGGAAGCATATCCAGAGTACTGGAGTTGATCCTCCCGAGATTGAACGCTGCCTACGAGCTGACCAGGAAGGTGAAAATTTTGAATGCGCTTGAGGAATGGGAACTGAAGGAGAATCCGAAAGAGAATCTGAGCTCTGAGTACCAGGAGCTGCTGCAAAATGAAGCAGAGATTAAATCACAAATGGCGAAGGACAATGAAATCTTGGAGAGACTGCACGGAGCCATTACCGATCTCTACGTTGACTGGGAGAGAGCTAAACGATCTCGCAGGTAATGGCGTAAACAATATGATATGTATTGACAATATGTTACAATTAACAAACTCCTTCACATCAATTTTGCTTGCCGTTTATTCATTTTTCTATTCAGTTCTTTTATCTTGTCTAGACCTCGTGTAAAATGTCGTGCATTTCATTTTCCCTAACTACACAATATTGTACAAATTATAACAAAAAGATTAGGAACATAAATTCGAACGCAATACGATCATTCGTGTGTTAAAGATTAAGATCCAATTAAAAAATTTCAATCTATTAGAAATTGAAAAGATTTCGTTAAACTGCATTGCTGTACGTTCTACAAACGTTCCAGAATTACTAGCAACGATGCTGCCGAGAAACTGAATGCAGCACTCGCGACAAGAGAACTGGCTCAGCTTTTACAAGTTTTTATCGACACGAGTAGCACGGTGCCCGCACCATCATCAACGTCATCAATTACCTAAAACTGACCTACAAACATCGTTTGTGGAGAATGCAATAAAAGTGGACCACGGTGTTTCTATAAATGTCTTTACGTAAAAAATATATTTTTCAACGACGATTCGCGATATAAACGGCTAACTTACCTAGGACTTAAAAATGTACATGTACAATGTTATCCTGTATTAGCGTTAATTATAGTACAATATAGATATCCATATTTATGCAATTGAATTGATATACGTTCCGGTAGGATTTCCCTTCTAGTTCCGTACTTTCCAAGAGTTCCCTGCTAAAAACAGTCTTGAAGCGTTTTCTTAAGGAGTATACAGAGAAACCGGAAAGCACACTATGCACATTACATAGGCAGTGTGTGTATGTATGTGTGTATGTGTGTGTATCGATGCGCAACACTTCGATTATCCATTTACAATGAATGTTCGTCACGTTCCAAAGCTTCGTGATTTATAAAATAGATATTTCACAGATTAGTTTCACAGTATCCCAAACACATGATGGTGCGCTATAGTACAAAAACAACTTTCGGCTTACTTCCAATAACTGTTACATGAAGAAGTACTGCCTGCAATAGTAACAATAAGACAAATCAATCTTCGCACATTTCTCGTTACGGTAAATAGTCACCGCTAGACTGCGGTTCTTTATACAAAATAAAAATGTTTTCCGTTCATTGCGAGAAGTAGGAATAACATAAAAATTGATTACACCCCACAACGACTTTGTTACATTAAAAGCAGCATTATAACATTCATGAACTTTAAAAATCTTTTACTGTTCTGTATTTCGCCCAACCAATTTCTTCATAAACGCATGAAGATCCGCAGTCTTATAATAATTGTAGAGAAACTCTATAAGAGTCACCTAGTGAATGTTGCAGACCAAAGTTGCTGTTACACAACGTAATTAACTTACATGTTATCAGTAGTACGTACAACCGCTTCTAGCGGATCCCTCTCTGCAGCAGTCTCACTAGTAGTGGTCACCGTGTACTCCAAAGCTGGTCCTCCAGTATGCGGTAAAATACTTTCAGGATTATCATCTGGGGGGATGATTTCCACGACTCCATTCGCCTCCACCTCCAGCTTCAAGTCTCTAACGAGATCTTGAATGGTTTTCGCTTGTGCTTTCTTGTCGTTTTCGTCCTCTATGTTTTTCACCGTGATCACCCTGCTCAGAGACCTTCCTTCAGGTCTTGTCCTAGAATGCGTGTGCATGTGTCTCTTCATGTCGCTCCGTACTCTAAAAGGCTTTCCGCAGACTGTACACGCGTGCGGTTTCTCTCCGGTATGAATGCGACGGTGGTTCTGCAAGTAGCTGCTAGCTCTGAACGTTTTATTGCAGTACTCGCACCGATAATTCTTCTCGCCCGTGTGGATCCTTCTGTGGACAATCAAGGAGTACTTCCGAGCAAAGTCTTTCCCACAGTACTCGCACTGGTACTGTTTCTGTTCCGAGTGGATGCTCGTCGAATGGTACTTCAAGTCACCCCACTGGCGAAAATGTCGGCCGCATTCCTCACATTTGTACGGCTTGTCGCCACTGTGAAGTCGTTTGTGCACCTGCATTGAAAACAACCTGGTTAATAACAGTATCTACAGGGTGAAACAAACGTTTGTAACAATGTTGACGGTGCACAGTGGCTTTTTTGTTATATAATTAGGTTACGAGTAAATTCAGGTCATATAATTAAACTTTGAGATAACACTAAAATGATTTTAAGATTTGTGAAACGAGCTTCAGCTCCGGTACCTTTAAAGCGCTTGCTGCGAAAAAGCTTTTCCCACAGACTTCGCACTGATGCGGCCGTTCCCCACTGTGAGATCGCATATGATACACTAAACTATTTTTATGGTGGAATGACCGATCGCATTGAGGGCATGTTAATTCGTCATCTATAAGAAGCAAACAAATATCATTAAAACACGTTGCTCGAGAAAGTAACGCAAATATACGCACTTGATTTCCGAGCTTTTAAAATTTTCTTCTTCTTCGATGTCTGTGGAATGTCAGTCTTTTCTTTTTCATGTAAGTCCTGCTCATTAACTGTCGACGGTTTTACATGGTCCCTATGTACCTGATCAGTGACATCTGTAATAGTCCACAACGGTGATTCATTATTTACGGTAGATAGTGGAGATTCTGTATCATCGTCTATGTGAGCACCAGTTTCTTCCACTGCAAATATTGGGAAGAGTGTTATAACTTAAGTGTACTGAATAGTTAACAGTTTGACTGACTATCGTGTGCTTACCAACGCCTCGAATACCCTCCATGAGATCCTCTGGTTCGCTGAACTCCTCGATCACAGTGTTTTGAAGATTCTGAACCGACTCTGGTACGGATATAGTGATATTTGTATTTGTTGCTTGTGCTATTCTGGTTTCCTGCTTCACAGGCTCGTAATGTACCTTGTATAAGCAAGGGTCTTGTTACGATTGTTCTCAATTACAACTTAAAAATTACGCTCGAACACAACATACCTTAAGATGTTCGAAAAACTTTAATTGACTGCTAAATCTAGAGCTACACAGCTCGCATTTAAACACGTGCGTTTGCATTTCCACAGTCACTTCTGCGTTCGTAGTGTTCGAGTTTGCCTTGCTGCTCTCTTTTCTGGCAGAGCTTCTCTTGGTCTGCTGCTTCAGTTTACGGGGGATTCTCTTTTTATGAGGCAAGGACCTCTTTGGCCCGGAAGTTGGCGTAGCGTCCTCGCTGCTTTCCGCAGAGACGTCCACGTCGTATTCGCTCTTCACATTTATGAACTCTTGCTTGACACTATGCGGGATTCGTTTGAAAGGTTGCAAAGTCGGGTACACTGGCGGACCATTTGGCTGTGTCACAGTTTGAATGGAATAAGTATTAACAGGTGTTAGAGTCTCTAAATGAGAAACATCTGGCAATGTCGGATCGTCGTGTTGAGACTGACTGTGAAGCTGCTGCTGTTTTTGTTGTTGCTGCAACTGAACCGCAACCAGAGCTGCTGCTAACCTACGATCTTCCTGTAGAAAATAATCAACGTTCAATTGTTATTCCATAGATTTAGGAATGTTAACAATCACCTCTGTTAATTCGTGCTGTAACAGATCATCCGCTTCGTAATATTGTGTCGCCGTAGCATAGTCAGTACCAACGCCAGCATTGATCATGTCGACAACCATGCCCTCGGAAATCAGTTCTCCGTTCAACGTTAAAAGTGGCACACTCTTGCCCAGGGACTCTCCATCGGCCCTTTGTATGGTAATATATTGCGCACCTTCCATTCCCTCGAGCAGCACGGTCTGTCCCTCTTCTGTCGTGACTTCCATAGTTAATTGGTTTGCCTGCTGACGGGAGAAAGTGTCTTCCACAATTATTTCCTTTCCATTTGTGAGAGCTAGCTGTTCGTCCCTGGAAATCATAATGTTTCTGTATCTAGAATTTCAAAGAGAAAAAATTCAAATTATACTATTTACATTTAGAATATGATTATGATACGATTAATAAGTAGTTGTACAGTTGAATCAACAAGAAACGTAATGGAAATAATTATTTGTTTCCTAGTCCGAGAACTAGTTTCGCGGCTGGAGAAGCGATTCAAATTTCCCGCGTCCGCGTACTTTAGAGATGACAGCGGAATCAAGGTCACTGCACCCGGAGCTCTCAGAAAATTCCTCTCGTGGCTTGATTTGTCTCCTGCTGGAAGAAACGGTGTTCTCTGGTTTCCCTGTACCAACCTTCGTAAGCCCAGACGGATTTCTTGTTTTCGTTACGCGAAACTCGAGCGACATAAACAAAGCAAAATATTGAAACACTGTAGGACAAAATGTGACAACAGTGCTTGGGTCTTGACGCCATTAGAACGGATGTTCCCTTCTCTCGCCGCCTTCACGGATAACCCATCAACGACAACATGACGCCTCGAAAAACACTAGAATCCCGATACTTATCGCGATCAACCCCAAACAGATTTTCCCCTTTCGATCGTTATTGCAAAATATTTCAGATACTTCAACCGCGTGCACGGATTTACAACCGTAAGCTTTTCGTTCAAATGATTCTCTTTGGATTTCGCGGAGCTTGCAGGGAGCTTTACAGTTCTTCCTGTTTCGAAGCTAGAAGCCACTTCCGGGAGCAGAGTTCAATGCAGTTAGACACGCAATTACCGCAAAGTGTCAAAATTTACACTTGTGCGATTTCGATGTTCTATGAATCGCATTGCTGGGATAGCACTGTGACGATAACCTGCTAATTAGACCCTGTTAGACCCGCGTGATAGGCGGTTTTCATGTAATCGATATTACATAAGTCGTTTCACTTTCCAATCTGATCGATTCGAATTGCGATAGAACGTCGCTTTGTCGAATACAGTAAAAATTCAGTGGAAATTGGTGTCGATGAAGCTTCGATTTGATTTATTCTATATTCTTACAGCACATATAGATTATTTAACTGAAAAATGCTGAAAACAAATGAAATTTCAGAATAAATGAAATTCAAACAAATCATTTTAATATAATTCCCGTAATCCTTCGATACGAGAATACGTACAATGGGCGTACAAATAACTTTCTTCTTTGAATTCAGGGTTTTTACAAATAACAATCTTGATCGATTTCGATGAAACTTTGTGCACGTATAGAACTTACCTAAACCCACCAAATAAGCCACTTTCTAAATTCCCATTACAGGCTCAGATAAACAATTTAAAAATCGTAACTTTTACCATTTCTTCCGCAATTGCGACTAACAACAATTAAAAAAAGAAAATTATTTACACAGTAGCTAGCAAACGAATCCTTCTAACGTCTGAAAGAAAAACTCAAGCTGTTGCACAGTGGGTTGAAACAAGAAGAACGCGGTCAAAAATCAATTTTTTGACTAAACGAAAAATCTAAAATTATATTATTAACATGTTGGTAGATAAATAAGGCATCATTTCTTGCATTTTATTTTCCAAAATTCCATACCTGTAACCCACAATTAAATGCTGAAGTTCAATAAAAATT
>CM052325.1:9430902-9474387 GCA_028455615.1 Lasioglossum zephyrum | reverse complement strand
CCCCCCTTCCGTACTGTCATCGTCAGCTGACTCGTTGTGGTTCATCGTCGATTCATCGTGCGCGACAAGGTTGTTATGACTTCTTCGATACGTCGTTGCGTACTCTATACGATGTTTACGCTGTCGTCGCCGTTTGAGGAATCGTGAGACAGACCTGTTGACGGTGAACAGTTCCACGTTCAATGGAAACGTCATTCGAACTCGTCTATTTATCTGCCGAGTCGAGGAACATTAGCTAGGTTCGCATAACCTAAAAATCGGAAACTGACACGCGAGATGCTGTCAAGAAAGCTGTCAGGTTACATTAACCGTTCTTTCAGAAGTTGGAGCGGTTCGACCGGAAAATTATGTGATAGTTCCGTTCCTTTCTCGACCCTTCAAAGTGATGGCTTCTATTTGTCGCCGCTGGAGACTATGGATTCTGCCAGTTCTAACGTGCCTCTACGCACTCCTCATTATTATCCTTGTGCCTATTTTGTTGGCGAACTCTATTAAGAATGGCTTCAAGAAGCAGGATCAGGGAGCGTTGGTCGGGGGTGCGTTCGTGTTGCTCGCATTGCCCATCGCTTTCTACGAAATTGTGCAACACATGATATATTACACGCAACCCAGACTGCAGAAATATATAATCAGGTGAGGTGCTCGATACTGTCATTTTAGTTCGAATGAGACACTCGTCGATCTTCCGGATCGTAATCGTTCGAGTGCTGCAGGCAAAAATTGCTCTGTTGGAGAATCCAGAATGATACAGAATTAAAGGAGAAGGGGATGCGCCTTCTCAATTCTCGATAATGTTTGCGATAGGGTTTTTCAGCAGCCAGAAGCGCTAGATAAAAGATCAGTCTAGGCCGCGATCCCCCTCAGAGACCTATTTTTACATTTACCAGGTGTAATGAAAATAGCTACATGCGCAGCTTTATGCTTCCAAATAATGCGAATTACGTATCATAATAACACCTAGATCGATCTTTTATCTAGCGCTTTTTTGACTACCGAGAAACCACATCTTTTTCAGCTAGAGAATTTGAGATGATGCAAGACTATGTTACTTACTTTGATTGTATTAAAATAGTATATCGCTATAATTAGTCAATGAACACATGCTGTACGTGATACATTGTTCGACTTTAAACGATGAGCTGTGATATTCATTGATATTCATTGGGCAAATGAAAAAGAGAATGAAAAAGGTAATTCTTTTTCTTATACTGAAATATTCCACTCATGTTGATTTCTATACTACATCTATGTCTATTACACTATTTATTTACTATGCAATTAATTTTCCCTTAGTTTCGTTAATAACATTATTACGTATAATTGTACATAGTACAACTTTGAGTCCTAATAAAACATGTATATTTTACGCACCGAAGGTCAAAGAACTTTGATTGACCTTTGATACAGAAAATATCAACAGTTAGAGATATAACTGACATTATCCTCTTTTAGATACTGAATTTTTGCAAAAACTGCAGGAAATCAACATAATTTCTTTTATTTTCATGTTAAGTTTCATTTAATTATAGCATCAAAATAAAAATAATATCGATCCATACATTTACATTAATGAAAGAATCAGAATTTAGCATTATATTTAGTATCTAAAAAGTAAAATCATTGTACTCTAGATCATTAAAATAGGGGAAACAATATGGAGACAATACTGTCATTGAGAGAAAGCAACAAATCAAAGTTCACTTTCACGGAAGACTGATATAGAACCTAATGCATGATTTAGTATCACAATTGCTACCATTCTTCTTCAACAAACGATCTAACTGTGCAGTGTAAACTACAAGTCTTATTATTGAAATATCTCTGTAAAGTTGAAAATTCATTTAATGTGTATAGTAACGCTCACAGTTTTTCATTCTTTCAGAACTGTTAAATGTTAATATTTGTAAAGTCGGCGGACTATTTTTAAGTACTTCAGATTTATTGCTAAGCAATCGGCTAGATTCTAGACTGTTTCCTATACACACTGATATCGATCTAACTTTCATATACCGGGTGCTCCGAAAACACGATTATTGATTCAACCCTAGAACGACGTAATAAGCATTCTTATCGATTATAATTAGAGTATAGATAGTTTTACGATGGTCATTGTATATAAAAACAATTTACGCAATATTGCATAACAAGAATTACATACGAAATAACTTATACAACATTTCGATCATTAATAATTACAATTATAATTATTACGTGTAGTGTTGTGTAATGATTCTAATCAGTCTGATCTATCAGACTACAATTAATTATGTTTCCCTACTTGTTTCAGGATATTATGGATGGTACCAATATATGCAGTAAACGCTGTAAGTACCCACCATTATGTTCCATCTAATTGTAATATTATTTGTAAATGCTAATCAATGTTTTCAATTGTTTACAGTGGCTTGGATTGGTCTACCCGGAGGGTAGCATATATGTGGACAGTTTAAGGGAGTGTTACGAGGCATATGTAATATACAATTTTATGATGTATTTATTGGCCTACTTGGACGCGGATCGTCAGCTAGAACACAGACTGGAAATCTCTCCTCAAGTGCATCATATGTTCCCGTTGTGTTGTTTACCTGACTGGGAAATGGGAAGAGAGTTTGTACATATGTGCAAGCACGGGATACTGCAATACACTGCTGTCAGGCCTATATCGACTTTAATATCATTGTAATTATCTTATTGTAGTATATCGTATACACGAGTCACGCGAAACAGGACATTTAAACTTGAAATTGACGATCTAAACAAGTGCTTACCAATCCGTGCGCTGCAAATTGCCAAAGTAGAATTTCGGGGCCCCCGGGGAAAAACGTAGAATTTGTATCTTGAATCTTGGTTTGTGTTCAGGGCTTCCTTCTGCTTGGTGCCTCGGGCATTTGCCTAAAGGGTAACGCGCCACTGGCCACGAAATAATTAAAATTATATAAAAAAATGAGTAAAATATGAAATAATATCCTCAACAAGCATCATCAAAATATATGCGTATATATAATAGGTGCGCCGCAACTTTTTAATTTGCTGTAAAGTGGGCCGCGAGTAGAAAAAAGTTTGGGAAGTACTGATCTAAACTCTCTCTTTCGTGTGTTCTCTTTTCTGCGACTCTCGACTTGTGTACTCAACGTACATGGTGTACCGATGTCATTTACTATTTTCCAGCATCTGCGAGCTCAATGGAGTATACGGTGAAGGAGAATTCAGAACAGACGTCGCGTTTCCTTATATGATAGCTGTAAATAACTTATCGCAGTTCGTAGCCATGTACTGTCTGGTGCTTTTCTACCGTGCCAATGCGGAAGCTTTGAAGCCTATGAAGCCTGTCGGCAAGTTCTTGTGTATTAAAGCAGTCGTGTTCTTCTCCTTCTTGTAAGTATTGCAACGTACCCACGGATTGTCAGACGCAAGATCAATCTGTAATCATGATTATCACTGTTACAGTCAAGGTGTAATGATTTCGTTGTTGGTGTACTTCGACGTCATATCAAGTATATTCAACACAAACGACATGGACGACATCAGGAATATATCGTCGAAGCTGCAGGATTTTCTAATTTGCATCGAGATGTTCCTGGCCGCGGTGGCTCATCACTATAGCTTTTCTTACAAACCTTTTGTAAATCTAGCACAAGGGCAGGCGTGGTGGGATGCGTTCAGGTGAGAACAGGCTGTTAAATATTTTTTAATTATTGCATTGTACAATTTCATCCGAAAAAAAAAGAAAACGAACTCGTATTACAATCTAATATGGGCCATTCCACGCGGAAACGGACACTTTTTGGAGTAAAATTTCTGTTCACTTCAAGTAATTTTAATTTCGTAAATTTATCCAAATCCAATCCAAATCGACCCATACCAGAGTCTATAAGAGTCTAGAAAGATGTTGAAGTTTGTCAGACAGTTTCACGAATCATGTAATTATTACCAGGGCCATGTGGGACGTCTCCGATGTGCATAATGACATAAAGGAACACCTGGGCGTGGTGGGATCATCATTAAGTCGCAGGATACGTGGTCGGAGTGCTTATCAGCAAACTTGGGGTAGCGCCACGGAACGAACCTTACTTTTACCTGAGGCTCCGGTGACGACAGCCAAGAGTGCACCTGCCTGTTCCTTTTCTGGTTATAATACAGGTGAGATCGGACAAAACGACGGCGTCGACGTCGTCCCGGACGTGCAGGATTGTAGCAACTCGGTGAAGACGTAACTGAACGGTGATATTATCCTCTTCTATTGGACTCGAGAGCATTGGGAAAACGCCAAGACGCTACCTTGTTTTAGAACAATTTGTCCGAGATCACTCTCTGTATCGCTAGTGCATTGTACGGCTGAAACAAAGAAGTCTAGTTTTGCAACGAGCATCCCCCTCTTGACTAGCCCTCCTAAAATGTGGACTGTACAGGGTGTCACGAAATTGTATGTCGCGGACACCATAGCGCGATTCTGCACCCCCGATTTAGTCGAACATGACATAAGGAATCCCCCGCAAAATTCACCTCCAACGTAAAAAACACGGTCAGAGAAAGAAACAAAATTTGTTTTTAAGATTTAAAAATCTTTAATCTTGAGAAGAAATTTGTTTGACCTTGTTTTTCACGTTGAAGGTGAATTTTTGCGAGGGATTCCTTATGTCATGTTCTACTAAATCGGGGGTGTAGAATCGCGCTATGATGTCCATGACATATAATTTCGTGACACCCTATGCAAATTCTCATTGTCTTGATCATGCCAGCCACACGCTCATCACGGGAGACCATGCGTCACATATTATACGAATTAAGGATTTGATATGAACACACGATAACGGTCAAGCGGCTGAGACAGTAAGGTGTCGTCTTACCTCGTCCAATTTTACGAATACGCTTCTTTTCCTCTTGATTTGCGGGCAAGCATCATCGCCGCCTTCATTGTTACCAATGATGTACTACCAAATAATTGTATATAATAATGTTTATATTTAGAACAATATATCGGTACAGTCCTATTTATAAACGTGTTGCGCTAATTATCGTTGGTTATCAACCTCCGGCAATACTCGGCTGGACAGAGTTTGGCACTTTTATCGTAAACAAATTGCGAGGACATGATGGGACTACATAATTGTTTTTCTATTACGATCAGGACAAGTTTATTCGAGAGAGAGAGAGAGAGATTAATGCGGCGCCTCAACTCTGACCTCTGAGTATACCGTAAACAATGAGGAAAAAGAATATTAAACATTCCTGCCAAATGTACATCGTTGTTTAATTTTATATCAGCTGCGTTGAATAGAAAAAGTGTATGGAGAAAATAAATACTCGGACACACACACACACATACACATACATTCATACCTACATGTTAATGCATAAACGACAAATGAGAATTGGCATTTTCAAACGAGTCGATTAGAACAAATACATTTTCCTGTCGTTTTTGTATTTGCATATATGTATATGCATACACACGCATACACATTCGCATCATGTTGACCTATATCTCGTGCATAAGTGGTGTTAATTATTATAGAGTGAAATTTGACGAGAAACGGATTTTATTTTGTGTACGTTGTTTAGGGTGATCGATAATTTTTACAAAATTTTTCGTAACTTTAATCGAATAAAGATTTACAAATGCTAGAGAAAGGGTATTGCGAGTTTCTGTGTGGCATTTGCGTGGAGGTGTACGAATTTGAGATACTTTATCAGACACATCCTGGACCAAAGATAGGATATATGTATATTTTCTCTCGGAATTAGCATCCTTAGAGTCCGAAGACAGATTTCGAGAAAACGATCGTAGCTATTCTGGCTGACCTAGCGGTTTTACATCGTCAATTAAATATCCTCCGAGAATAAAAGGGAAATATTTTTAATATGTTTCTACCAGGTTATTTGTAACGTTGCAATGTATGTGGAATAATTAGTTATTATTTTGTGTCTTTACAATGATGATGATAATAATAATAATAATATTAATAATAATAGGAATAAAGATCGTCAGGATACGTTGTAAATTTTACATACAACCAGAGGAAAATTTTACTATAGATTCTGTATTTTAATAATCTCTCTACCAATCTTATACACAATAGCATATCTCAATTTCATAAGTACTTAAGACTCTGCGAAGAATCTGCTGTCACTAACAAAATTTCTGGGAGAATGAAGGTGATGCATACAATAAAACGAAAAACGCATTCGAAACGATATCTGTATTAAAAAAATCACATGTACCGAATCATTTTTATTGTATTTTCAAGAGAATATTACTGTTCTTTCTCACACGATACATTTTATTTTCTCTTAGATAAAAAAAGCCGATCAATCATGAAAGAATCTGTTCTACCCTAATTTGAAAACCGTTCGAAAAAGCACTCGCTAATTACGTGTTCCATCTTCCTTTATTTCAATCGGTTTTCTATTCGTACTACATCGTTTTGATGTATTTGTTCCATGTTATTAAGACAATATATACAATATGCAATGACCGCTATTGTTCTCACATCAATTGTGAAATGCCTGTCAGAATTACTATTTACACTGGACATGCTGTTAGACATGTGCGCTGGTTTAATATGTATACGAAAGCGTTATTTTTCGAAGTATCCGTAATTATTTTTGGTATGATTAGAGTTGATGACATTCGAGGAACGTGTTTCCACAAGAAAACTATTGCTGAACGAGAGCAAATAATTAATTTCTATCTACCACGGGTGTTCAATAATCGTTCAAGAAAATTCCTCATGAATAAACTGGAACGACCATACGAGTGGTTACTCTATTCCAGTGTGCCACGTCGTTCAGCAACACGAAGAAACAATTATGTGTCTAACCACCATTCGCGCCTCAGCCACCAGGGCTGTTATATCATTTATCACATACCATATTAATCTAGTTCCGAATATCTACACATTCTCAAATCGTCCTCTTCATTTCTCTTTATTCAACGCCTGGATGAACTCCTCTAGTTTCTCTTGAATTTGTCTGACGCGTTCTGAAACGAAAATTGAAACGTACGGTAATGTCCGACTGTATGCTTTCTGTCCTTCTTTGCGTCGAAACATTTCATAATTGCTATCATTTTCGTTAGAAAAATAAAATAAAGAAGTGTTGTTATTGGATTAGTTTCTATTATTATTGGATTATTTTCTATGTTCGGCGCGGTCTTTGAAGCCACAAAAGAATAGTGTCCCGCTCATATGTAGGTCGCAACACAGAACCGAGAAACGACTTACAATCGGACATTACTGTAGTTCTGACAATTTAACTCGCAAACATTGATAAACTTACTGAGTTCCTCGGCCAATGTCACTCTTCTACCGGACAGCAATTTCTGCTTGATCTCGTTGTCCTGACTATACTCTTCCAATACCTCTTTGATTTCTTGGTGCAGTCTACGAGCCTCGCGGTTCATGATCTGCTGTCGCAGCGCATTGGCAGTGACTTTCAACATCTGTTGAATCCTCCAGAACAGCACCACATCGTTGCACTCCATCTAGAAAACATTGCTCTAAAAACTCATTTTCAGGGCTTGAACAGATTCTTTGCAACTGTTTCGAGAACCGAAACTGATATTATAATAGTTTTCAAGCCTTGTTCATTTTGTTTTTTATGTTTCATTTAAATCTCATCTAACATACTTCCTCCTCGTGCCCGGCATGGTACATATAGAATCCTTTTCTGCAATCGTACGCTTTGTTCATACTCTGTTCCAGAAAATGCTTGAGGCAAATGGGACGCCATACCTCATTGATAAATTCATAATCAACCTCTATGCCGTACCCTTGCAAGTTCCTTCTGACCACTAGGAGCTCATCCTGAGTGAGTTGGGGATTGTGTTTCTGTTAACAAAAACATAATATTTAACCCTTTACACTCGAAGCTATTTTGACGGTAGAATCTGAACATTTTATCTGATCTAGAATATTTTCCTCATGTTGTAATTGCTCGTAATACTCGAGCTTTTAGCAATATATTAAATGCACAGGCGTAATGCAGAATTTGCTATGAATCATTACAGTAATATTTAGTGGTGTCTCTCAGTGGAGAAAGCCGAGTGCTAAGGGTTAATATTTCAATTTTGAACAAAGTCCAGGATATTCTCTCCTCACCTTGCGCGCGCGCAGTATATGATCCAATTCATTCTTCACGGATGAACATAACTGCTGTTCTGCAGTCGAATACCTCCAATAAAGCCACCGCTCGGTACGGCCAGGGCCAAGCATGTCTCGCAAAATGTGCTCGGTTACATGCAGCTTATCACGGATTGACGTTTCGAGGAAACGCACTGCTTGGTCCCAGTCCCTTTTGTCGTATATGCTTCTATCCTCCAAAGTATTCAACTGAATGACCCGCAGCATCTCGGAGGCCTAGATTGCAACAGTGTTCGTACATTCACTATGATCGATTCAGTTGGATCTCGATAACACTCTCCAACAACAAAAATGTTTCTATACAACTGTTGGGTGGATCTTAGTTTTTCGCGCTGATTCCGAATCTGCCCTTAATTTTTCTCCTAGACGCACAGTTTTTAAGAAATTTGACTTTGAAAAAAAAAACATTCTTCGACTTTGAACACATATTGTGATATTATAAAATATATTGTATTGTTCTTTACATCAGAAGATTAAAGACGGAGAGGCGCCACTTTTGCACCGTTTTTTGCTGATATTTTTTAATGTATCAGAAAAAATAAGGGTCCAGTGGAAAATTGAACTACCTCACGCGATAGGGCAGACTGTTACCTTGGGAAACCACCCTGCCAAGTTGCGAACGTCGACGTTTTTACCGAACCAGAAAGAAAAATATCATCGCGGAACACGAGTATACCGCGATATTTTGCTGAGAAAAATTTAAATTTTGTATGAGAAAAATTAAGGTCAGATTCAGAATCAGCGCAAAAAACTCTATAAGATCCACTCAACGGTTATATGGAAACATGAAAAAAGTTGAAATTTGTTGGACAGTGTAATTAAAAAGTCCTTAGCCGTAGATCGTAAACTTGCAAGAATTATGGCACATGTTTTAAGCAACTGTTCTATTATTCGAAAACTTGTGCTTCGTTCGGATAATCGATGTTCTACTGTGCAACTTATAAGAGAAATCGCTGGAAGAATTTACTTTTGATTCCCAGGAATGTCGTCTCATCGCCTCACTGACCACCGCGGTCTTCAGCTGATCGAACACATCGTCGTGATCAGGACTCCTCTTCGCTTTGTTCATGAATTGCTCGAACTCGTGTTGTAAACATTCCCAACCGCTCTCGACGCTTTTAGCCGGCAATTGTTGCTCCGTCCAATGTCGAAGTTTGATGTCAACGGTCGTGTTGAATGTACCTGAATTATAAATGATTTTTCCAGGTACATTCGCGCGTTTTATTCGGCTGTGATTAACATCGTAACGTATGTACCTGGGTTTCCACTTTCGGCAGCTGGCTTGTAGATATTCTCGAACACGTGCTCACTAACTTTGTTCCACATGTTAACCAGCAGCACCTCGTCCCAATATTTCGGCGTGAGCTGGGACAAGTTCACAACCTCATCCAGTATGTCGCCGCGCGCTCTCTCGAATAGTTCGTCTCTATCTAGCTCTCTCACTCTACAGAAAAATTTCGTTAAATTTAATAAACCGATTTGACGCTAGTTTTACGAAGCATTAAAACTGACTATTTTACATTACTTTATAGAAATAACAGGATGTGTTTATCCAAATTTTTGGCCATTTTTTTCAAATAATCTATATACCCAAAGAAATGAATTTGTTTTTCATCTACCTTGGGAAATTATTTTTCCATTCCGTTTCAAGATTAAACCTGGTAGCTTTAAATGCATCAGCCTGCTGCTCGACAGTCTCGCGAACCATCTTCCAAAAGCATTCTGCGACCGCAAGACTCAGGTTCCTCGTGGTCACCTGTCCAGACATTGCCAAATCGTTCCTGTTCGAATAATCAGAAATAATCAAACACATGAAAACTTTCTAGTACTTTCAATAGAATTGTGCGAACGTACTTGAACAGTTTGGATTTCCCAAAGAACTCTTGTTCATAGTCCCTAATCGTTTCTATGCTGTCGTCCTGCCTGCCACGGCCAGTGACCACAGCGAAGTAACCTAACGCTTTCATAGGGAACAATTTACCAGACAATATCTTACGCAGACGATCAGGATTTGCCATATTCTTTTCTGCTAAGTCTACCTATAAATTTCAATATATTATAAAATGAATCTTATCACTAAACTCCGGATTTTATGCGTTTATGACAAAAATGAGCAGGTGCAATTTTAAACAGTGGAAATATTCTAACACTTTAAGGGTAAATTGTTAGTGAGAAATATAGATTTGTATGTAGCTCCTGTATCTTGTAATTGAGGCACAAACTTCTTATTTTGCATAAAGATCCGGAGTTTATTTCTTATCACATTAAACCCTGACTGGTGACGTCAGTCAAGTTTCAATGTCACCACTTAATAGCTCAGTAACTGCCAGAATAGTTCTACCTTCGTCAAAACGAAAATAGTTCGTTTCCCTGTAGGATCCATCGTAGATACAAGATCAGTGACGTTGCTTCTCTCAGCATCTACAGAACCGTCTTGTATGCAAAGAATGATCGCGTTAGGGTTGCTCATGTACTGTTCAGACATCTGTCGAATGGCATCTCGAGTGCCTTTTGCCATGTCAATTGTAACTGTCTGTTGCAAAATTTTAGTTAAGTTACGAATTGTCTTTCATGAGAAATCGTGTTAAATCAAGGTATCGCTTACACTAATTATGCCAGGTAGATCAATTAGAACCATGCGCTGAAGGCCTGGTCCATTCACCGTCATCGAGATCACATCCTGACTGACTGTCTTTCCATTTTTAACGCTGTTCTTCATGCGTAGCTCTACTTCACGTCTCAGTTCGACCAATTCGGATTCTTTCGTTAGATCGAACTCCCTAGAACTGTCTTTGAACTGTGCTATGTGATAGGGTCCTTCGCCTAGTGTGACTTTGACTGGGGCTCTTGTCATCATTTCTCCACCACCTCTGAAAAAAATTACGAGAGGAATTATTGAAAGGGTATGGATGGATCAGGTAGTCGAATGTTCTCCTAAATTAACCAGATTTCCTGTCACGCAATTTGATAGGGCTCCTAAAGAAAATCTTCTGTGACAAGTCAGTACCGTTACCACAATACAAGGTGGGTTAATTTTTTCTCAAACTTTGTTTATGAAGTGCATTGTAGTCAATAAAATAACAAATCAGTTTTTGGGGAGCTTCCTTTGGATGCCCTATTGAATGGTAAAACGAAAGACCAATTTGGTTTGGGGGCACATATGACTGTATCCAGCTATGTCCTGTCTGCGTAAACAACTTGGGGAGCAGAATGTGCCACTATACCTGGGAAATATTCTTGCCTGAGCAATCATTTCTAGGACAGAAGTTTTACCAGAACTCTGATCGCCGACAACCACCACTTTCGGTAAATGATCAGCAGTGGAGTAAGCATTATCGTATTCGCAGAGTTCATCTAGAACATCACTGTACATGTCGATCAACGATTTCTAGAAAAATTCGTAACATTATAACACGAATATCAATAGCAATAACGCGAAGTTTCTAAACGATTTGGTTACTTTTATTTTTTTGCTGCTCAGTTTCTTATTGCCACGCAAAAGCAACTGCTTTCTAAGCTCTTTGTTCTCTTTCTCCAGTCTTTGTAGTTCACGTTGATACTTCAACTGCATTTGCATGATCTCGTCTTGCATAGCATTCAATCTTTGCTGCGAGTTACCTTGAAAGAGAAATTGGAGCGTCTGTAATTACAAGTTGTTCATCGTTTCAATAATGAATTGATAGTACACTAATATGTACATACGAGCTTTCTTACGATCCTCTTCAATATTTTCGTCAATTAATGGGTGAGCATGTGCTACTGTACGGTTAAAAAATTGATCCTTTGCCTCTGTTCAATAAGACATTTATAATTTCAGTGTACCAGGGTTATTTGCAAGAAAGCTGGTAATTACACACAATAACACTTTACTAACATTTGCACGCGAATTAACGCGTTTACTATTATAATTATTGAAAACGAAAATGATTATGAACGAAAAAAATTATTGGTAAATATCTAGATTAAATATCACAGCTAAATGACCACATATAAACATCAGTACAGTGTTATTGTCAATGATACACTATGCAATTAAACACTAAAAAGTGAAAAAATATGTGCTATACTGATAAAATTAATAATTAGACTGCGGATTTTATTGCATTCATGACATCAGGTACTCTATTGTCTTTCGTGTTTTACAATAGATGCAAACATTTTCTTTATTTTGCATAAAAATCCGCAATCCATTAACAATGAATCGATCTGATTCGAATTTGGCGAAGAAAAAAACGAGAAACAGGTCTGTCCCATTCAGTATTTAAGTTTATTTTTACGTTCAATTGAAAATTAAAAAAAAAAGCTCTTAGCTGAGAGTCTACCTGAACGTGTACAAAGAATTATCCTGAAACTATAAAAAAAAATGCTGAATGGACAGACAGTAGTACGAGGATAATTCCAAAGATTTTACACACCTGAGTAAAGTTGATTTGCTATTGTTGTGATAGTGTCAAATATACCTGAACAGAACAGACCATGATAAAATAACTCTGAATGTACATTGGAATAATGTGTGACATGAAACCAAGCAATAATACAACATACAAAAATACTGATTCATGAAATGATTTAAATACGAGACATATGTATTGCTGCTCGTGTAAATATTAGACTGTGGATCCTCATGTAAAATAACAATTGTTTACATCAATTACGAAGAACAGAAGCGCCAAAGAAGTTTCATTCTTGTTTTCATAATTTTTATTAAGCTGAGCCTAATACATTGACGTTCTCAAATACTTTTCTCGTTTTTGTCATAAATGCATAAAATCCACAGTCTAGTAATTACAATAAGAGTAAAGCTTTCTTTACCTATACATTCTATTTGACTTACTTCGCTACAGGATATCGCAGGATATAATGTATCACTTTTCGGTGACAATGTATATAATCATAATTAGGTAAGAAAACGTCAGGCAAATTAAAGGATGGTAGCAAGGTAACGGTTACAACATAGACAACAGAATCGTCGGCATGCAATAAAATAATTAAAAAAAAAAAACCAAAAACAACTCACTCGTCTTGGTAGGTACTGCCACACTCATATTATTTTCAGTATCATTTGCTGCTTGGATAGCATCATCTAATCTCTGATTAAACCAGTTTCTGTACTCATTATATTTAGCTTCCCCAAGCTGCTTTATACGTGGATCTGTTCGTGTCATGTTTTGTAGCTTCAATTTGTATTGTTGCCTCACGTTTTCACGTATATAAACTCTACTTTTTGTTCGTGCACTCACCGATGTCTATTTTCTCCGCTATGGTATCCTTAACAGTGATTAGAGCTCCGCGAAAAGTTTGCCACTCTTTCTTATCAGGGAGGAAATCGTCCATCCAACTCATATCAGGTAAAACTTCTTTCCACTGCTCATATTTCTTAAGGAGACAAAAAACATGATAATATTGGAGACGATATAAATGTTTTTAGTATATTTACCTTCTGTAACGTTACTCCTCCACCAACTGCACCGCCCAATAGTAGATACCGAATTTTCAAAGCACCCCTTAAGACCCTTCCGATTAGCATTGCGTACCCACGATTAGGATTCCCAAAGTACCGTACATGGGGCGAGGATAATAGCGGTCGATAGACTCTGCTCGATCCACCTGACATTAACTTTCGTGTACTGATTACGGACAGCGGGTGTCTGGACGACTTCGAGATCAGCAAAATGCTGTCCCTGAAAAGAAAAGAACGTCTAGCACTTTACCATACAACAACACGATTATTTTATAATAATTACATTCATCTAGCAGGTTGTTAATAGATTTTCCTGAGTAATGTTTCATGTTTATGAAGCACTCTGAAACGCTAAAACGACTCATATAAATAAGATTCTCTCGCAAAATTAGACTTCAGATAAAATATTCTTCGTGTGTTTCGATGCAATCGTAAAAATATTCTTTAGCATAAAATGATTCACGAAACATTCTTATGCGAAGAAGTAATTAGCAAGATAGTTAAGGCTGACAGAGAAATAAGATGTTAATGAAAAATTACGACTTATTCACGGATTTAGGCAAGTACCGAGACATAACCTAAAAATTGCAAAACTTGCCAGAATAAATGCAGACAATGAAAGTATCTCACAAGTTTGGTAGTCAAGTATACACAATTAAAAATGTTCGTTTATCCGTGTTTGTTTAATTAACGGTTTAAATAATCTTACCCTATCTTGCCACACAGAATTTGTTTCATTTTGTGGGTCACCACTCGGCGGTGAGATATGAAAAATGGGTTACCAAAATACGCTTTTGTCAGTGTTGTACATATGAAGTATCAAACTAGGCTTGTAAAGCTTCTCTAAAATCCAATGTTTAATTAATTAACAATTCGTCATTTTGTATCCCCACCGTTTCGAACGATACAAAAAGAGAGACAGTTTTCCAAAAGCACATGCGTGAACATTCTTTAGCATTTCTCTACGGCCTGCCAATCGTCTAAATTGAAATCTAGATTTCGTATTGGATCTCAAAAATCACTGGAACATCAAATTCAATTCTAATTTCTCGCATAGATTCGGAGAGTCAGTTCAAAGAGGAAAAAGGGTACGTTTCTGGTAATTTTGTACAGAGATCCCTTGCATTTGTAAGCCTGCCAAATTGTTACGTAACGTTCCGGAGCTCAAATTTTCCCGCGTTCTCGAAAATTTAAAATTGCATAATTGACCTACGCGGTAACCCCGCGAATTACAAATTTCAATATGAATCCGCGTAAGTCAAGTAATCATTGTACAGAGAATATAGTTTTCGCTAGAATTTTCTACTTTTTGTCAAGGAAAAACGATAAGAATGCATTGTTGAAGGAGACTCGGTAGTTTGAACTTGTAAGTGAGATTTTCTAGAAGATGAAAAGTTTCATTTGTCGAGTAAACGTAACTTTGAGAATGGTAGAAACTGGATAGAAAGTGAATAATGAAAATATCATTCCAGATGTAAAGACAAGTTTTCTTTTACAAAAGGATTTTTAATAGGAGAGTTTGGTCGTTTGTTATCGTGTGTATGTGGACGTATTAAGTTTCCTTATTTCTATCCACGGAGTCAACTATAATCACTTGCAAGAAGAGAACTCAGATCAATGAAGGTTTATTGAAATTCACTTGAAATTTGCTACACCAAAGCTATTCCGTGTGTACCACAACTTCGAGATACCCTGTACATACACGTTACAATGCAAAATAACGTATGACATCTGCGTCTGATCATGCTTCGCAAGCAAAGGTTCCTCATTCATTCCATAACATGTACCATTAGGATGTGATTCTTTAATAATTTTATTTTTCCTTTGCAATCCTTATATTACAAAACATACTTTTCCAGACACATTGAAAATATGCTCTATTTACATTGGATTGTTGTCTAGTTTTTTTTGTGCTAAATATTTCTTTTCATCTTGTCGTCACCGTCGTTCTGGTTGTTCATCTTTACAGGAATATAATAATTAATAACTATTCGCATAGGCTCTCGTATATAATAATATGATTATGGCAGTACATTTACATTAAAGTCTATGATCATTTTTTTGTAATTGTTTCTGTTATACATTCAATTTAGTCTCTCATATTTATATTTATATTTGCATACGTACATGAATATATATGTTTATATGTATATATGTGTGTACGTATATAAATATGTGTATAAATATGTATATATGTTTATATTTATATATAATCTTCATCTCATTTATTTATATATTTATATATATATATATGTGTGTGTGGAGTGTGTGTACATATATATATAATTATTTATATTTATACCATATGAAAATCTACGGTACTTAGAATTATGTGCATCAACTAGGCGTACGAAAGGAAAGTTTTTCTAGTTTTCTAAAGTTTCTCTCCTCCCTCGCTTTGTTTTATTATAAGCTTGTATATTCCTTAAATACGTGGCGATCATCACAAAATCATTGATGACGCGACATGAGATCTAGGAATTTGAACGTATCAAACGGAAATAAGAGGTTTTGCATTGAAAATGGTTTGCGAACGCGTCAAGCAAGATCCTCGAAACTCCTGGATTCCCCTATTACAAATACGTCTACGAAAAGGACTCGTTAATCCGCGTTTCTTCTTCCTTAAATTTCGCGATATGTACGATCACAAGAAAAAAAAAGAAAAGCCAGCGAAAGCGCTATACTCGATTGGACCCCAGTTTACAATCGTCCTTTCAAACAATTTAAATTTGCCGCCCTCCTCGTCCCTCTACCCCATTTCCGTTGTCGTGCACCAATTTAATACATCTCCACTTCCTTTCCTCTTTTTTTTTTTTAATAATATTTTTGATCAGTCACCTAAAGATCATCCGCTAGGGATAAACTAAACATTACAAATGTCCTAGGTATTGTCTAAAGGTGCTCTTTTTTTCATACAATTTTTTTTGTTGGTTTCTCGTTTAATTAATTCCGCTATTTCTCACATTCAGTCTAAATGGTAGGTAATATTTATAATATTTATAAGAGCTTGGAATCATAATTATCCCTTAAACGTAAATACGAGCTTGCCCTTTTTTAACGTGAAACGCCAAGCCGCTATGTACAATACAAGGTTTACTCTAACACCTACTCTTCCGGTCTTCTTTCTCGTTGAAAAAAAAAACAAAAAAAAAACGAAACAAAACTTAACATCTCGCTACGATGCGTCAACGAAAGCAGTCGAATTTCTTCTTGGCAGTACGTTGCGTTTCGTTCATCGTGGAACAAATAAGCGTCGAACGGAACAATTTAAGAGTAAGATCATTTGCCGTGCGAATCAATTAAGAACATTCGGGAAAAGAAACTAAAATTCGACCGTTTTACGTACAGAACACAAAGAAAGCTACCAGATTCATCTCCTTCTACGACACGGTCCATCCTCTAATTAGCTAATCCCACATTTTTCGCTCTACCAGACATGGACAGGCTAAAAATTGTGTTTTTATAGTCTTCGTTGCTGCGCCGGCAACATAATTCATCTACCACGATGAACTGAATTCCTTCGGTTACCACAAACCTAAGACTAGTATCAAAAAGACCTAGTTACGCTACTTCTTGTTACAAAAGTCTCTCTTCTATTCTTCCCATCTAGCAATCCTTTCTGGGGGAGATAACTTCGAAAAACGTGCAACACCTATCTTCAAGCATAACGTTTCTCTCATCTCATTGTTCTCTGCAGAAAACCACCGTGTCCTTCCAGTTAAAGAGAAAATACCTAAAAACTCTTCGGTATTTTTAAAGATTTTAACGAACCTAATCGTGAAACACGTATCAAGAGGTGCTGTTTCTATGCTTTTTGCTCTTTGTCTTGCCAGGCTCGAACTCGTCTTCGCTTCTCCTGCGTTTCTCTTTCAACTGTTTCTCCATGGCTAGCATGGTGATCATCCTCTTATGGGAATCTCCCACGATCCATCCGTGTTGCTCCTGTCGATCATCCTCCTCCTCTTCCACAGCAGGAACCACCTCCAATATCTCTTCCTCGTCGCTGGAGCTGGACCAGTAATACAGCTGATTCACAGCAGCGCGTTTCCTTCTACCAATCGCCACTCCAACGCCCTCTTCGACTTTGTTCCACGATTTCGTGGTCTTCAACTCTTCGTCATCAGAGTCCCTCCGGCCACTAGAGGATCTGCGCTCTTTGTCCTTCGACCCCTTCGTATCCGTTCTGCTCCTCGACTTGTCAGAGGTCGAGTTTTTACCTTTCTTCCCTGTCGCAACTATCTTCGTGTCCCCTTTCGAGCTCCTCTTAGGTTTAGCCGGCGATTTCGAGTGCTTCTTCTGCTTGTTAGGAGACTCCTGCTTGTCCTCGCTCTCCTGGTTGCTCTCTGCATGGGTGGACCTGTTGCAATTGTTCTCGACGTCGCTCAATTGTTCGTTAATCTTTTTAACGTTTGCTTCATCCTCTTTGTTTTTCTTCTGCTTCTCTTTCGCTTGATGCTTCTTCTTCCGTACTTGTTCTTGAGCAATTTTATGCTCCATCGACTCCAGATCCTTCGGCTCGCTCTTCTCGTCAGAGTCTGATCTTATGTCCATCGTACCCTGCTCCTTCTTCTTTCCAAGCTCCCGCAGGATCTCGTCCTCTATAGCCTTTTGTTCTTTGGCTATCATTTGTTCGTGCTTCTTCTCTATGTACCTCTCCTTACGCTTCTCCTTGGACTCCCGTTTCTGCTTCCGTTGCTTCTCGTGATCCAGCTTATCACCGGTCCTCTTATTGTCCTTGAGACTTATCTCCTCGTCCGAGCTACTTATCTCTGCCAGCAGACCTTGCTTACCAATCGCACACTTTCTCTGTCTCCTGGTCGGTTGGAAGTCCAGCAGGAGCCTCTCCTGTTCCTCCTGTATCTTTTTCAACTGTTGCTCCTTCCTCTTCTTCGACTCCTGGACCTTTCTGCTGAGGAACACGTGGAGCGGAAGGTTTTCAGATTCGTTCTGCGGCTTTTCGTTGGTGGACAGTTTCTCTGGCAAGGCCAACACATCATCCTCCTCCTCTTGATCTTCCTCAGGACTGGGACTCTTCTCCGCTGTCTCCTGAACTGGTTCCAACTGCTCTTCCACAGGCTCTGATAATGTTACAGCATCAATTGGTTCTTCAGGCTGCACCTCTTTGTTCACATTATCATAGCTTGTTTCCAGGTTACCATCAGTCTGATCCAGAAGGTCCAAAGCCTCTTCCAACGGGATCAGCTCGTCTTCCTTCGGATAGTCTGCCTGATCATCCGCTTTCTCTGGAGATAAATTCTTCTCGTTCGGTTCGTTAACATCCTGAGCCTCTGCAATCGTTGACTCTTCGGCGTCCGACTCAGTCACCGAACTGTCCTCTCTGTACAAGTCATCCAACTCGAAGTTCCTCTCGTACTGACCCTCGGTCTCCTCGTCACTGTTCCTCTGCTCATCCGAGTCCTTCCTTTCGTCGATAACCAAAGGTTGATCAGACATTTCAGACTCCGACTTTTTATTGTCACAGTCGTTCTTGTTACGATCGTCGTCCCGCAAGCTCTGGTCTCTCCACTCGTCCTCCTCGTTTTCCAATCGGTAATCCTCCTCGATTATCTCCTGGCCCTGTCCGATGTTCCCAAGGTTTATCACCTTCGTCGCGCTCTTCTTGGCGTTTCTCTGTTTCTTTGCCTCGTAGTCTGCGTCCTCGTCGTCGAACTCGCTCTCGGACGTGTACAACTCCGCGAAGATGTTCTGCTTGCCCTTCGAGCAGGTCCTCTGGCTCTTCGAGATCCCAACGCCGACATCTTCCTTGGCTTTCACCGCGGTCCTATACTCATCGGAGCTGTCGTTCTCGTACCAGGCATTTCTGGTCTTCTTCTTCGGGTTCTTGCTACGCTTCTTCAACCTCGAGTGTTTTAGGTTCTGCTCCGCGACCCGTTTCGGCCTCTGCTGCTGGTTCCTCTCGACGAACTCGTCCATGGGCCCAGTGACCTGCCGCTGCTGTTCCTCGCTTTGGAAAGCCTTCAGCGCACCCTTCGTCTTCGGTGCGAACTTCTCCAGCTCTTTGAACTTCCTGTCTATCATCGACTCGAGCCTTATGCTCAACGCGTCCCCAGTTTTGCCATTTTCTAAGCTTTCGCCGATTGCCTTGGACATCAGACCTGCCACGTCCACCTCCTTAGTCCTCAAACAACTCACTTCGTAGCCCGGCCTGTTCCTGTAGGACATCACGCCGCCCAGGTTTGTCTCCATCTGGCTCTCCTCCTCGTCGAACTCGTACACGTCCTTCACCCTGTCCGATGCGAACGCATCTTTCCTCTCGAACCCATCACGACGCTTTTTCCTCTCCACCAAACCCCCATGCTCGTTGCGACGAATCAGCGGGAAGTCCTGGTGCTTCTTGGCCTTCTTGGTCTTCCGCTGTCTGTGCACGTTCAGCTCTCGAAGAGCAGCCTCCGTCTTCGACTTCTCCTGCTGCTTCCTCTCGTTCATCTCCTTCTTTCTCTCGAACAACTCCTTGATCGGGTTCCTAACCTTTTTCTGTTGATCTTTAACGACGGTTAGCGGAATCGTTTCAGGGGTGGACTCCTTGTTTTGCGAACCAGTCTTCATCGAGGGCTGAACGTCTTCCTGGGAGTTTTGCTCGCCTGCTGTGGACGTCGGTGCTCGGGCACAGGCTAGCTCTGCTAGAACCTTCATTGGTGTCGATCCACTGTGAACAGAATTGTCGTAGTATAGACAAATTGTAGGCACATAGTTATTCAGGTTGCAAATGCTGGTTATAAAACGTCAATAAACGGACACAATTTTTTAAATGCAGACTTCGCATTGAAGTTTAAGTGGTAGACTCTCGTTTCCAGAATTGCAAGGGTGCGGGACGCGCCTTCCCATTTTTCGTTAATGCATGCGATGGGGTTGTTTCAGTAGTCAAAAACTATCTATGCAGCGATTGCCCTAAAAAATAATGTAAAAAATAACTTACTTATGATCGTGCTTTCCATTGTTGTGGAGCAGGTTCGACAAAGCTTTGTCCAACAAACCGCCCAGTGTAGAGTTCATCTTGCTCTTGAACCCTGGAGAGTCCAAGTTCAGCTTGCCAGAGTTCTGTTCTTGCAAGCATCTGACATGTAAGTCATCGTTATAATCTCCATTCGACAGATTGGTGACAGTCACGCGACCCTCGTCTGTCACATTGGCGTAGGAGTTCCTCAAAACGTTCTGTTCGGTGTTTTTCAATGGGTGTTCGTCATCCGCAATCTCATTGTCGCTCTTGTGACCAAATGTGCTGGCTATCAGACTTTCGCTCTCCCTCATACGTTGCTGGATCTTATCCCTGAGCTTATTGTTGTGCTCGAATGCTACGTCCAGACTGTCCTCGTATCCCAGATTCTCTGCTCTGGACATGTCTGGGCTGGCAGACCTGCTGGAATGTTCGCTCCTCAGATTTCTACCTCCTCGCTTTTGGTAACCTCTCTCTCTGGCACTGTACATCTCTTCGCCGAGTAACTGAAACCAGTTGAATCTGTTAATATCGATTGATTTAAGCTGACATCCCCTGGAATGAAACTTAACGTATCTTTAGCATTGCTTTTAGTCACTGCGAGCCTACAAAGCAGACCATTTTCGAAAGTTTTAGAGTTTTTCTTGGATGTTTTAAAAATTGTCAAAAGAGCCCAATTTTGCGGCAGAATGGTAGAATCGGGAAGAAGACCAGTGAGTGTAATGTTAAAATTAATGAGGAGGGTTAGCAATGCCAAGCTGAACATTCGTTTCTACTAAAAAGAAGAGAAAAAGAAAGAAGAAGGAAAGCTCTAAGTTCTCGTTCTGAAACCAATGGAATGAGCATGAAATTTATACAAGTACGAAGCTACAATTGAGTAGATTATACGGTGAATGGAATCGAGAGTGTAATTAAGAAATTGTTTAACAGCAGTCAGACTTGATTATTTGTACGATCAAACCGAGACAATCTTATGCAACATCGTTGGAATGACAGACAAATGTCATAACTACCGTACACACTAAGAAATGTCGAAGGAATGAGAGAACTACCTTTTGCATGCATACTGAGAGACATTGTCTGTATAAAGCTGGTTCATAGATCCTGCAAACATTATCACAATAATGTATAAAGTATTTCCTTTGTGGAATTCCATGTAAGGGTGTGATCCATTAGTCTAGTGTCTCTAGGTGCGAAATTAAGTAGGACTTAATTAAAAAGGTAATAGTTGATAATGTTACAGATTTTCCTACAAAGTTTTCTAAATGTTTCTAAAAGAAAACCTTGAAAAAATTTGTACGCTGTTACAAAATTAAAATAGAGCAAAAAATGCAAATTTTCAGACAGAAATTTTGGAAGTTATTGGTCAGGAGACACCCCTACAGATAAAAATTCCATGAGCATGTATAAAAGAAAACGAAACCTGCAGAATTAAAAGCTCTTTTCGTAAACAAGACATAAAGCACACCGAGTGAGATCGTAAAGCAATGGCATAAAATTGGAAAAAAAGGAAAGAAAGACTGCATGCAATGTGTAGTGTTATTGTGAAACGGTGGACTTTTGAAAATCTGATGAAACAAAAGTGAACGTCTTCCGGACGCAAGAATGCGCCAGAACATTCCCGACTTACCGTGAAACTTGTAATTAAAGACACTCTCTTAGTACGACAGAAACAAAACTATTATCTCGTAAATTCAATAGTGTCAAGCTAATGCAAAGCTACGATGTCTTCTATAATTCAGAATTTCTTTTAGATTCTATAATTAACTTTGCATCAACTCGGAAGTGCATTTTGCTTGCCAATCAAAATCTTCACGCACTATTGAGTCTTCCTTCTTACGAAATTTAGAACCATGACAAAACTCCAAATTGCAGAGCATGCAGTTTCGACACACTACACAAATACTCACCTGATTAACGGACTCCAGGAGGCTTCCCAGACTATTTTGGCTTTCAACGTCTCTCCAACGGTCTCTGGGCCCTCTGAATCCAAGATGTTGATCCTCCTTCCTATGGTAGCCATCGTTATGATCCAACTTGATCTTCTTAGTTCCCCTAAGCTCGTTCTCAGTGGTAGCCTTCAACCTGGAGCAGCACTCGACGAACAGTTCCTCGTCAAAGTTCAACACCTTCCCTTGCCTAGGTTTCGCAGCCTCAATCTCCTGAGGAACGTCCAACGCATTGTCTTCAATCGCATCAGTAGGTGCAATTGTGACCATTTCAGTCTTGTGAGTGGAAGAGGGCGATCTGATCACTATCTTCCCACTGGAGAACTCGCTGGAGCTTCTCTTCCTCGTTCGAACCTCGCTGGCATGAGCTTTCTCATCCTCCTCTTCGTTCTCACTGTTAGAACTGCTCTCTATGGAGCTTCTGGGTGTTCCACAGACAAACAAAGGCGATATCCTTCTGTGCCCCATCTCCTCGTTGTCCTCTTCCTCATCGATATCAGAATCCCTCGATGTATGCGAATTCCTATCAACACTAGGCGATCTGTTCCTCACGTCGCTTTGAGCTAGGCTACTACAGCTGTTTGAAGAGTCCAGATCAACAGACAATTGATTAGTCAACATGTCCCCTTCAGGATCTTTCAACGAGTCATCCTCCTCCTCCGAGTCCTTTGTACTCTTCCCTGAACTCTTCTCTGTACTCTTCTCCATCGAGTCTCTCCATTCGGTCTCCTCATTTTCCTCACTCTTGCTTTTACTCTTCCTAGAGGAGGACGTCTTTCTCTTCTTCGTCGGTTTCCGATCTTCTTCTACAGGCTCCTCTAGATCCTCCAACTTTGACGGATCATCTTCATAATTGAAAGACCCGTAGCCGTTGTCTCTGGCGCCAGTATCTTTTCCTTGGTTCCTCAAATCGTAGTTGATCTCCTTCTGCTTGTTCTTCTGAATTTTATTTCCATAAGAGTCCAACGCGTCATCCTCGAAGGCTCTGGAGATTCTCTCTTCGGCTCTCTTCTTGCTGGGCCTGCAGCTGGTGGGAGGCAGGACCAGGAAATAGTAGTTGGACGCCTCTGTGTCGCTCTTTTTCCTGTTCGAGCTCCTTGATTTAGTATGTTTAGAACGATGCTCCTCTTGATCTTCAACTACTTGATCCTTGACCTTTTCAGACGAAGAGTTCTTCCTCGATTTTTTCCCTACTCGTTTCTTCTGGCTCGCGTGCGAGGACGCGGAGTGTCTCTTAGCGTTCTTGTCCTCGTGCTTGGCCTCGGAATCCTCCTTTATTTTCAGGTTATGATGACTATCGGTTCTCGATGCGTCCGAGTCATCTTCTGACTTCGATACCCAGTCGTTAAGAACTTCTTTTACTTTATCCGTCTTCTCACCGCCGAACACTCTTCCGAACACGCTCTTGACGATCTTGCTCTTGTTCTGGGACTCTAGCTTGTCCTCTGCATCGCTGTCGTCGCTCTCGCTGGTCAGACCAGCAATTTTACTTCGTTGGGAGATCTTCTTGGTCCTGGACTTTCGGTGCAAATCCTTGCCACTATACTTGTACGACTTGAACGACTTCCTAGACGAATTCTGACGATCGCTAGCGCTCGATTTCCGTCCATTGCTGATTGCTTTCTCGTCTATAGTGTTCTCAGCCTCTGGGGCAGCGTCTGTGTTCTCGTACTCCGATGAGATCTTGTCTACGTCCTTGTCAGAATCTTCCGCTGGCTTTAATATTTCAGATTCGTTCTCCAATAGGACTTCTGGAACAGTTATATTCGCTGGTTCTTCGTCGACAAATTTTCGAGTCTCCGTATCGGGCTCTACGTTTTCGGAAGCGGTATCCTGGCTCTCTGTTACATCCTCAGGCTTCGCCTCTTTGAGATCCTTCGGACAAGCAGCCTGCTCCTTCTTTTCTGTCTGCAATTTCTCCTCAGCCATCAGCAAAATTTGTGACAAAGGTTTATCGTCAAGGCTGGATGATGATTCATCCTCCTCAACGAAAGATTTCGTTTCATCTCCTTTGATGCAACTCTCATTCTTCTCCACAGATTCTTTCAATAAAGTCTCTATGTTAGAGTAGAACTTCTGACTGTCAAGAACTTCTTTCTCGTTCGATTTAAACTCGGTATCGTCGCAAATCTCAGTCACATTTTCTTCGACTTGCGAGCTGGGCAACGATGACTCTAATTTCTCTTCGGTTTCGTGGAACCCTGAAGTTTTCGAACAATTAGCTGACTGATTCTGATCGGTCACTGTCTCTGCAGGTTTCGCACATTCCTTCTGTTTGCTTTGATTAACTTTTGATTTACTTGCTTTCTTTACAGCTGGACCGTCTAGGGAGTTGTCTATCTGTTCGTGTTTCTTGCTTTTGCTCTTCTTGGACTTGCTATGTCTCGAGGTCTTCGTAGATTCGTTTTGCAAGGCATTCTCTACCTTATCTTCTGCAACCAAGGGGAGCGAGTCACTAAGTACAGTCTGATCCGCGTGAACGCTCTCCTTAACAGGATCCACAGGTACCTCCTGCAAGTCATTCAATAAATTCATGCTTGCATCAGGCTGCTCTTCAGGCTTCAAGCTATCTGACCGCTCAATCGACTCCTTCCCTATGTGACGATCTGAAACGTAAGAACTATCAGTCTCTCTGAGGGTTTCTAATTCGTTGCTGTTACTGTCCGAACCTTTAGGACTTTCTTCGTTACATTTATTTACGGTATGCTCTAGGCTCAGAGGATCGCGGTTATCTTGTGAGGTAGGATTATTGTCCGAATCAATTTCTGGGAAATTCTCAGTCTTCTTAGCAGGATGCCCTTTTAGATCGAACAACTGGCTCTCGGAACACTCGATCTTCTGTCCATTCAGTTTCACAGTCTCCATGTCCGGTACTTCCGGTACAAAGGTATCAGTGTCCAAACGATTTTCTTCCTTTCCTATCGAATCTAATTTGTTCGTAGGAATCTGATCGCTTTCAGCGTCTCCCGAAACTTGATTTTTGTTGATCGAGGTCTCGGAAGAGTTCGCGAAAGAAGATTCGGAGACTTTCAAAGACGTACTGCTGTCCAGAACGTTCAACGTAAGGGTGTCTAAGAGCGCTTCGGGGTCAGAAATATCGGAAGGCAGTTGTTCGTCGACCAAGTGTTTCTTTTTTCCCTTGTCCTTTTTCTTCTCGTGTTTCTTCTTCTTCTTCTCCGACTCGTCCTCTTTCTTAGCGTCCACTTTGATCGGCGTCGAAGTGCATTCTGGCAGAGGACTGGTGTGCTCGGTCAGAACATATTCGTCGTGACTCATGTTCTCGGTGATCTTGCAGATCTCCTCGTCCAGGAGTTCGTCCTCGAGGGTGCGCTGCTTTATTTGAGGATCGATCAGCAGCTCCTGATCCACCGTATGGACGTCTTCCTCCAATCTATTCAGGCTGTCCAATTCCTCTGAGTTTCCAGCTACAGGCGTGTTCGACTGGCTCTGCTCATTACTATACTCCTGTGAACAGTTCACCGACTCATTAGCAAAATTCTTGCTCTCGTCGCTCACAGTTTCATCCGGGTTAGACTTCTCATTCTTCCAAATAGCAGAAGCTTCGTCGCTGCTCTCGCCAGCTGCTTTCTCCTTTTTCGAGTTGATTATTTGCAGCAAATGGGACTGGGACTGATTGTGTTTCTTCAGCGAGCTCTTCCTGGTGAAGCTTGTCGCGCAGACGTCGCAGAAGAACCTGGCTGCCTCCTTCGTCAGCTTCTTCCTCTTCTCCACGATCAGTATCTCGCCCGTCTTCTTGTGCACCACTACGAAGTTACCTGCTGCGCGTTTCTTCGGGGTCTGGAAGTCCTCCTGAGTCTGTGGAGCGTCGTCCGCTTTAATGTCCGCTTTCTCGACGTCCGTGTCCTCTTCCTTTTCAACTGATTTCTCAAGTTCTACAGGTTCTACGGGTTGCACAACTTCCACAGGTTCTACAGGTTGCACAACTTCCACAGCTTCTACAGGTTGCACAACTTCCTCAGCTTCTACAGGTTCCTCCCTTGCCTCTTCCTTTTCGATCACCTTCTCTTCCTCATTCTTCTTGCTATTACTCGCCGTTACCTCTTCGTCTACCTTCTCATCTGCAGCAGCTGATTGAATGTTCCTCAGAGTCTCCTCCTGGTCCAAGCACTCCTGAAAATCCATGGGTATGTCGAAGTCGTCGACAAGATCGAACTGGTCCTCGAAGAAGGATATATTCTTCTTGGCCCGCCTCTTCAGACTCTGCCTCCTGTCAGTGCTGTTTTGCGTATCTACGGATTCAGAGTCAGTGACCGAAGTGTCTGTCTGAACGTCCTCGGTAGGCTCCGCAAAGCCCTTCTTCTTCTTGGAGAAACGCTTCCTCCTAAAGTAACTGGATTCGCTGACGCAGGAGCTTTCGGACAAATTGTCCGTGCTCTCTGGCCGACGGTTCAGGCTACCCTGCTCGGACAGATCCTCGGACGACAACTGCTTCCGCTTTGAAGATCTTGTTCTATTCGGCTGAGTTAAATCGATCGACCCCGAGGAGCTGGATCTTTCCAGAAGCTTGCTAGAGTTCTTAGAAACACGTTTTCGTCCCTCTGGCGTTTCCTTCTGGGAATTGTCAACCTCTTCTTCTCTCTCAGTGTCAATCTTGCTTGCCTCGGAGCTCTCAACGTTGCTCACTTCCGGTTCCGCTGAAGGAAGGCTGCTTTGAACCTCCAGGTGTTCATCTGTCGTTGACTTTCTCTTCGATGTCCTCTTCTTGGTATGCTGGAGTATCTCTGTTAGCTCTGGAACTTTGAAGTTATCCGAATTCGAGCACGCAGATCGCTGATCGTCGCCTTCCTCGGTGGTCCGATTCACTCTCGAGGATTTCCTGCTGGGAATCTGATTAGCAGCGATGGTTGACAGTGATTCTGACTCCGCGGGCGGCTGCTCGTCCACTTTAGAAGCTTCTTCCGTATGATTGGGCACAGTTACAGGTTCGCCAACCGATTTCTTCTTACGGCCACGTTTCTTGAGCACCTTGGGACCTGTGCTGATAGTCTTCTCTTCTTCTTTACTTGTCTCTGCGTACTCTGCAATTTGGAGACTGGAGTCCTCTTCAACAACTTTTCCTTCTTTCATAGATGGCGCGTCTTCTATCGGGGGAACAACCTTTTCTAGAGAATTCTTCGTAGCTTTTTCAGTAATTTCTGTTACTATATCGTTGCTAGTAGTGACATTCTCTTTTGACACCTGTTCTTCATTCGATTGAATGGTTAACTTCGACCTCAGAGACCTTCTTCTTGTCGTCTCGACCGCCTCTGGGATAGTCTTAGCAGATACTTCTTCTTCTTGGTTGATCTTCTCTTCTACAAATGATCTCCTCTTCGAAGACCGTCTGATCGAAGACTCTACTTCCGGTTCCCTCTCGGTAGAAGACTTCCCTTTTCCTGCTGCTTGTGGTTCCTCTTGCTCAACGTTGACTCGACCTTTCTCCTCAGCATTGACTGAAATCTTTTCTTCAACGTTTAGAGTCTTCTCTTCAACTTGAGTCTTTTCCTCAACTTGAGCCTTCTCTTCAGCATTGTCTTGCGTCTCTTCCTCGGGGCTCTCAGATACTCCAACATTTTGTGCTCCTTGCTTCTCCACTTCAGCTTCCGATTTAAACTTCTTCGCGCCATCACTGCTGTCCATAGGTTGTACGTCATTGGCTGCTTTGCTACCCGATGGATCCTCCGTGCGAGAATCATCATCGTTCAGCGTTTTTCTCTTGCCAAGCACAACCTTCTCGATATGGAGCTCGTCCTCGTCGGTTTCTTTGGTAGAAGGCACTTCCTTTGATTTGTTGATCAGCTTAATGATGCTGGCAAGGTGCGACTCCTCAACGATCGGGCTCTCCTCAACAATGTCCGCCGGATCGACAGACTTCCTCTTGTTTTTCTTCGGCGAGCTTCCTTCCAGCGATCGTTTCTTCGATTTTCTGTGAACTTTTGTTGTTGCCTCCTTCTTCATCAATTTCTCCTCTTGTTTCTCTGATTCCGTCACGCTTGTGGATTCTGAGATACATTCTTGCAGTGGCGGTAGTATTCCGTTCGGAACAGACTTAGGCTCTTCGACGATCACATTCGGATTTTCAGGGGCAGTTCCCTTAATCTCGGATTTGTCCAAAGATTCGGATTCCGACTCAACAATTTGGTCCAAAGAGGGTTCAGGGGATTCCCCTTTTGTTTCTTCCCGAATGTTTTCATCGTTTACTAACTGGTTTTGTTCATCAGGTTCGTCCTTAGATTTTAAATCAGGTAAGTTCTCATCGGATTTTGCTCGGCTGTCAGCTTGGATCTTCTTCTGGATACCAGCCTTGTCACTCTTCCCATCCGCTGAACCATCTTCCGAGAATCCAGGCGCAACTTCATCCAGAATACTGGTCAGCTCGTCAGCAGCAGTGTCCAACAGAGAGCCAACCTCACCTTCCAGAAGAGCGTCCTTCTGTTTAGCTATCTTCGAGACAATCTTCTCCAAGAAAGAGCCTTTGCCCTTCTGCTTCCTCCTGGACAGGTCCAAAATGATGTCGTTAGCAGGCTCCTTGTTATCGTTGACGTTGGAATTTGCTTCTTTGGCTAACGGGATTTCCGAGCTCGGCTCCTTCTCTTCAGTATTCTCATCACAGGCGCTCAACTCGTCAGCTAGCTTACCAGGATCTTGATCGGACTCGATCTTCTCGTCCTTCTCCAGATCCAACGACTTCGAACCCTCCTCTTCAGCTTGTTGACCACTAGCCTGGACAGACTCATCGTTCGTGTTCTCCAAACTCGTCTGAACAGTCAGGACCACGCTCTGTTGGGACTCCACGGGGATGTTCATGCCCTCTGTAAGGATGCCGATCACGTTGTTCAAGGACCTTTTCGACGCTTTCTCGCGCCTAGTTCCCCAGGACTTTCTGGGTCGACCGACTTTCAATTTCTGTACACCGACCACCGTTTCCAGAGAGTTCTCCTTGCCACTGTCCATGGAGCTGCCTGTCTCCAACTGCAGATGGTTCACACTCAAATTTACACTTTCCACCTCAACTTTCTCTTTCTCAACCATCTCCCTTTCTTTCTCAACCAGACTCCCCGGGTCCTCTTGTTTGTCCTTCGAATCCTCATCCTTCTGCGACGAACATGTGACTGCTGTATCTTTTTCACTGGTTTCGTCTTTGTCCAAGGTCTCCGGTTCGGTGACAGTTTTATCTACGTCGTTCTTCGACACCTCGGGGTTCTTCTTCTCAACGACGTCGTTGCTGGATTTGATCCTCCCCCGCCTCTTGCCGAGTGAGGTTGTCTTCTTCAGGGACATGTCGTTCGACTCCACAGGGGTCTCCTTGGTCTGCTGCTGGTCCCCGTCGGTGGTGTTCATCAGGGAACCTCTGGTCTGCCTCTTGTTCCTGGCACTTTCATTATCAGCTTCCGGAGACTCAAATTCCTTCGCTGAGTCCTCGGAGACACTGATCGCTGATTTAAGCTCATTTGGTAGACCACTGCTGTTCCTTCTTCCTCTAGCAGCTGCCTTCACTTCGTTTAACGCTGTCACAATTTTGCTAGTCTCAGCCAGCTCCATCTGGTCACTCTTGCTCGCCATCTTCTCTTGCTTCTTCTCAGTCTTCCTCAACGATTTTCTTCTGAACTCCGACTTCTTCCCAGGCCCCTCTGAACCGCTCTCTTGCTCAAGGATAGACTTCTCCAGCTCCGAATCCCTGTGGAACTTGCTCTTACCTTCGTCCTTCGCCTTCGAAGGTTGCCTCAGGCAACGCTTCGAACCACCGACTCTGGACGTTAAGACCAGCTTGGTCAACAGGTCCTCCTTACTGTTAGAACCTATCAGCTTCTTCACCTCGAACGGCACGTTCTGAATCTTTATCTCGGGGTCGATCATGTCAAACTTTGCTTTAGAATTGCTCCTGGTCTCAAGCGTTTTCTGCTTCAAGTCCTTCTTCGGGATCGTCTCCTCTGCAGTAGTCTTCGCCGTCTTTTTCTCTTCAGCGTTCGCGATCCTACCCGGCGCGCTCTTCCTCTTCATCTTCTCCTTCACGACCTTTGGCTTCTCTTTCACAGAATCATCCTTGACGTTCTCCAGGTTTTTCTCGAAATTTTTCGCGTCTCCTTTCTGCCTCCTCGTCTTAGCCTGCTTCACGTCCTTGTCCTCTTCAGTTGATTCACTCACGGCATCCTTCTCCTCTATTTCCTGGTCCTTTTTGGGACTCTCTTTATCGTCCAAGGTCTTACCAGCTAGATTCTTGCCTCGCAACACCTTCTCCGAGCCCGATGGAGTAACCGGTGATAAAATCGGCAGATCGTTCACCGAGGTCTGCGCGTCCTCTTCGTTACCGGAAGTTATCTGCACCGCAGGCTCCAGCGTCGGCATCTTATCGCTGTCCGAAGACAATCTGGTGATCCTCTTCGGCAGCTGATCGCTGGTCTTGCTTTTGTACACTCCTCGCAGCTTGGACCTGGTGACGGTCTCTGGACTAGCTTCGTTGCTCTTACCTTTAGCTCCTGGGCGACCCGGAGGCTTCACTTCCTGAGGCGACTTCTGAAAACTCTTGTTCGGATTCCTGGCGAACTTCCCGTCCTGGCTTCGGAGCTGCGATTTCGCCTTGATGGAGGCGTTCAAAGAGGCCACTGGGTCCACTGGCCTCTTCTTCTTAGGGGTTGTCTGGGTCGACAGCTTGTTCTTCGTCGGGGGACTGGAGGATTTCGACTCTGAAGAACTGGTTTCTGGTTCCGAGTCCCTGTCGCTGTTTTTAGGTACAAGCTTGATACCCTTCGGAATCTTCGCTGGTTCATTTACGCTGTCCACTTTCCCTTCAGAAGAGTTCTTCGTCATCTTGTACTTTGTCTTGAAATTACCTGACTTCTTCGCTTGCTCCGGGAACTTGGCTCCCTGCTTGATCTTCATGTTCCTCTTCTTGTTTAGAATTCTAGGACCTCTCACGATCTTCGCTCTGGTGCCTGATTCCGGTGTAGATCCCCCCTTCGTCTCGTCTTCCTTATTCTCTTTGGCATCCTTCTCGACGTTCGCTTTTGCTACATCGGACTTCTCCTCGGGCTTCTTCTCCTCCGCGTGGTTGCAGTTCCTCACCACGCTCTCGATCACCGCCGATATGTTGTCGATCCGGCATCGGTTCCGCTGGATCGATTTCGCGTTCTTCAGCAGCTTGTTCTTCAGGGCCGCTTTGTTGCGGGACATTCGCGACGCGGTGGAATTGTCGCCGACCATTCGAGGTCTCGACCTCGTTTGTACCTGTACAGATAGGTAAAGCCTTCGTGGTACTGTGTGTGAGCTATATGGGGGTTTGAGAATGATCAGAGGCTCGCTGAAATTGTCATTAGCAACTTTCAGAATCTTTTCTAAGCGTGGTTATGGGGACTAGAGTCTTTAGATCATCTTGTAAATTGTACGATCGCTTCAGCAATTTATACGAACGCTGTACAGCCTACTCGAATGCTCTTAGTGAAATAACTTTCGATGCGAGCAATAGATTCTACCTAGCTGCATCGGAAGTTATTTATAACTCGACCTAATAGCTGGGACTATTTAGAACAGGTCGTTCGATCTCATTATGATCTGCTGTTATTAATTGTGTGGTAATGATGGAAAAATGAACTCTGTTTTGAGAATGGACTCGAGGTGACACTGACAAGTTGCTAAACGAGTCCCGACGTAAAGGGTTCACCGATGAAAACGTCTCAATCTAACATAATTGTTCCAGTAGTCCATTTACGACGGGACAAAAATTCATCTAGAGCGTTGTTATTGCGAATGCGCTTCTCGAACGTTTTATATGGAGACACAAAGCTACACATTATAAGCGAGGAAACAGACTGACCATTGTGCGCATTAAAGGTCTATGAAAGTTAGTACAATTTACAGGAAAATTTTCTTGACAAAAACAAAACGTGGTAAAAATTCAGCCCAATTCCAAAACAATGTCCCAAAAAACAATGAATTAACAGTAGGAACTCTCCGAGGCCCACAAAGGCAGCTAATGTACCCTCTCGGCAAAGGATGATGAAGGAGGGAGCGTAGTCAGCAAGTGACCAGGAAGTGAAGAAAATCATCCTGCCCGCACGACACCACGGGACACGTTCCGTGTGATTGTGCGAGAGCCACACACCGACGTGTCGTGTCTCACTGTGTCATGCTTGTATATGTGCACGTATAGACGTCCGTGTTGGGTAATCAATACTCCACTTATATCCGTGTCGTCCAGCCGGAGCCGGTCCCGCGTTATTGCCTTATCATTATCGAGTTTCATCTTTTTCGTGCGCGAGAGCACGGATTCGGGTCATCGGTTAGCTGTGGCTCGTTTACCTAATTTCGAGAGCCAGATACACACGCCGTCCTGGCCCGTAAACTTTCGGCCCGGGGAATCCCCGTCGCTCATTTCCTCGCCGATTTTCTTGGCATTCGATGAAAGCTTCCGCCGACCACTTCACCGGCTTGATAGCCTGCCGCTGAACACTCGATCGTGTTCCCCGTCTACTTCTTTCGTTCCAGCGAAAGCCTCCCCCGTGCTTCACTTAAAGGGAAAACCACCTTAGTGGTTCGGGAAAGAATTTGTTTCTATCTAATTTTCTCGGAGCAATTCCCTTCGAATTTTCAGCGTAGAACATTCTGCCAATGCAATTTTTAAAGTACATTACGTATATCGTTTTGCCAATGCAATTCTCAAACATTTATGCATGAAATATTGGACGCATAGGTTTTGTAAATAATTTAATTGTATCATTGTTTAGAAATATTTAGAGTTGAGTTTGTTTCGTGCGCTTTTTCTGCCTCGATCTGTTGTTTTCAGATTTTTGGGAATTCGTGTTGAACAGTTTAACATTTAAACGAAGTTTAGGAGGAAGCTTGTATTAGGTAGAGATAGTAGAGTTGTTTATAGAAATTATAACTTACATTACGGAGTCTACCCTGTGATCTTAGTGCACTATCCTGCATCACTTTCCGGGTGGCTCTTTTCGGGGGTAAGTTTGCCAACATTTTCTGGATGCTTTCACCTACAAATAAAGCAAAATACGACCACGAATTATTAAAGTGGAATTCAAGACTATTTGTATGAATGTGTTGCTTACACGGATACTAATTTTTATGAACTGTGTTTTATGTAAAGTGGAGTTGAATATAAATGTATTTTATGCGTTTCATTATCATCCTGCTAGCACAAACGCTATTTTACTATCGACATAATATAAATTGATCCAGATTCTTTTTATTTTATTGTCTTGAGAAAATTCATTCGAATCTAGCACCCTTCTCAGCTTCTAAGAATTAACTTCCGAAAGCAAGGTAACGCTTTCATAATGAACGGATAAAATAATTTAGAATGACTGGGGGTGATTCGAAGTAACGACCATCATTCAAAGGGCACGTAAATCGTATGCCGTACATTATGCACGGTTATAATGCCCGTTACATTCTGCTGAATTTTTAATTACTCGAGGGCAACTGTTGCATTACATGAAATAGCCCTGTCGCATTGTCTTAATGGAGCTGCGTCCCTTCTAAATTCTTTTCGCTAATCGCAATAAGATGTTAACATTAATCCAGACATGATTAATAGATTTACACGTGTCAGCCAGTGCCTGCGAAATTATTGCATGGCTGATGGAAAGTTGTCGGATAAGTGATTCGACTAAATGAAACAAAGTTTTAATTAGTGCAGTAATTAAACGCTCTTCTGAACCGGCGCAACAAATTCCACAGCCTCGAATATTTACATTTGCTTTTTTATTAACTTCATCAATGCGCCTGTGCGTGTAATTTCGTGTGCCTGTGACGCTGCACTGGAAATATTTTTTAATATATCCTTTAATAATCTCGGAAATTTAATCTTAATTGAAGCCGGTCAGTTTTCATTGAAAAAGGAATCTTCGTATTGTATTTTAAAAACGCGAAAATAAGCTGCAATAATTTTATCTCGAATGCTTTGACTAATTAATTATCTCGGGTTAGACTTAATGAGATTTTTTCACGTTTCAAGCGTAATATATGTATATCGAATTTTAATATATCAAAGTGAACAGCTTATTTATTCTGCGCTTGCAATGGTTACTATTTAACTTTTAAATTCCTCATAACATAAATAGTCACTAGTAACAGTGTTCTGATTATTTCATGTTGGCATGGACATTTTTAGATATTCTACCGTGCTCGCCTAAACGAAAAAATCTCCACTGTTCGATAAATCCTTGTACATCGAGAACCGTCTAGAAAATGATTTGCCCGATTTAATAATGTTATAGATAATATTTCAGACATACATTTTAGGGAATAGGACTTACGGTCACTAGGTCTGACTCTAGGACCAGTCGGTTGTTTCTCCTTGGGTGTTGTCACCCTCGGTGTTTGCGAGTTCTGTATGTTCCTCTTCATCCCTCTTTGCCTTCTCCTTCTGCTGCGGCTGCCGAAGGGCCTCCACTTGCACTTTTTCTTCCCATTGCCAAAAAGCCCTAACAACCATGCCTGGTCTCCTCCGCACTCTAGCATGTGCCTGTGCAGCTCTGGTAGGGTGTTGCAGTTCCTGGAGCATTTGGTGCACAATTTCTCGACTAGGATGTCTGCTTTCGCTTTCGCAGTGGGCACATCTTTCCCTGGTAGGAACAGGTGCTTGTACAGCTCCCTTTGATCACCGGAGAACTCGAAGTGGGAGCACCAAACGTTTGGATGGGACAAAGCTTTGTGCTCCTCCATCTCCCTCAAGGTGACCTGCAATCACCCATCAAAAGACCATCAATCACTGTGAATTGTGCAATGTATCTAAAATAAAGTACAAAACTCTAGTAATTTTTCTTTTTCAATTTGTTTATATAGCTCCACAATAGTCTGGTACAAAACTACATAGTCCGAAAGTTTCATAGTTTTTCGAATTGTCGGGAATCATTCCTTGCGAAACATGGATCGATAAATCACATGTCTGTGTCAAGAGACTAGTTTCCGAAGGAAATTAATTAGCCCGACCTACACAGTCACACTTATTACATTTGAACACGGAAATGATGTTAACAGAGAGCAGTGATCAATCGATATTCGTTTGATGCCAACTAATTGTCAATCAATAACAGAATACGTCCTTTCACTGGTCCTGATATCGATCGATAGTTGCCAATCAAGTAGTTGATTAATTAACTAATCACTCGATAATGCCAACGAAGACTGTGAATAGAAGCGTTCGCGACGAGGTCAACCATCTTAAACGAATATTTTCCAACACATTCGTTTTCTGAGCTATTCGATCATTTTCCTTGAAAGAGTCTTGAAAAGGTCTTACCAATTATACGTTTGAATCAAAGAAACATTCAAACTTTTCATCTGAAAGCTACATAAATTTGAATAAAACGTCATCTATTAACTGTGGAAATTAATTCAGTGATCTCTCATTGAGAAGGAATTGCAAGACCATTTTAAATTCAAACATCTACCCGACGTTTCGGTAATTTGGAGTACCAACTTCAATACTTACGAAGAACTTTATGAAGTGAATGTACCAAATCTAAGAAAGAACATTACTTATGGACGTTCAGAAACCATCATTTCTACTGTATCAATTACAGAAACATTTAAAATTTAAATATCTTCCCCCCTTTTGGAATTAGTATGGTGAATATAGAGAGATGAGATTAATATTCGTTATTATACATCTTTTCTTGTTTTTTAAAGCAACGTGAACATACCATAAATGCAAAAAGACCTGCAGCATGGTAACAAGTATAAAATTAAATTGTGAGAATGTCAAGATAACTCACATGTTTGGAAGCGCAAGCACCACAGATGTAGATCCTGGGCCTGGACCACTCCCCAGTTAGCTCAGCGTAGACGACCTCCTGCTTCTTGGAAGCCTCACTGGAGGTCTTCTCGTCCCATTTCCTTAATTTAAGGAAGTTGCCAAACTCAGGAGAAAACTCAGTGCTTGTTGAAGGTTTCGTCTCGCAGACCTCCAAGTCCTTCGACTTGGCGATCTCGCAATGTGACGTCTGCTCTTCAGCGTTCTTTCTGTCCCCTTGTAGCTCCTGAGACTCTTCCGACTCTCTGACGGCGAGACCCTCGTCCTGAGTGATATCAGTGACTTCTAGAAGCGGGACCTGGCGTATCCTGTTCAGTGTGATCCGCTCCTTCAATAACTGCTGTTTCTTCCTGAGGGTCAGCTGCGTGGAGATATCAAACTTGCTGAGGTCCTTGATCGAGCAGGTCCATTGCTCCTTGCCGTCGTACTTCCTCGGGAAGTTGTACTTTTCAAAGGACACACGTCTAGGATGAGACCTGTTACTCTTGCCAGGCTTCTGAGCATATTCGCTGGAATTCTCGTAGTCCTCGTTGTTGTACTCTTTGGAATACACCGGGGTCGCAGCAGTCAACGAGATGTCTATGGGAAGTTGGATCTGGTTAATGCTGTGATCGTAGAAGGACTGCTGCTGCTGGGGCTGTTGCTGCTGAGGTTTTGTGTCCACTATAGTTGGCGTGACCATCGACGACGAGGAGCTCTGCAGCTTGCCGTCCAAATGGTGAAGAAGGTTCTCCCTGATGTTGCAACTGACGCTGCTGTAAAAGGAACTGTCAAACTCTGGACTGCCTGGGTTGCTGAAGATGTCCTTCGTCGGGACTATCGGCTTCAGCAGGATGGACTCTGTTCGGTGCTCGTGATCAGGCTCCTCTGATCTGCGCTCTTTGGGGCTTAGAGACTCCGGCTTGTCCCTGGTGCTCTGGGTAACCAACTCCTTGACGGGGGCAGTCTCCTTCACTTTTTCCTGTGGAGGAACGCAAGAATTACAGCCACCTTTCAAATGAAATTTGTATTCAATCGACTCTAATATACATGTACAGACATTGCCATAAGGATGGAACTATATAAATAAAATGAGGGAACTCACCTGAAGATTCCTGTCCACGTTCCCCCCATGGTTCTCGCTGATGTGGCACACCAGAGTTTCCCTGTTGGGGTACCTCGTGGAACATTGAACACAGGCATGGTATTTATCCCCATGGTTGCCCACCATGTGCTGGAAAAGTCCCTCCAGACTCTCAGCACACTTATCGGAGCAGTACTGGCAGTTCTGCGAGGGTCTCCTCGAGTTTCTCTCCGACCTTCTACCTCCACCCTGCTGGTGGACTCTCTCGGTATGTCTTTGCCTCAGAGATATGGAAAGAAACTTTCGGTCGCAGTAAAGACAGAGGTGTCTGACAGTGGGCGATGGAGGTTTGAAAGAAAACTTGGTTCCCTGAGAAGAAGAAGACGACGACGAAGGAGATGGTGGCAACAGAGGACCTGCCGAGTCACTCGTCTGGCAATTCTGGAGCACAGAGGCTACTTTGTCTAGAGGCAAACTACAGTGAAGGCTCGTCATGACTAGATCCGGGTTCCTCGAGCTCCTGGACTCTTCGGAACTGTTCTCCGGCGTCTTGTCCTCCTTCTCCTGACAGTTCTCGTCGATCAATTGATTGATACCGCTCAGAAGATCGTTCAAGAGGTCTCTACAAACGTTCCTGAGCTCCACGCTCTCCGAGACGAATTCCCTAGGATCCTCCTTAGCAGAGTCCGTGCTAGTCTTCTCATCCACCTGATGATCGCTTAACCTCTCCATGATTATCGTCCCCAACGAACGGTTCTCCTTTTCCTCCTCTTCTTGGACCTCGCTCTTCGGAGCCTCCGAGCACTCAGACTTTGCTTCTTTGGAAGAACACTTACTCTCTTTACACGCATCCTCCTCATCGACGTTGCTTGTCTTACACGACACAATTTCTTCCTCCGTCTCGCTAGGCTTAACCTCTACGGAATCCTCCAATTGCTGGGGGCCTTCGTCTTTATCATTCGACTTCTGATACTCCAGACAGGGCTCTTTACCAGCATTGCCTCCCACAACGTTCTCAGACGCCTCAGACTGTTCCAACAGCAAAACAGCAGTCTCCGTTCTGCTCTCGTTTGGCTTCGAAGGCTCAAACTTGGCTCCAGGACCCTTCGAGTCCTCGTCCTCGTGATCCTCGGCCAATTTTTCCTGTTCCACGTCCTTGTCTACCTCCTTCTTCTGCCCCACGTCGTTGTCCTCTTCGTCTTTGATCACACCGTTCAGCACCGTCATCACATACTTCTCCAGCGTCTCGAGATTCCTCTCCACGCTGTTCCGATCGTCCTCCTCTTTTCTAGCCGAGTCCCCGTTCCGCGTGTCGGGGACCTTCTTCCTGAGATTGTTGATCACGTTGCTCAGCCTGCTACGCTTGTCTTGAGCCGTTTGAGCCGATCTGTACGTGTGACCGTGCTTCTCCTGCTGCTGTTGACGGTCGCCGTTCGCGCTCGCTGGATGGCTCACGCCAAGGTCGTCGAGATTATGCGTGGAAGCGACCATTCTGGCATCGACGCTCGACGGGGACGACGCTGTCGTCGTCGGGGCCGTGCTCGGCGTCGCCGCCGTCGTCGTCGACGGGGAGAACTTCGCCCCGTGGAACACCTCGGCTGCTTCGCTGCTCGTCTTGCTGCCAGCCACGTCTGCAGAGGCAGCCTCTGAAAATGGACAACAATTATCAACTGGAATGAACAAGTTTTTATCAGAATATTTTTCTCAAGTTAACCCTTGTGTAGCCAAACGGGTTTACTCTTTTTTTCTTTCAACAATTTAAATATAATTATACGATATATAAATATAACATAATTTTCATGCAGGGGGTGGGGCGCCACATTTTGCCATCTAGATTTACGTCAATATTAATACGCATAGCAAACAATGTTTCAGATGAAGTTGAATGGTTTTGAGAGGGGCACATTCTGAAAGTACATTTTTGTTTGTAGGTAGACGAGTAAAGGACATATGAAGGTCATTAATGTTTTTATAAATGGAATCATATATTTTTTATTGAATCAGCTGATGCTTCTTCATATTCTTTACAAAAAAGTATTAATCTATTTGTGTAAAAAAGCATTTTAGTTTAGGAGATATGTTAATTATAATTTGTTAGAAAATCTCGACTCTCTGGTCAATAATATGAATTCAATGTGATGGACTCCATTTCTGTAAATAGACATTATAATTGAAATATCTCCTAAACTAATGATTTTTTTACACAAATAGATTAATACTTTTTTGTAAAGAATATGAAGGAGCATCACCTACAAAAAAAATGTACCATCAGAATGTGCCCCTCTCAAAACCAAACTTCATCTGAAACATTGTTTGCATGCGTAATAATAATGACGTAAATCTAAATGGCAAAATGAGGCGCCCACCCTGTATATTTTGGTTGACTACGTAAGGGTCAAAATGGTTTTATCACAATTGCTGTGCCTTAAAAAATACTTCGAACCCATCTGCTTGCCCCCAGTTGCACGTTCAACGTTTCAACAAATAAAATATTTTATTTTTAATGTTGTGCGCGTACTTTGAAATAAATAGCATCATCTGCTATTTATTATTTAAAATACTGTTTCGCCCAGCACTAGTTTCGTGTAATTTTAATTAGAAAAACGAGACGACCTTGATGGTGAAAGTTTCATCGATGAACCCAAAAATTTTCATTTTCTTTTATTCTCGTTCTCATCTTTTTCAAACGTTATCCTTGTCTTCGCTCGAAATGCTACGAGGAATGTAGTATTCACCTCTTCCATAACCGTCACCTCTGCCGACCCAAAGTTCGCACAGTTACGGAGAGAATAGTGTACTCAAAACTGCAGAATTATATAGTCAATATCTTCGTTAAAAAAATGTACGTGTTAATTTCTTTGGAGGATTAGCTCTCCGACAAAGGATCGAGCACCGTTCTGAAATGGAAACGGAGATTTTCATCCTTTTTTCGAGGAGGTTGCTGTGCAAGGATTTAATTTACCGCGACCGGGTGCAATGGCGGATCCTTCACGAGCTTTTTCGTACCAGCTGAATGTCAGTTGCCGACCGTAAAACGACTTAATCGGCTTACGGGCTGGCTTTAATAACTTCTACACAGGATATTAAACGGGAATCGGCGAACTTGTAATCCGCCAGTGTTATTGCGAGAATTGTTTGGCTCCGTGTAAATCTGTTTTTCCTCCGAATCAACAAGATTCTCAAGTCGGCAATTTTAAGTTTCTGGAATCTTATCCGACTATGATTGAGCGCGAACCAACTGGTGCTGTTTCCAAATTTTCATGATCAATTGCAACTTGAATTCGTGATCCTGAAGCAGCCTCGAATAACAGTGCAACCGTTAATCCGAGGAAGCGTGTACGCTAAGCGAGTGGGAGAGGCTTTGTATTATACCGGGTCTCCTCATTCACACGGGGCCCAAGAAGATTAAATTACAGGGTATAGCAATCCATAATCCTGGAAGAGAGGAATCTGATTCAAAGGTCCTCGGATTTTCAGACGTGGGCTGAAGAGGAACTTAAATTAGAAACTTGATGGATGGCGGCTTCAAAGGTCTGCGATATTAATAGACAGGCAAGATATCAGAGGGACAACGAGGGATTAGAATCGGATGGAAATTGTAGATTCTACGTGTCTATGGAGGTAGCTGGTCAGGTATGTATAGTCTAAGGTTCGTCGAGATTGGAATGTCGAAAGGAAGGGTCCGCTTCGGTCGAGATGCGTTTATTTTCACGGGCGGAAAGCCAAGTAGTGCGCGAGTCCGTGTCCGTAGAATCGCGTTTCGATATCTCGTTACTCGTTCACGAGCTTTTCCGCTCGTGAACCTTCCTCTGGGATCGAACTGGACGTCCGTGAACACCCGGAAGAAAAATGGGAGTCGAAATACACTACTCTACGAAATTAAAGAGACACTGACTGAGAGACGGCCAATCTGTGGACTCTCTGCAACTTTCCCCTAGTAGCACAAAAATATTGGAAAAATATTTTTTAAGCCACATTTTTTCATATGAGAAAAATATTGGATCTGAATATTGTATACATATACAAGAAATATAACTTGAATGTTTAAGAAATATAAGCTAAATATTCAGAGAATATATACTAGATATTTAAAAAATATAAATTAAATGTGAATCCAATATATGAAAAATATAAAAATTCAATATTTAAATAACATTCAATAAAATTTTCAAATGTAAGAAAAAGTTATAACAAAAATTAGAAACTATGAATATGTATCTATTACTTTCTGTGCACTGCTTGAGGGAATATTCCATTTTATCTTCGAAAGTACCTTATTACAATTAAGAAATTTTTATATTAGGTTATATAATTTTATATAATTTCTGATATTACATAAAGATTTGTTTTATAATGAGAAAAAGATATTTTTTTCATAATATGAAATAAATATTATATTTGTATATTAGGCAAAAATATTCTACTTCTAATATGAAATAGAGATCCATATATTATTTAGAAAAAAATATTTTTCTCGTAACATGAAATAGGTACTTCCTGCATATTTAAAAAGAAATATTTGTTACTTAATATAAAATAAATATTGTATGTATATTTAAATATTAAGAAGAGATTGAATCTCTTTTTAATATCATATGAATGTGTATACAATATTTTGTGCTACAAGGGTTTTGTTCAGAAAATCGAATATTCTGCCTGTGCTCATTTTATAGAACGAATTCTCTTTTTTCTCATGAAAATAGTAGGAGATCGAAATTAAAAATTCTTATTAAGTCAAACGATTGTACAAAGTTCAACAAAAGAAATCTGTCCTTTAGAACGAGCCCTTAAAAATTCATCTACCATTTTTCATCGCGGATTTATGGTACTTTCGACTAAAAGTGTGCTGTTGACATTACAGTAATCTGTTAAATGGCTTTAAAGGACCGTACCTACTGTAACACTTAAGTAGTAACTGTAATGCATAATATAACTATAAATAAATAATGTAACTTGAAAATGCATAACCTTAAAAAAATTAACAATCGTCTCGAAGGAAAAAACCCCACTCTCCCTTATCGCAGTAATTATAGTGATTTTCCTGTTCATGTTGGCTGGCATGATGTCGATCAAAGTTCTTCCCCTCGATCGATCAAGGGAACTAGCTATCACCAGGATGTAAATAAAAGTCTCGATAATATCTCGCCCTGGTTACGGTAATGGATTTGATGCGTAATCCAGATTGCAGAATTGCAATTCTATCTCAGTAATTTCAGTATGTCTGATCTGCTTCGCTTTTTCTGAAACTTGGCCGAGCAAGTTCGCGAGCAACTTAAACAGAAGCTTTTTTAATTGAACGTGCCATTTTGCAGGGAAAAAGCAATAGCAGGAACTCGTGTCGTACAGAACTCTCTTCAACTGAAAATCTTCTAGAATTTCATATTATTCATATGAAAGTTCCCTTTGGTCTTCAAAGAATTTTATCTCGTATTTCATTAACATAAGTTACTATAGACGCAGGGTTACCTAAACTAAAGTAACAGTGATAAGAAGGATCTATTTAGTTTCGAGAAATTGGTTCGGCGCTTAGGGGAATATTCTAATTATGAGAATTTCTTACTATATTAATGGTGACGCTGCTTTTAGCACACAACGTTCATCCCCAGAAGAGTCAGTGCCGGTGAAGAGCGACTCTCGCTTAGGGATGCATAGAATTTTACAGAAGCATCGTCCTCGCATTCATCGGCTCGCGCGCCTTGAATATTTTCCCAATATTTTTTGCTGCATAGGCTAACGCGACATTTCCGACGACAGCTGCACTGAAATTCTTCCAGAGCGACTTTATCCTCTGCTCGGAACTTCTGCCGAGACTTACTTTCGCATCTTTGCCTCTCTAGCAACTTTTAATTCGGATAGTGTCCTGTTGGCAAGACGCGGGCGATCTGAATTCCAATTACTTCATTTTATTCCATATTATTTTATCTTGTTTATCTGGTTTATTCCAAAGCTCCGCTTTGTTTATCCATATTTATAAGTATTGTCTTTCCGGTAACATTTTACCAAAGCTTACAATACCTTGAACAACGAGAATGATATTTTATTTTTATTAAATGATAGATATATGTGTTTCCTTTCTCAATGATCTTTGCGATTTTAGAGTAGTACAATAACATTAAATTCATTAAATGTTTCTTCATTTTATTCCATA
>CM052325.1:9366139-9421881 GCA_028455615.1 Lasioglossum zephyrum | reverse complement strand
TTTCCTGCATATTTAAAAAGAAATATTTGTTACTTAATATAAAATAAATATTGTATGTATATTTAAATATTAAGAAGAGATTGAATCTCTTTTTAATATCATATGAATGTGTATACAATATTTTGTGCTACTAGGGTACGTTCTAGAGATCGAGTAACAGTGGTCGCAGACGATGTAAAGAGTATTTTGAGCCCGAAGTTGAACATAAATCGAGTCATTACTGCAATTTCAAATTCCCCAGGCGTTCATGGAGCGTCGGCAACGATCTCGAAGAAAACCCCGGCGCGATTATTTCGCGGCGGTTTTCAAGGCCCCGTCGATCGGCTCGTTTCACTGGCACACATAGCGTGTGTACGTGGAACCTGTCTCGCTGATGTTATCTCGCCTTAATATCGCCGGCTTATCGTTACTAGTTCTCCGACTGCGTGCGACACCCGCACGCATCCGTGCACACAATCGCCTGCCGTTGCAACCTGCGCGCACAGCGAACACTGCAGCCACCGCCGTCGTCGCGATTACATAACACGCATCATTCACGAACCCGGCTGTTATGCGGACAAACTAGGCGTTTCGAAAGTAATCGGGCAACGCTGGCTGACAATTAGACGCCTAGAGCGTCGTCGGACACCGTTTCGCCGGCGTCCAACCGACCGTGTGCGGTTATTATTAGACTGAACTCGAACTCCGATGGTAGAACGCGTTCGTTTCTCAGATTCCGATAGATTAGGCGACCCTAAACACAGACGTTAATACTAACTTCATGTAAACAGACTCGCTCGGCATCGATACACCTCTATCGATTTGTTTCACACCTTTTTTTACAGATTTTTTTTTACTATGGGTCGGTACAGACCCAGGCACCGCCGAGACCTTCCAAGTGCCAATCGTTGATTTTTAATACATTTTTAATACCAACTTCATGTAAACACAGCTCGTTCGACATCGATACCTTTACCGATTTGGTTGACGTTATTTTTATAGATTTTTGTAACCCCGGGTCAAGATTGACCCAGGCAGGGTTAATTACTGGTATGCAATCAGTGATAGTTACGATTAAACCAGGGTCAACATAGATACCAACTTCATGTAAACAATTCGTTCGGCATCGATACCTTTACCGATTTGGTTGACGTTATTTTTATAGATTTTTGTAACCCCGGGTCAAGATTGACCCAGGCAGGGTTAATTACTGGTATGCAATCAGTGATAAAGTGAAGATTAAACCAGGGTCGACATAGACCCAGGCATCGCCAGAATCGTCGAAGCGGAATCTTTGATATTTGATAGTTTGTTAAGGTCAATATCAGTGAGCAAATTCTGCACATACATGTCACAGAAAATGCAAGTATATTTTGTCTTCTCGGGGATGAATCATAGGGGGCAGTTGCGAGTCGAACTAAAATATGCTGGGCTATTGAATAAGTGACATGAGTCACGTAGAATGAAACTCACCTCTGGGTGGAGCCGGTGGTGCCCTCTTCGGGGTGTCGTCCGCAGAGGGTGTTCTCTCCCTCATGCTTTCCTATAGGACCCCTTAGAGCCACCACTTCGGTGAACCCATATGCCATGTCCTCCTGAAACATATCACGGAGAGAAATCTTAAAGACTCATTCAATACTGCATTCCTATTTCATTGGGAACCAAAGAACCCTAATGAAAATGCTTCTCAGTCGTTTCAGTCGTTCGCAAGCCAAATCGATTAACCACCCTTCAATTTTTTTCCACCTCTCACAGCTGGAATACTTGACTGACACTCAACTATTTTTTAATATGTAGACTCTATTATAGACAACTATTTTTCTTTACCGTTTTATTGTGTTACCGAATAAATTTCTCTGAATGTCTGCTCCATGCTTGCTAATATTTAAATTTATTATTAATTTGTTGTAACACTAAACCTACCCCACCGGTTCCAGATTTTTTTTCGTGGTAAACAATTAAATAAATACATTTAGTAGCACAGATATTATAATACGAACCGCACAAAGTTCAAATATATTTAATCTAAATAATTATTTTTATAAGGCAACCTGTGCCGGTTGCTTATAAACCTTGGTAGGTTCAGTATTAAATAATTTATACATTTTAGTTGACTATACGAGGGTTAATGCATCTCTACAGTCTCGATCAATGTTTACATAAAATTGTATAGTTGTATTTTGATACGTTCGGTAGAAACGCTGCTAATCTATCATATCGAATTTTCATATGTAGCTCAACAACACCCCTCCTTTCTTTCCCTCGTATTAAAACAATTTAATAGCTAACGTGGTTCTTGAACCGGAAGATTCAAATCCGAATCCAGCGTTTAGTATTCCTACAAAAATAGCTATTTGTTGTTGTAAATGATCGAACCTTTGCGCCGCGAATAAAAATTCATAATATCCTAAAGATAAATTACGATCGACAACTAATTAATTAATTATGTAGCTCAACAACATTCACCACTGTGTTGATTGGTGGTTTTCTTGAATAAAGAATACATCAATGAAAATTACCAGGGGATGTAATCTCGGAAGGATCGAATGCGTTCGTCATTTCGACGAACTATTGTCCGAGGCCGGTTGAGAGCTTTGTGCCGCGAATAAAAATTCATAATATCCTAAAGATAAATTACGATCAACAACTAATTAATTAATTATGTAGCTCAACAACATTCACCACTGTGGTGATTGGTGGTTTTCTTGAATGTAGAATACATCAATGAACATTACCAGGGGATGTAACCTTGGAAGGATCGAATGCGTTTGTCATTTCGACGAACTATTGTCCGAGGGCGGTTGAGAGCCACTGTTTCAACGCTCGATGATGCAGTAGGAGAGGTCTAGAGCTGCGGCCTGGTCATATCGCGATGGTCGGCGCAGCTCGTGTCGTGTCATGGTGTGAGAGTACCGGTAGGTGTGTACGTGTGTTCGCGGTGCCTGGTAGCTTGGTATCACCTGCGCGATACTGGTATTCGATTCTGCGGAGGCCCGGCTTTTTCATCCGGCGTTTGCGTTGCGCAGAATCCGCAACCAGGCTTCGCTTTTCCGTGCTTATTGGAACGCGAATCCCCCGGCTTCTCTCCATCGAGTGGATACATCCACCTCGTGCACACGGCGAGTTTCGGGGCCGGCTTTATTTGCCCGGGTTTGATTAGTTCATTCGTTTCACACGCTCCTGTTTTCTTCGTCTATCGCGAGAGCGCCGGTGCTTGGCGCGGTACGCACGTGTCTCGGGACTGGGTTTCTATTATTAGGAAACACAAAGGCGAACGGCCGGTGATCGAGCGAATTTTAAGTCGCGAAGGATACTATGTCCGTGATCGATCGTCGATCGAGTTTCTTCGAGGTTTAGGATACACTTGCAAAGACAGAAACGAACTTAGGACCGATACCTGAATCTAGGTACCCGGATCGGATAACTAGATGTAGCCTTAGTGCAGAGGTAATTGTTGGCAGTAAGTGTTCGAGTTAAGTATTCGTATCAGGTATCTAAATTTAGGTAAACCTTAGGGTACCTGAAAGTGGTCTTTAACCATCTATAATGCGTGAAATAAACAAATACCTGAGTGAGGCTCTCGAAAGCCTATAGTGCTTGAACGAAAATTTTAGAAATTTATAGTACCTGAAATTAGAGCTGTAACTAATGAGATACCCGCGTATTTGGGTAAACAAAAATTACCCGAGTATCCGGGTATCTCATGAATACACTGCGGATCTTTATGCAAAATAAAAATCGTTTGCATCAAAAGGAAAAAGCAGTCGATATATTACGATTACTTATTCTTTTTGTTTTAAATTGCTTTAAATTGTTTTAAATTGCACAAAAACATTAGTGACTTATGTCTCATGAGATACCCAGGTAGTTTCGCTCTACTCGGGTATCTCATAGGTACTCAGTTACCCGCGTATCTCATGAGATACACGGGTAAAAGTCCGAGCTCTACCTGAAATAAAGAAATGTAGGGAGAAGTTATCTCCTAGCGGTGAGAATTCTGTCGAATGTCGCGTCGATAATAACCGTAACGATGCGACGATCCGATAGTAGTTACTTATTGATTTATTTTGCGTTCTTCACATTTCATAATTTGCGTTATTCATTATTCTGGTTAGACGTATTGAATAGAAAAAACGTGTTTGATCTCAGGCGAAGATTTAAATCAGACAATTTAATTAATTGTATTCAAGATAATTGGAATTAAACATTAAACTAATGTTTATGGACGCGTTATTTCTAGTTACGACTTAATTCCTACAGAAGTATATACTTGAGTGAGGATCTCGAAAGCCTATAGTGCTTGAACGATGATTCTAGAAATTTATAGTACCTGAAATAAAGGAATATATACCTGAGTGAGGACCTCGAAAGCCTATAGTGCTTCAACGAGAATTATAGAAATTTATAGTACTTGAAATGGAACTCTTAAATCCCCTGTGATTCAAAGCACCCGAAGTAAAAATTTTCCAAACTTGAAGTGCCCGTATACAACCGACAATATAAACTACCGACACGTTTGAGTTTGTTTACAAAATTGCTAGAGTGTAGAAATTGATCAAACCTTGCGCTGATAAATTAATTCCAATTACCTTACCACTGCGATCGAAGCTAAAAAAAAATTACTAATATAAACTACCATAGTAAAAGTGACTGAACGAGGTAATCTCTAAACCGAATAACCAGAAATCACTATTTCCACGGAACCTGATGTAACCAACCAACCCTCTGCTCTCCACTGCTACATAAATCGTTATCCAACGGTAAGTAACAAAATTGATTACCCCCCTATCAGATAAGACATAATTTCACGGATAGCACGAGTGCCTCGAATAACAGCTACTGGCGACATTAGGCGATAAGAAAAGCGTTCGACTCGGGTATATATTACATAGAACGATTCTATTCTCTATATCGATAACCGAATGAACCCGAGTTACACAATACACAGATACATATATGTCGTACACCCTCGAGAAAAATCGTACGAAAAATATCCGACTCTCTCGAACGAACGGAACACATTTCCCGGCGTGTGTTATTAATAAATAATTTCTATAAATAACAGAAACAACAGTGATCTACGGGAGGGGTAAAAGAGCCGGATAAGGTAAACGAGCTAAACATTGTTCGCCGGGGCGAAAGCTAAACAAACGATAAGGCGGAATTCGCTCGTTTCTATCTCGCGCGGTGCATGCGAGAGCGAGCGCGCGTGCATCCATAATCAAGGCCAGCGGTGCTCAATTACCAATTTCCACCGGCGTTATCCTCAATTTCCGCGAAACGCCAGCAATTTCGTATCATCGAAATGTCGCGCGAACAAACAACGAACGAACGGGAGCTTACGCTAATGCTGTTCGAAGGACCGTGGTTTCGAACAGTGGTTCTCAACCAGCGTTACTCTTTTGTCTCTAATAATTTTTTCAACTAATCCTTCGCCGAGGTGTTCGTCACATTTCTCTTATTAAGAGGCACGGGGCACCACGTGACATACCTATTTTATGGTATTTATCCGTATTACCAACGTCTGCGCGGAAAAAGTTTTTTTTGTGTGGTAACACTGATAAACATACATATATATCAGTCTAACGCTTCAATTTTGCTATGATTCCACGTTTCTCCCTTTTTTTATTAATGTCTTTATTCAAAGACATTAATCAAGCCCCAAATATTTTTGTTGTTGCGATTCCACGTTGACAGTCCTGCCTAGGCGCCATCTGGTCTAACTAGCTAAACTAAAATTGGCTCTAGACTTGCTTTAGACTGGCATCATGAATGGAATATGGGGAAATTGAATGCAATCACGGGCTGTCACTTTTTTCCCTTATACGAGCATATTTTGAGCTGCACAAGGGTTCATTTGATAGAGGAAGGTTAACTGCACCACGCTCTGCCCATCATATCAGTCAAAAATGTCTATATATCTAATTAAAAACTATATATCTAATTAAAAGTTATCTTTGTAATGTTGGCGTGCACAATCATGTGCACGCTGCTAATAATCCCATTTGGGGTTCTATAGCTTAATAAAAAAAAGCGAGTCCAAACACGATACAGTTTGAATCTCATGATTACTAATGCGAACAATCAAGTAGTGTAATCCGAATTCTATAGTGTTTGGACTCATTTTAATCAGCACAATGTCACCAGTACGATGGCGTGGGTTTCGCTAAAAAAAAAAGAACAATTGAGAAGAAAAAAAGTTTTGTCAATGAATTAACATTGCTTTAGCTTTCTAATCTTTTCAGCGAATTTATGAATCTAAATTCTTCAAAAGTATCTTGCACATTTCTTTGACATGTATCGAGGCGTTACCGTACCTCGAGCGAGGTTCTCAATGACAAACAGGAGAGGGAGGATCAATATCCTTCGGTACGCGCACGATTGACAAGGAATGCCGCGCAAACGGCAATTTAATTTAAAAAAAACAGTTAGTGGATTAATTGAGTGCAAAACCGAGACGGTTAATCGATATCGCGGTCACTTAAGAGTGCTTCTGTGAAAACGGACAAAGAAGGAGTCGACGAAGGAGAGAACAGCGGAAGATGGGGGACAGGAAGAGAGAGAGAGAGAGAAAAAAGCGAAGAAACGGAATGGTTCCAGTGCCAGTGGTGCACTGCAGACTTTTCCACGGCGGAATGCCGCGTTTCAGCATTCCAGGCGAACACTGGAACCCTCGACAGACTTTGATTTATAGGGATTCAGTGTTTCTGGCTCGTCGTTAGACTATGGACACCCTCCTTCCCGAGCGTAATGCTGTTCTTTTTTAGCTCGTTAGCATCCCGTCTGCCAATATTAGGGCTGTTGATTAGGGACTGAGAAATTTCAATTGATTCCCCTTCTACTTCGTTTCGAAAACTTCAAGAAATCTGAGATCCGTTTAAGAATCTAAACTAAAAATCACACGGAACGTTACTCATTAGAATTTCCTAGATCTCACTAGATCTCACTCTCGTAAGAACTAAAATTTCCTAGAACTCACTGATCGCGCCGTGATGATGGTGCTCGATGTGTTCGGAATGGGAGAACGGTATAAGAAATGTGTTCACCAGGATTAAACTTTGTAACCAGAAAAAACAACAGAATTTATTTAAAAAATGGTAAAACTTGTGGACTGTATGTAAATATGAGATAGCGCGATTTGACAATATTACAAGAGTATAGCTCTTGTCTGATAGTCTTTAAGATCTGATCTACGATCAGTGATTGTGGCAATGTGTAGTCTGCTGTTGAAAGCTTTGCAAAATCTGACGCAAATCTGCCGCGCGCTTGCCGAGTGTCGGTATTTAACGCAGTTGACAAAAAACGGGTGTTGCCTCACTAGACCAATGGCGTTTAGCTATTTTTAGGGAAGGCAGTGACAAATCTTGGCAGGAAACTCCGCGTACGCTAATAAACTAAGTGGTGGAAATTGGGGGTGGAAAAGAGAGAGTTTTTTCGGCAAGCCGCGTTGACGCGAAACAATGGAACAGACCGAACGGCGGAGGTAAGACCCGTCGGGTAACGCGTAACAATGACACAAGTATTTTAAAGACGGTGTGACGGCAATTTCGTAGGTAAGTGGACCCGGGTGGTACACGTGCAAAACAGATATTCAATTCATAAAACATTTCCCGAGTCCTAATCCCTGAAGCGAGGATTTTTAACGTACCCTGTTGTAAAACAATTTACTGTTTCCGTTCTCGGCACATTTGTTCGCCAAATGTGTGAGACGGACTCTTCGTCCAAGGAACTAATAATAAAAATCTCGATGGTCGTACAGACACTCACTACGATCGAATTCCGGTCATATGTATACGATGGTGTTATGCAGGGTGGGGTGCCACATTTTGCCATCTAGATTTACGTCCTTATTATTACGCATAGCAAACAATGTTTTAGATTAAGTTGAATGGTTTTGAAAGGGGCACATTTTGATGGTACATTTTTTTTGTAGGTGGACGTGTAAAGGATATATGAAGGTCATTAATGTTTTCATAAATGGAATCATATATTTTTTATTGCATCAGCTAATGCTCCTTAATATTCTTTACAAAAAAGTATTAATCTATTTGTGTAAAAAAATCATTAGTTTAGGAGATATTTTAATTATAATTTGTTATGAAATCTCGACTCTCTGGTCAATAATATGAATTCAATGTGATAATGTAGTAGGAGAGCACTACCAATTATAATTGAAATATCTCCTAAACTAATGATTTTTTTAGACAAATAGATTAATACTTTTTTGTAAAGAATATGAAGGAGCATCAGCTGATGCAATAAAAAATACATGATTCAATTTATAAAAACATTAATGACCGTCATATGTCCTTTACACGTCCACCTACAAAAAAAATGTACCATCAGAATGTGCCCCTCTCGAAACCATTCAACTTCATCTGAAACATTGTTTGCTATGCGTAATAATAATGACGTAAATCTAGATGGCAAAATGTGGCGCCCCACCCTGTATAAAGAGAGAATTGAATGGAATTCCTCGATTGCAGTCTTCGGTGTTTTTCCACTTTTTTCTCAATTTTCAGTTTCCCCACATGATAATTGCCAGTTACACACCAAAAAAAAAAAACTGACTGACTGGAAGTCGGAGCAACTCGGTATTGCAAAACTGTGGCACGATCACCTCGCAATGGTTAATAAAGTTCGTACTACATATACTATACGGTTACTATAAAGTAACCATCAGCGGCGGTTTTATTCAATGATGCCAATGACACACACACGGCCCGTCATGTGCAGATGCAGTGGTTCTCATGACAGTCGGGAATACCAGGTCAATAATCTCGAGGGTAACAAAATTATGATCTAGATTGATTTATTGTTTTAACTTTTGCAACGTCGACTGTTTCAATGCTGCAGATTTGTGAGAATTAATAACAATATTGAATTTATTGGAAAGCTCGCGCCTCGATTAGACTCCATTTTGACCACGCCCTTGTCGACTTTCTTTGCTCTGGTCGAGTTGACAATTTTTTAATGGATTTTAACATGCTATTAGGTGGGCACGTTTAAAACCGTTTAAGTGATTGCTTCGATTAAATGGACGTCATAGACGTCGAGACGGAACATTTATGGAACAGTCTTAGACACTCCCCTTTTATTAATTATTTTGTATCCCTAAACTTGTTCGAGTATTTTAAGACTGTTTTACTATAACTTATTTGGCTGGTTCTTCGATCTCCGTTTACAGGGTATGAGCTATCCACTCACTTATTTAAGTGAAAGTTCTCACTTCTTGAAGTCGCTATTAAAAATCCTTGAAAGTGCTTTATTTTATAAATACCGACACATTAGGAAAAGGATATCCATTACATTGTCAGCTGAACTAAGGATAATTATAAAATTTCTCAAGGCTCCGCCTCCTTGGCCCCGCAGACCCCAGACCACGCCCTCAAAATCTCATTCAGCCGTCGCAAAACATTGGAAGCCTAATATCACTGGCGATACGCGACTGTTCCCATTCCAGCGAGTTATTTAACAACTATGGCCGTTAATCGGCCGCTTATATCGCCGGCATTATAATTACAATCGTTATTGACGGCGTCGAAGTGGCCGGGGCATTCATAATCGATGACGAGCGGCATTTAAATCTATCCCGCGTGTGAATTGCCGTTAATTGACTCGCAATGGCCTTTGCGAAGTTGCGCGACGAAACACGGCCCGCAAAACACCGCGGAAAAAGTTCCGTCGAATCCGAAATTGACGGCGTTGACCCATTTTCCTGCGCACAAAGGCCGTGCACGCGTCGACGAAAAAGCAAACCCGGAAATTTGAAAATCATGTTTCGATCTCCTTTGTTCGGGATAGTCGTCGCTGTTCTGTTCGCTGCTTTTTGAACACCAAAGACAAATTCAACCGTGATTACTTTCAGTTGTTTCTTATTTTGTTGAACAGTAAAGACGTGTCTACAGTATTTTGAATAACTTCTATTTGATATTTTAATAGAGTATGGTTCATTGAATACCCATGTTCCAACAAAAAATTGTTTCTTATTTTGTCGAACAGTATTTTGAATAAATTATATTTCATATTTTAATAGAGTATGGTTCATTGAACACCCGTGTTCCAACAAAAGATCAACGATTTGGATGACTGGGATAAACTAATCTTCCGATAAGTAACCGCTGGATAACTGACCTCTCGATAAGCAGCCTTTAGATTCGAGAATCGAAAGACAATTCATATTGATCAGCGATTTAGTAATCAAATAAAATATTGATTAATGTCGGCGAGCATCAATTCGACGGAACTGGCTCCGCCTTTTTACAGAAAAGCTGCGAAACTAAATAGCTACGTGCCCCGAGTTCGATTGTATAAGCCCCCTCTGCGAATGACACCCGGTTCCGCGTTTCTATCGGACGTCACGCGCAAACCTCTCAACTGCGAACATTCTAAAATTCAACACCGTACTGCACCCCCGCTCCATGTAATACTATTGAAGAACCTCCTTTTCTCTTCGGTAATTCTTTTACGTGCGAATCATTTCTCATTCTACCCCAATTCTCGATTTTGTCGAATAGAATAAATCTATAAAATGAATATAATTCTTGTCTATTCAACTTGGATCCACATATCGGCGACATTCTTTTGATTAGAAAGAGTCCAAACATGACAATTGCGAGCAATAGCAATTTTCAGTGACGACTCTAAGTTAGAGCTCGGACTTTTACGCGGGTATATGAGATACTCGGGTACCCGAGTACCCATGAGATACCCGGGTATCTCATAAGACATAAGTCATAAATGATTTTGTGTGATTGAAAACAATAATGAAATTAAAAGAACGTTGATATATTAATTTAAATTTATTAAAATCGTTCAAGAGAATAAGTAATCGTAATATATCTTCTGCTTTTTCCTATTGATGCAAACGATTTTTATTTTGCATAAAGATCCGCAGTGTATTCATGAGATACCCGGATACTCGGGTAATTTTTGTTTACCCGAATACCCGGGTAATGGTGTTTACCGAGTACCCGGGTACCCGAGTAATTTTTGTTGACCCGGGTATCTTATAAGTCACATCTATACTCTAAGTAGCCACTCGAATGCAAATGGGTTAATGGAGCCATTCGATCCACACAGTTCGGATAATATAGATATTCTATTTATAATTGTAAAAGCAATATTCTGGTGACCTTCCGGGCAATTTGCCAGCACTTTTACAACCTATTTCGCCGGTGTGTACAAATTTTGTTCATTTGGTTTCGAGGTAAATCGCGAACACCCTTTGAAAATCGAATCAGCCGACCAAAGGAGGTAGAGACCGACGTTTCCCGGGGACAATGACGTTTTCAGGTAGCCTTTCCGCAATACTCGAAAAACAGAAGGACGCTCGAACGCGTCCCGGACAAAAGAAACGGGTCTGTCTCCCCGTCTTTTGTCCTCCCCGTTCCCTCACTGCGCCTGAATTTCGAGTCAAGGGGCGGAGCGAGGGCGGGGGCGTGAAGGAATGGAGGGAGACGAATATTAAAAATAAAAAGTAAAAGAAAAGAGAACCGACCGGGTTAGGTCCGATCTATCGTGGTTAGAAACGAGAGCCGGACTTCGGGACGAGAGAAACAGGGAGGAACGGAGAATCGCGTGAGCGAAAGGGTGGAAGAAAGAAAGAAACAGGTCCCGGGTGAACAATACGCAACCTCGTCCGTGAGAACCTCTCGCGATGCTGCGAGAATGATGACGATTCGGCTCCTGAATAGCGCTAGTTTCATTAAACTTTTGTTCTTACGGTCTTGGGAGCTGCTTGCCATAAAGCGTCGGCACATTTTAGTGCGCCAGAAATCGTTTCTGACTGTGAAAGAAAATTCGCGAGGCTTGCGTTTATTCTTTATATTAGCTCTTTGTCCGTTTCCGTACAGGGCGTCTAAAAATATTGTACTTTTTAAAAAATGGCGATTCCTCAGCATATTTCAAGTAATCACTCCTTTTAAGGAAGTACACTATTTCTGGTACACCCTGTATGCCTCGGACACTTCTTCGAACAAATTTACTCGAAGCTTCGCGGTTACGTTCATTCAAGCGACTCTTTGTTTGCGGATAGTGAAACAGGATTTTAATGAAGACAATTTTCCCAGATTGGATTGTCCCGATACGGGACAGTGACGCGTCCAATTGTGCACTCTATGTTAACACCGTTGTCGGCCGATTTGAAACCGCCAAAGAAATGCTCAACACTTTCACAACCGCCCACATAAGGGCAAAGAAAATGGCCGAGGACAGCTGCGCGGCCGTGCAACGAACCGAACACCGAATATGGATGAAGTTTCCCACTAGCGTAAGGAATCGCATTCACCTTTTTACATACAATTAACGGTAGTGTGCGTCTAGAATCTTGGATAACGCAATAACGATGATCAACTTACGAATCGTTCATTAAGAGGCAAGGGGCACCACGTGTGATAACTAGACAGTAACTAGAATCTTACTAGATTTTGTATCGAAACATGGGTTTGCGCCCTGTCGCTTTTTTACCTTTTACGAGCATATTTTGAGGTGTACAAGGGTTCATTTGATAGAGGTAGGTTAAGTGCACCACGCTGTGCTGTGCCCCATCATATCAGACAAAAATGTCTATTTGTGACAGAAAAATAAGCCCAAAGTAGAGCAAACATCGAGAAAAACACCAGCAGATTCCGATGTATTTTTCTGTAACAAATAGACATTTTTGGCTGGAAAGGATGGGCAAAACGTGGTGCAGTTAATCTTCCTCTATCAAATGAACCCTTGTGCAGCTTAAAATTAGCTTCGTATAAGGGAAAAAACATCAGCCCGTGATTGCATTCAATTTCCCCATATTCCATTCATGATGCCAGAGTCTAAAGCAGGTCTAGAGCCAATTTTAGTTCAGCTTGTTACACCAGATGGCGCCTAGTCAGGACTGTCAACGTGGAATCGCAACAACAAAAATATATGGGGCTTGATTAATGTCTTTTAATAAAGACATTAATAAAAAAGGGAAAAACGTGTAATCATAGCAAAATTGAAGCGTTAGACTGATACATATGTATGTTTATCAGTGTTACCACAGAAAAAAACTTTCTCCGCGCAGACGTTGGTAATACGGATAAATACCCTAGAATAGGTATGTCACGTGGTGCCCCTTGCCGCTTAACTTGCTTCGAAAATACTACGATGTTCCCCATGTACGTTTATCTCAGAAGAAAAATCAATCGGAGCCATCATACTGATCATGATACTTATTATTTTTAGTTATCATTTATTAGTTTATAATTATTCTTTAACGAATCTTTTGTCAACATGTTCGTGGCATTGTTCTGCTTTTAAAACTGCTTTTTATGGCACGTTACAGGCATTCAAAACAAAATTGCGCAGTACTATTCATTAATAGTACCTGTATTTGCTTAGTTTTGTACGGTCCATACGTATGTTAATTCTAGGTTAAGACTTAAAATTAAGGTTTTTTTCTGTTTATTAATTATATTGTATAAACTGTGTACAATTGTATAAAAGGACATCAGTCCGTATACAATAAATAATAATAAAAACGAGACCAAGCACGATACAATTCGGATTAGCAAAACCTTTATTATCCGAACCGAACTACCATGCATTAAAGAAATAGGGTCCGAATAGTGTCGTGTTTGGGTTCATTCTGAGCAGAAGGATATCACGAACACGATGGTAAAGGTTTCGAAAATAAATAATTAAGAACAAAGAAGTTTGGTTAGGTTAAAAGACAAATAGGACGCGTTAGAGTTTCGAACCAGGAAAAAGTGCACAAGGGTGACCCAGTCGCGGAATTATCCTTCGGATCTACGATATCCCGACATCCACGGGATCTACGGGATAGATTTGGCTTCGACAGAGCCGGCGGGACGATTAAGGAACGGCCGAGGTGTATTTTCGTCGGCCTCGGCTCCTATCGGTACCGTAAAATCGCGTTGCGCCATTCCCGACGACGCCGAACTTGCACCGTTGCATACAGGGTGTCGGAATAGTATGCTTCGTCGTAACATGCCTCTGAATCGCGCTTTCTAAACGTATTTAGCTGTAATAATTAATTAATTGGTTATCGATCGTAATTTATCTTTAGGATATTACAAATTTTTATTCGCGGCGGAAAGGTTCGATCATTTACAACAACAATTAGCCATATTTGTGAGATACTAAACGCTGGATTCGGATTTGAATCTTCAGGTTCGAGAACCACGTTAGCTATTAAAATGTTTTAATACACGGAAAAAGAAAGGAGGTGTTTCGTCCTAGACCCGCTAGAGGATACATCGGTAAGGCTCTATCTAGCTGTCCTGGCAAAATCAAAATTATGGAAAATTAATTAAAATGGTAAAAATTTCATTTCCCTTGCAGAAGTGCGTTGAGACCAATCAAAATAGAATAGTTCTAAATTAATAAAAATATATTAAAATCAGTGGATTAGGATTGCATCGCGGATGCATCTGACAATCGGGCCGGGAAAAAAATCCGAGGAAACTGTAAAAGCTTGATTTTTGTTGCAGGAATGCATTCGGTATCGGTAATTTCGTGTTTCTGGCGTTCGCAAACAGCACCGGCTCCGAGCCCGTTCCGCGCGCTGTCGATTTGCAAATAAATTGCGGCAGACGTCGGTAAATCACGTTAGCTGCATTCGGCGCGGCGTTGCACTCGTCGTTGCACTCGTGAGACCCGGTGCACATACGCGACACGTACCAACGCTTTCGAAAGACACTGCCACGTGCCATTAGTCGCTGACGTGTTCGGACACCATTGTCTGCGGACGCCATAATTGTCGCTTCTATGGGGTCCATGGTATCTTGAATGATTAGATTGACTTTGGTGCATCCACTGCATCTTGGTGCAGTCCGCTGCTTTTTGTTAATTGTCATTAGTTTTCGTCGAATTATTTTACCGTCATATTCCTGACGTTTTTCTGATTGAAACGAGTCCAAAGACGTATTTACTCGTTTAATTCACGCTACTCTTAATTCACAATATTCCATAGGTCCAAATTGCGCCGTGTTTAGACTCGTTTTACTCGGCAAAATGTCACGCATATGTTTATAATGGGAGTTATTCTATCCTGTGTTACTAATTAAACAACAGACTAAATTTGTTTCTCTGTAAATAAAGGATAGAATAACTCCCATTATAAAACGACAATTAGAGTCTATTGTTCACTCCCTTTATTTACACTAACTTATTCTGTTAATTAACTATCTCTATCTTTATTTAATTTTTATGCATATGTGCTCTCTGTATTCTTTATATGAAAAAAATTTTTATATGAAAATATGAAAAAAATGTGGCTTAAAAAATATTTTTCCAATATTTGAAAAAAATATCTATCCAATATTTTTGTGCTCCCCCCTTTAAGGTGAAGATTGTCAGTCGAGTGTCTATGTATTTGACATCTTCAATTATAGAAGTTTCGCGAAGTAATAATTAAAAAAATAGTTACTAGCAGCATATTGCAATCGAATTGACTCGGAGTAAACCGATGTGATTATTACAGTAGGTAAATGGACAAATCGTGCGCATCATTATACCGTTGGGATCTCTCGGGATGATTAAGCGAAAGTAAAAAGGATGCGAATGACGGGGGTGGAGGCTCGTCTGGTTTAAGAGAACATGGAAACGTTCGGCTCGTGTTTGCCCATCTAAATGAAAATTGCAAGCTCGTCGCTGCGCAGGGAAAATCGAACCAAGTAAACCGTGGTTCGGGTCGTTCGTTTCGCCGACCATTAACTTTTTACGCGGTCTGTAACGTTTTCCGGAAAATTCGTCCGGTCGCAAAATTCGGCCGACGAATCGTTCGTTTTCATTATTCATTTCTGTTCACGGACTATACGAGACCTGTCGAACCCGACACGATTATTTATAAACATTTAAATGTTCCACTGGTTCTACGAAGCGAGGCGCAGAGAACTACTAAAAATCAAGGTAGCACAGGCAACAAATTGGAAAATCGCAAGACGAGTTTACTTTTCCCAAGAATCACGGTTCTATTTTTAAACGAAACAGGTTCTCCAGCTGTACAAATCGCCGGGACGCTCAAGAAAGTATAATGAGCCATTAGCGTCGTCTAGAAGTACGGTAGAATCCGATTCGACGACGAAACGCGGATCGGTTGATTAATTCGTGCCGCTCGGCCCGTGAGCAGTCGTGTCTCTAGCGGCAAGAATCATTTATCTCGACGAGCATCCAAGTACACTAATGTCTAGATATTTCTAAAAGAGATGTACACAATATTTTTTTCATAATTTATCTCCTGTGTTCCTGTACGAAAATTTCGCAAATCTCGCGTACATAATTCGACTGTTTAATAAATTGTATCGTGCTTGGGCTCATTTTATACGGAGAAACGTCAGGAAAGGGATGATAAAAGATTCGTTAAAAAATAATTGAAAACCTATCTACTACACACTGAACCAAATTCTAAAAAAAAACTAAATTTCTCCTTCCCCAAAACATACCAAAAAAAGCTTCACTTTTTTCCCCTTGGACCGAAATGAAAATTAAAACTAATATGGAGCAATACCTCGAAGACTCAACAGACCCTATGGTATTCAAATCACTGTATACATATATTCTAAATAGTGACCCATTACCAATAAACATATACACGGATGGCTCGAAAACAAAAAATGGTACAGGTTGCTCCGTAGTTTTCCCGACCGCTACAAATCTTTATCGGCTTAACAATATTTGCTCAGTTTTCGGTAGTGAGATCCTAGCGTTATCCAAAGCACTAGATTCAATCAAAATGTCCACTGGAAACAGATACACAATTTTTACAGACTCAAAGAGTGCAATTATGACCATTGAAGATTCTGAAATAACTGATGAGTGTATTGAGGAAATTCAAGAAAGCTATAACTCGGCTGTTGAAACCGGCAAATCCATTACCTTTTGCTGAATTCCATCGCATATGGGTATACAGGGTAATGAAAACGCAGATAGAGCAGCCAAATTGGCAGCATCAAATACAAAAATGTAACAAATCACTCATTATACCAGACTAAATGACCTCAAAAACCATATAAATGAAATATTCAGGAAACATGTAACTGATAATATTAAAAGAATTTATGCACAAAAGTACCATAACGAAGGAGCGGATTTTGAGTGGCGAAAGTTTCCAAGTCCAATAGATCGTCAAATTCAAACATCAATTTCTAGAATCAGAATTGGGCACTCAGAAGTAACCCATTCATTTTTGTTAAGTAAAAAAGAAAACATGGTCTGCGATATATGTAAAGTACCAGTTAATATAAATCACCTATTTACTGGAATGCAAAAAATGTACCGTGTTGCTAATGACCTTTGATGTTAAAGCAACATTAAATAAATAAATTAAAAAATAATAATAATAATTGAAAACAAAAAAGTTCTCTGTGTCACTTGTTTATGTTCTTGCTAACAGTAAGAGATCAAAGAATACATTTCGGTCCCGAATTTTCACATGTATATATCGAATCAATCCAGTCGTGTCGAGACTATTTTCAAGGAATCAAGGATCGAGGCTATTTCCAAGGAATCCCTGCCGCCATTAAATCAATCAGGCCGGTCAGCTACTCCGTCAAAGCCGATCAATCGCAGTGCAATCATCGCGCGAATTAAAACGTCAAACGAATCGCGATTCAATCAGACGATCGTGGCCCGAACGTGCGCTCAGAAGACAGACTCATTTACTTCGAGTGTTAGAAAATCGATCGACCATTGCCCATGAAACGTAATTCCCATTCGTCAATGATTAATCAATCGAAAGAAAAAACGAAGAAAAACTCTCAAGGGTAAACGAACAAGATTTCGATTATTTTCCAGAGACAAAAAGTGACATGATCGTTGCATGGGGCAATTCTACGGACAAAACAGTGTCGAAAAACGGGGAATGAATTTTTCCCCCGCGACATTTAGTTTTCGAGAAACTCGTGTTCGAAAATGGAACGCCACAAGTGGGTCACGTGAGGGGCACTTGCGTGGCACATATTTTCGAAATTGATTTCCTCAGGAACGAAGCGTCGTACAGGAAAAATTCGTTCCACGTTTCCGCCGTACTTTTACGCGAAGAGTAATCCTGTGTGCATTCGACCAACCATCGAGTTCGCATTACCACGTTAAATTGCGTGTCCATGTGCCTCGTGAACGTTTGACGTCATTTCTCTTTCAAACTAAAATTTATAATATTTTAATATAAATATCAAATTCTATTTAACATAAATAATTTATGCAAATTTATATATTAATTCCTCAATTTTATATAAATTTAAATATTTTATTATAAATTCTATATAATTTAAATATTTTATTACAAATTTATATAAATTCCTCAAATTTTAAGAGAATTCAAACTAAAACTAGGCAGTAAAAATTACGGGATAATATTTTAGAGACATTGAAGAGTACTCGGGAATTTTTAGAAAATTTATCCAAACCCAAAAACCTACAAAAAATTTTTTTAGACGACCCAGTATGCAGAGGCCAGTGATTACGCGGATGGCGGATCGTTCGGACAGCGTCGCGGCGAAACGAAATTTTTATTTTCGTGCTGGCGAATTCTACGGAACGCCAGAATCCCTGTTAATTTCGCTGCAACAACCGACATCTTTTCTCTCTCTCTCTCTTCTCATGGCGGCGCAGGATTAATACGTCCGCCGAAGTCTGGCTGGTTTTAATTCGAATCGACGATGACGGCAAAATCGATCCGCCTGATGAAAGAGCCGGCCGATTCGAAAGCTTTAATGGAATTCTTGTTTCCGCGAAAACGAGGGAAAAGTTGCGAATAATGCTCCCCGTGACGGGAGAGCGGACCGTCGCCATTAAATTTGCAATTTTCTTTAGACTAGAACAATGCGATTGCTTCCACGGAGAGCTACCGTTCTCGCTTGCGAAATACCGCTGGCACAAAACAAAAATCGCACGTAACGTTGCGCAAACCTATTTCGACTAAGACCTTCAAGAGATGCTGTTACTCCGACATTTTGTCACATTTTATTTAAATTATTTTTTAACGAAACATTTACCAGCATATAGGTGGCATTTTTCTGATTAAAACGAATACAAACATGACACAGTTTGGATTTCATTTACTCGTTTAATCCACGATAACCTGAAACTTCGATTATGCGATTGGATCGGTAAAATAGTAAATACGATCCAAAGTGAGTCGTGTTTGGATTCGTTTTAATCGGAAAAATTCCACCAATGTGGTGGTAAAAGTTTCGCTAGAGAATTATGGGAAACAACAATGTTAAAAATGCATAGTGCAATTACGGTGATCGTGGGAGCAACGCTACGGGCTCGAGTACCATAGAAACTGAATCCTCGGCGTCTACCTGGCGGAGAGGTGAGTTAGAAAAGTCGTCCTAATTATTTCTGTCGAATGCAGAAAGCTCGGCCCGATGCTTGATTCGCTCGCCGCGAAGTGGAACATGAAATTATTTCTGACGTCGTGGCTCCCGGAGCCGGCAACCACGTCGCATTAATGCAACGTTGAACATTTAATATCCGAAGAACATTCTCCAACCCGAAAGAAAACTCGTAAATCCGATACTTGAACGCTCTCAGCGTATCTCTCCCATCGAATCAGAAAATGGGTCATTTTTCGAAATAAACTTACTGGAAAACTGTACAGCCAAATTACTTTCTGGGATGTGTTCCAGCATGATTCTGTGTTTTCGAGGAATTTTTCTTGCTTTCTGGATTCAGTGGTACTCATCGTAGACGGTGTTGATTCGTTCCAATGTTTGAGCACTTTGAGAATGTCTTTTCTCATCGAATCAGAAAATAGGAGGCATTTAGGAATTTTTTACTGCACAACTAAATGCTGTACAGCCAAATTACTTTATAGGATGTGTTCCAGCATGATTCTGTGTTTTCGAGGAATTTTTCTTGCTTTCTGGATTCAGTGGTACTCATCGTAGACGGTGTTGATTCGTTCCAATGTTTGAGCACTTTGAGAATGTCTTTTCGCATCGAATCAGAAAATAGGAGGCATTTAGGAATTTTTTACTGCACAACTAAATGCTGTACAGCCAAATTACTTTATAGGATGTGTTCCAGCATGATTCTGTGTTTTCGAGGAATTTTTGTTGCTTTCTGGATCCAGTAGTGCTCATCTCGTAGACGGTATTGATTCGTTCCAATGTTTCAACACTTTGAGAATGTCTTTTCGCATCGAATCAGAAAATAGGAGGCATTTAGTAATTTTTTACTGCACAACTAAATGCTATACAGCAAAATTACTTTCTAGGATGTGTTCCAGCATGATTCTGTGTTTTCGAGGAATTTTTGTTGCTTTCTGGATTCAGTGGTGCTCATCGTAGACGATGTTGATTCGTTACAATGTTTGAGCACTTTAAGAATGTCTTTTCTCATCGAATCAGAAAATAGGAGGCATTTAGGAATTTCTTACTGCACAGCTAAATGCTGTACAGCCACATTACTTTCTAGGATGTGTTCCAACATGATTCTGTGTTTTCGAGGAATTTTTCTTGCTTTCTGGATTCAGTGGTGCTCATCGTAGACCGTGTTGATTCGTTACAATGTTTCAACACTTTGAGAATGTCTTTTCTCATCGAATCAGAAAATAGGAGGCATTTAGTAATTTTTTACTGCACAACTAAATGCTATACAGCAAAATTACTTTCTAGGATGTGTTCCAGCATGATTCTGTGTTTTCGAGGAATTTTTGTTGCTTTCTGGATTCAGTGGTGCTCATCGTAGACGATGTTGATTCGTTACAATGTTTGAGCACTTTAAGAATGTCTTTTCTCATCGAATCAGAAAATAGGAGGCATTTAGGAATTTCTTACTGGACAACTAAATGCTGTACAGCCAAGAACCTTTTACCTATAAATTTCTAGCGTGATTTAATGTTACGAACAAATTTTTTCACCCTCTATACTTCAACCATAACAAAGTAACAATTGCGATAAACGCCATAAATCATTCATAGCGAACAAGAGATCGTCAAAAATTCAATGAACCCGCACAAAACCCGTTACATGTGCATAGCGCCTATAAATTCGACATTTCCCAAGTGACTATAAACTTCGATGACCGACTATAACGGAAAACACAGCTATGATTTTATCGAAATGGCGTCGAGGTTCGAGCAACACCGAGCGCCCCATTGTTGACTATCACAACAGAATCAATTTGACAAAGTACAGCCCGCGGGGGACATATTTTTCATACTGTTTAATGACGTTTTACGATGCTCCTTGGCGTGCCCATCTATTTTGTCGCACGGTGTAGACAACTTCGAGGGAAGGGAACCTCGAAGTTCGTGCAACGATGGACGCAAACTTCCTTTTGGAAAACGAAGCTTGACAAGCTCCGGCGTGGCACTCAAGTTTTTGATATGTATGTATATATATATATATATATATATATATATATATATCGAACTTCGACTGGGAAGTTTTCGATGCTTTGTGCGACAAGGACTGATCAATGTAGACGTAAATCCATTTTCAGACCGCTGAGAACCTATCGAGGTACGTGTTCGAGCTGCAGAACGATTGTAGATGCAGAATATTATGCGATTCGAAACAGCAGAAAAGATTAAAAATAAAATGAAAATTTCTATTGATTTTTGTGAATAATTTACAGTCTTCTGACGATAATATGTACCGTATTTGTATTTGTTCTTCTAATTTGGGGTGTATCGGCGGCGCACAGTGGTTCCAAAGCCCGAAAACGTGGCCAAAACCGAAAAAGTCAACTTTTAGCTAGGCATGTTCTAAATATTGGATTGGGTACCCTAATAGTTTCATCAATTGTTGATAAACCGAAAAAACATCGTTTTACCCATTTTTATAGAAATCGAATCATTTTTCAAATACCCTTCCGCCATATTTGATCGGCCATTTTGTTTATCGAAATTATAAGTTCAGATTCGTAATCAGGGACTTTGAAAACATGACATCACGAATTTTCAATTTAATCCAGGATCGTCTTGAGGTTTCGGCCACGTTTTCGGGTTTTGAGACCACTGTGCGGCGCACTTAATTTCGCGGGATGTTGAAAGATCCTTCGGTAGAAGACAAAATTTTCGAGCATCTCGGAAGCGTCCTTGTTTGTCCGGGCTTCGCGGACCGATCCACGTACGCGTTCTCGACAAATCGATGCTGACAAAAACTAGGCGGTCCTCCAGAACGAGTGGCGCTCAACCTACTTCCTTCGGGACGCGAGAATTCGCTTGGAAAATCGGTTTACAGTAATGTCTCGACACACGTGGAAGAGACGAGCACGATATTTGTGAAAAATTTCGCCCCACTACCGCAGGATGCGTTTCTCAAAGGTCCGGAAGCTCGATAAATCAGTGAGATAATATTAAACTAATTCAAAAACTATTTTATTTTTAACGAGTTCTTTATGAAACTCGTGCCATCATATCCGCGGCATTTATGTTTTAGCCACCGTGTATACACCGACCGCTTTCGTCATGTCTTGATCTTCCAAGGCGTTTCACGGTCATCGAGAAACCTAATACAAGCCGACTGGGCCCCTCGCTGGGCCCTCGTTGGATTTTCCATTACTGCCCCCAGTGACAATTAAGCCCCGTTCCCAGCGAGCCGATTTGCTTTTGTTAATTGTGCCCGCATGACATTTTCATTAGCGTCTATTCTTGGGGGAATCATGTTCTTTAGATTCAGCAGATTTGAACACTTTTGACTGATTATTCCAGTCGCTAGGTCGTCTAGTGAATTTTTAACGATCGCCTAATGAATATTTAACGACAGTCGAGATCTAAGTATACTCTCTCTTTCTGTTCTTTAGTGATTCTTCATACTTTCCATGGATCATTTACTATTTCCAACGAATTGTCTAGAAAATTCTTACTACGTCCATTTCTAAATGATGAATTTTTCCAATGTTCCCTAGTAATTCATTCCCAATCTTGTCCTCCAATTTTCCAACTAAATCTTTAGCGATTGTTTAGGGTTGTTGATGCACACAAATGTCCAACTGAATAAAAATGTTCTAGCAAAGACGTCCCACGCGGTTCAACTGGTAACCAGAGTGGACCAGTAGGATTCATCTATCTCGATCTCTCATCACGCAATACATAATACTATCCTCTTATGCCTCCGCAGCGAGCAAAAAGGCGTTTAACGATCACCAACGTGTTCTTGAAAGAGGGACGATACTCTTTGTGGCTGTTCGGTGTTAACATATCCACGCCGATACATTCAACATTCAGATATCTAATCTGACTGGTCGTCGGCCAGTAGTTCTCAATCAATGTCGCCGAAAGAACATTCATATTCACTCTTACGTTTAATTTAAAAAATACCCATCTAGCGGAAGTCCCTAAACGTTTCTTAAAATATAAAAAGTTCATACATCAGCTCCTACTTCTACTGACAATTTTCGTAACATTTTCCATCAAGCAAACAACTAAGAAATAACTTATACAAGAGTGGTTACTAGTTATTTTTCTAATTATCGTGCAGTGCGAATTTACTTCGACAAGCAATAGAAGAAAATAACGAAGAAAATAAGGCTGAAAGCTCCCTGAAATCGACAATGAAATTAAAACCTAACATTTCGTAACCGCAAGATCCGGATTACAAGAAAAGTAGAAAACGCGACGAAAGACACACGGGAACGAAAGTGCTCTTGATCCCCCCATTACATTATTCATATATAATTCCACTAGATTATGTCTGCAGCATATTCAGCCGACAGAGTGCACATTTCAACGTTTTTTCCTCGGAGAACGCATTCGCGAATACCGAGTTTTAGTGCCCGAGATGAAATTCTGGCCATCTCCCTAAATGCTTTTTAATATTTCAAACAAGCCGGAGAGTTTTAGAGGGTTTTTCGTGGTCCTTACTGGATCCTGCTTTAAATTTACTTCACTTTATCAAGCTCACTTTTCAATTTTTTGTTTGCACGCGGTGTTCGTAATGTCTGCGACATGTTAACAGCGTTAAATACAACATTAATATCATTAGATAGCAAACTTTACTATTTCATCGCTCCATTCTGAACGTCACTGTTAGTACTTCCCGTTAGAAACGCCTCTAGACACGAATTCCTATAAATTCTACGATTATTTCATTAATACAACTATATCAGGAAATTGTATCCTACAATATAGCTATTTGTTGTTGTAAATGATCGAACCTTTGCGCCGCGAATAAAAACTTTGTATTATAGACAAATTACGATCGATAACCAATTAATTATTATATCAGAAAATGTCGCGAAATTAGATTGTATTAAAAGTCCTGTATCCAAGAAAATCGTCCCTGGATCTGTTATCCGTCCTGGAAAATTATGCGAACGAAGAAAAAATGTCGATATGTCGCACGCTCGTGCGATCGCCGAGCATGAAAATGGCGGTCGCGACGCCGACGAGAACGCAACACGATTTTTCAAGGGAAACATGGCGGCTCGAAAAATCTGTTTGTTCCGAGGAACGGTACACGTCACCAGCAACGATATATACATCGCGTACATGACCGTTACTCTCTATTTGCCTAATGAGTTAAGGATGCCAGCGAAAAATGGCGTCTAATCGCCTCTGGATTCTCGCGGTTCTACACGCCGTGTTACGTAAGTGGCTATCAATTTCATAGATTCGCGAGGCTCACGCGATTCCCTTCGATCGCCTTTTCGAGCGAAAATGGCGGGCCGATTCGAAACGTTTCCGGGGAGTAAAGCATACACAGCATCAAACACTTCCGAATCCTAATCGTAATTAATCCGCATCCTATACACATCGATCCGGGACCAGATATTCATAGATAAATCTATTGCACCGCAAACTAACCTAAAACCCATATATTTTTCATCGACGATCGAATTAAGGTCCAGGAAACATGTCAAAATTCATGAGACTGATAGTGGAATTACATAGTTGCACTTCAATGTCAAGGATATTTGAGAAGCATACATATCATTCTTATCACTGGACTGCGAGAAAACATTTAAAGAGTTTAAAAGTGCTATCGTCTTATTTTCATCTGTTTATAATGTATTCCAAAAAGAAAGTTTCTATGTAACTTCTCTGTCTAGCAGTTAATTCGAACAATTTCTATTTTACATAAAAATCCACAGTCTACGTACCACAGTTCATCAAAATCTATTTGAAGATTATCAAAAATGCTACAGTATCGCAATAATATAAGGGTCGATACTACTTCCCATGTAAAGAATTGTTAGGAATCCCCATCCTTTCTCCCCAAAATTAACACATTACTAAACACTTTTTAATGGAACCTTCAATAGCAACAGCCATCTTTATTGTGGAGTAACGAGCCACCCTCAATGACGTCATCTAATAGTTTCATTTAAGGTTGCAGTGTAAAAGAAAATTTCTATGCTTTCTTTTGGTACAGCACAATTATTAAAAATACTATAATAGGCTTCCGGTGGGTAAAGTGTTAATATATGAAACAACCTGGGACTAGGCAATAACCAATAAATGTGTAACCGGATGTAACGATAAAACCCGAATAAATAAGGAAGAATTCTAACCTGATAATGCTAATTGGAAATGAGGTATAATGACTTTTTCTCCCTAGAATTCCCTCCCGACGGAGAAATCAATGTTGCATTTGAATATGGTAACGCGGCTCGTTTCGCTGGCTCCTCCGCGGACAGATACTTGCAAGAGAAACGAGTCTAATCTTCGAAACTACTACTGAAGTCGGTTCAGCGGCTAAACCGACACGCACACATAAGTGCACGCGCGCACACGTACGAAAGTCTTCTCGAGCCGCCTTTGCACATCGGAACACCAACCAGCGTTACAGAATTCTCCGGGTACGTGACTCCCGTGTAAACACGTATGCTCGTGCACGTCTACTATCGCTACCACTACCACTACCACCGCGCTGCCAATATTATCATAATTCGATCGGCTCCTGACGATCGAGTATCGTCGTTCGATTTCCACGCGTGACTAATTCGATCCTTTTTCCGCAACCGCTCGCTCGCGAATGAAGTTTGATAAGTAGCCTAACCGAACCTGCTGTTCGGAGTGTTTCGGACTGGTTCGGACATGTTTGAAATTCGAGTACGAATGATCCGGAAACATCAATTTACTTGGAATGCAGATATCGAGCAACTGTTCTAATAACTCAATAATGATGGCTAATCTCACTTCAACTAATTGTTTAAATAATTCAAAGAAGTCTATTCCGTTGTTGGACCATGAACTTGTGATATAAATAATTCAATGAGCTCGATCTATTAGAAATTCGATGAAGAACTTTTTAGCAGAATAATTCATGAACAATCAATTTATTGGAAACTTGAAGATGACCTTATTGTTTAAATTATCAGGAAAATCGATCTATCGGAACACGAGTTTATTGTTCGAACATTCCTAAAAAATGAAGTACGTAAATTTCGAGTAATTCGGAGCCCAGCCTCTGCCAAATGTAACTACAAACTATTTAAATAATTCTTTTATCGAGAATTATCAGTTAGTTATTTTTGATTTATCGATTTGGATTTCTCGCTTGTAATTCTTTTTTTAAAATCGAAGATATAGCGTACTAACGCTGACTCTTATCGAAATTATTGATAAGTTCGAGCTGAATGAACCTCAAATAAATAGAAATTAATATTCGAGAACTTCCTGATAACAATTATAAGATGTTAGATAAGCGACAGATTTATTTTTAAAAAATCGGCAGAACGCCATATTATAATGATGATGATGGCACTGTTTGCGAGAACGTTTTACGTTACCGTTTAATCAGTATAATGCATACCATTGATTATTCATACTACATCATAATGTACATTGAAATAATGTTTATATTTTAACACCTACTTTGTGCTATTTATCATATCTCAATATTTATATTGTATATTATAAATGCAATGCACATACACAACAGATAAGTTATAATATATGCACATATAATGGAAGGAATTCTAGAGTGTCCTATTTTTTTCAGATATTCAGAGTGTATTCGAATTTATAAAAATTATAATGAACATAGTTTCTGGAGTCACGGAAGGTGCAATAAACAAAATTGAATGATAATTTCATTTCGCGTTATCGCCCCTGATTTGCCGAACAATTTTTTAATTCACATTGATAAAATCGTTGACCATCAATGAATAATCGATAACTTATCGGTAATCGGTAGCAACCCCTCGAAACCGAACTCGAGGGTGAAATGTTCGAATTACCAATTCCGTTAGGGCTTTTATTTCCAACGAACGACACGTCATGACCGTGAAAAACATGCCCGGAATTATTGAAGGAAATATCAGTTTTGACAATAAACAATGCACGCTACACTGCCTTTATAACCTTGAGAAATACATATTTCATTGCCCTCGACATTTTAAAAAATATGTCACCGCAAAACAACGTGGCTCTATTCCGAAACATTTCATCAAGCCTAATTTAGTTTCAGTTTTCCTACTTAAAACAATTCTATGCACAGCGTATTTTCTAGTCTAAATAAATTAATGTTGCCCGCTATAATTAAGAGACTATTCAACTTCGAAATGTTGTATAATATTCCGTTCAATATGCAAATGGTCGTGCATATACTAAATATGAATTGACACCGCAAAATGTATAATAGTTTCTTACGTCATAGTAACAATTCTTCCCTAAGTTACCTCAAAAACTAGAAAATCTTTCAGAATTACATTCGGAGATCAATATTCAAATTACGTCCCATTCATTTTTGTTATAAAATTCGTGAAATTTGCAGTCTGCTCGCGAGTTTATCTGATCAGAAATTTTTTCCAGCTGCATTGCAATCCACGATCAAGCGCAACAAATAAGCAACCCGCCTAAAAGGCAGAAAGGTGTGGAATAAAAAATATAACGCAGGTTCAATCAAATAGAGTGGAAATTTCCTTAGAAAGGTCCTTCATAGAGAAATATTTTTCCTCGAGCCGAATATTACCCAGCTCTATCTGCACCGGCCCCGTAAAGTATCAAGTAAACTAATTTCTCTGGAAATTCTATCCAACCCCGTCGGCGGAGAGTCATCTATGGCTTCGAGCCGAGAAACCGGAAATGGGGAAACGCGTCGCAGTGTCCTGATCAGAAGGCCCGTTTTCGTTGAACGTGCCCGTCGGGACGAGCCTCCATGTTAACCGTCGCCTCGAGCCGCCTTTATTGCGCAGCGACCACGTCGAAAAACCTAACTCGCTAACTACTGTTACCTACCCATCTCGAACCGCCCAAAATCCCAGTGCCTCATAAATCCCTCCATCAACAATCTCCACGACCCTCTTAACAATCCTCTTTCAACCCTAACAAAACAGTCGTCTGACGTCAACAGTGGACTACGAGAGCGAACGGAAACTCGGAAATGATCTGAAACCCGGAATACGAAACGCAGTTGAGCAGTCGGGCATACGATATTCCGATGAATCAATAGCTCGGGAAATTGTCCAGGTACCCGGATACTCTTGGAGCCCATTTTCCGGTTCGTCCAAAATATTTACACCGGGAACAAAAGAACGTGTTCCCAGGAGCGGACGGTGAAACGCCAGCGCCACGATAAAGAGGGGGAGAGAGATAGAGAGAGAAAAGAAGATAGAGAAAGAGAGAGGGAGAGAGAGAGAGAGGAAAGAAAATGATCAAGATTTTCGACCCATTTCCGGGCCGACCTTCGTACCATCTGCGGCACATAAACAAGGAACGATCGGTAATTGGTCTGAGGAGGGGGGTAACTACTCGGATACAGAGATCGCGAACAACTACATACCGAATAAGAGGAAACTAATAGGTCGTTTTATCCAATTTCCTGCGGAGAGTCTGCTAGATTGTTTATGATGGTGACGGTTTACGAGACTATTAGATTTTTGATACGGGTCGATACCGATATATCGATGATAATTTACTTACTGCATCTTGACGACGGCCGGGCTCACGGTGCACATCCCGCTGGCGACGGCACGGCAGTCACGGTCACAGTCACGTAAGCACCGAGCGGCAGCAACGATGATGGTGTCGATGCCGTGCACAAACGGAGAAACACTCATCACTGTCACCCAGCACCCCGATTTTGTCGAGAGAGAGAGAGAGGGGGGGAGAGAGAGAAACAGAGGGAGAGAGATAGAGAGTCTCGGACCTCTCTTGCTTCTTCTCTTTTCACGATACGCTAGGGGGGAGAGTCCAGGGGCGGCCGAGGAAAAACCAGAAACGGAATCGGAAACCAGAGACCAACTCGAAACCGAGCGTTCCGGACCGTCTAGATTTCTAGACCCCGTACAGAGACACTATGCAGACCGACCCGACACGCGAAATCGACCCGCACACTTTCGACCGAGACGACTTTTTTCGCCTTTTTACCCGCCCCGTTACGCCGCGCGGTACACAGTATATCACTCCTCTGGTTGGTTTGTAGAGGCGTTTCTTGTTGTTGGGTTCCGATGGGGTTCGGTTCTGTCGTGGTTGTTGGCCAGTAAGGCCAGCCACCGCCGTGATGGCCACCAGCCGATCGCCAGGCAGCAGAGAGCACCGCGCTCCTGGCTCGTAACAATTTTTAACCTCGCTCGCCAGGACTGATTCGATGCAGCCGAGTTTCTTGACTGAGCGGCCGATGCTCGCCGAGCCGTGCCCCGCGAGACTCCATGCTTGCCAACGCGACGCATGCGCCGCGGAAATGTCACTAGATTAGGCGTGGAAACATGGACCTCGAGCGCCGCTCGGCGAATCGATCCTTTCGATTGATTATATCGGAAACGAATTCTATTGATTCTTCCGATTGATTGGTCTGAATAATAATCACATCGATATGTTTTGCAGTTGTAACTCGGTCAAAAGATATTTAAGGAAAACATCAAACTCGTTGTATGATAAAATATATAAGAACGAAATATGAATAAAATACAATAAAATGGGAAGAAAATATAAAAATTGATTCAAATACAAACAAACGAATAGCCGACGACCGTGGTCCCGTTGAAAGCACCGGTTCTCATTCGATTACAGAAGTTAAACAATGTGGAGCGTGGAACGGACTTGGATGGGTGACCGCCTGGTAAAAACCCGGGAAGTGACTCCCAAGTACTTTTCACGTGTTGTTGGCAAAGGTGGTTCGGAACCCACCTTAAAAACAGTAGGTCCCGCTGGAATTGGTTGCAATTAGGCGATAAGTGAAATTGGAAAGAGAAGGAGAGTGGTGTATGGACTTGAAACCCTGAGGGGACCAAGTATCTATTTCCTACAAACAAACGAATACAGTGAAATACGAATGACACAACGCAATAAGATATAAATAAGATTAATACTAGTATAACGTAATGAAATGTAAACGAATTTTTCTACAGATGATTTCACGATAAATTTGTACGACGATTTGTTGTTATTGAGTGGTTTTTCTTGCGCTTGATCCAATCAAGATATTTCCCCGGAGTGTATTCGAGAACAGAGATAAACATGTCCGCGTTAATTTAGAGCGAGGAGCTCGTTAAATCGATTAAGAAGTCATCGTGGATCGCTGCAATTTCTTGTTCCGCGAACGAAAGCGCGAGATGTGAGAGTGACCCTCTTCCGCGGGCTGCTACTAGGTCGCCGAGAATTTCTCATTTAAAGAAGATGCGTTTCTCTAATTTGCTTCCCCTGCCGTGGATAATTGTTGCAACTGTTATCCAACATGATACACGGCAAAATTTATGAGCCGGAAACTTGCGTTACGGGTTGTTTACAGCCGATTGGACTGGCGAATTCAAAATATGTTCTCATTAGCAACCTAAATCTGACAAAGAGAGAATCTATTACAAAATACACTGCAGTGTACAACCATTATTGGAAAAATACTTCTATGGAAAGTTGTTTATGCAACTGCACTGCAGGTTAAATAAAAATGTATTTCTTTTAATAATTTCAGTAAATCAAAAATATACAATATTCTCAAATTTATCATAAATAGATAAAAATCCGCAGTCTAACAATAACGATTATTATTAATAGGAACATTGTTTTCCAAAATGATCATCAAAACGAATCAATAATTCGTCTCTCTGTGATCCTTGAATGAAAATGTATCGAAAAAGGTTCCCAGAGCAAATCTCTCGTTGCTCTATATATTGATTCCAATCAATTCTACAGAAAATCATCATACAGGCTCAACGAACAAGCCCAAAAGACAATTTAAAAATCAATTGCAAAATTTGCCACCGAACAAACAGACAGACAAACAAACAAACAAGAGAGCGAGCTAATAAAAACGTGGTAAAAATATACAATATTCTGAAATTTATCATAAATACATAAAATCCGCAGTCTAACAATAACGATTATTATTAATAAGAACATTGTTTTCCAAAAGGATCATCAAAACGAATCAATAATTTGTCTCTCTGTGAAAATGTGTCGAAAAAGGTTCCCAGAGCAAGTCTCTCGTTGCTCTATATATTGATTCCAATCAATTCTACACAAAATCATCATACATGCTCAACGAACAAGCCCAAAAGACAATTTAAAAATCAATTGCAAAATTTGCCATCGAACAAACAGACAGACAAACAAACAAAAAAGCGAGCTAATAAAAACGTGGTAAAAATATACAATATTCTGAAATTTATCATAAATACATAAAATCCGCAGTCTAACAATAACGATTATTATTAATAAGAACATTGTTTTCCAAAAGGATCATCAAAACGAATCAATAATTCGTCTCTCTGTGAAAATGTGTCGAAAAAGGTTCCCAGAGCAAGTCTCTCGTTGCTCTATATATTGATTCCAATCAATTCTACACAAAATCATCATACATGCTCAACGAACAAGCCCAAAAGACAATTTAAAAATCAATTGCAAAATTTGCCATCGAACAAACAGACAGACAAACAAACAAAAAAGCGAGCTAATAAAAACGTGGTAAAAATATACAATATTCTGAAATTTATCATAAATACATAAAATCCGCAGTCTAACAATAACGATTATTATTAATAAGAACATTGTTTTCCAAAAGGATCATCAAAACGAATCAATAATTTGTCTCTCTGTGAAAATGTGTCGAAAAAGGTTCCCAGAGCAAGTCTCTCGTTGCTCTATATATTGATTCCAATCAATTCTACAGAAAATCATCATACAGGCTCAACGAACAAGCCCGAAAGACAATTTAAAAATCAATTGCAAAATTTGCCACCGAACAAACAGACAGACAAACAAATAAACAAGAAAGCGAGCTAATAAAAACGTGGTAAAAAGGAATGCAACGAAGGATTCTGAAAGATTTGCTCCTGGGAATATGTGAAATTTGCGGATTGGCAGCGCGCGTTGTTGCATTGGTCATCCGCTGAAGTGACGGCACGCGATTGGTTGGGCGCGTCACAACGCAGCAATGGCGGCGTCCAGTGGTGGGGAACTCGCGATGCACGTAGCGCGTCGCATCGTGCAGCTGAGTTCGTGGCCGTTCGTACGTACGAGTCCCCAACCTGTCGAGCGTGGTTCGTGTCTTGATCCGCGTCATCGTATCATCGATTGCTGACTGTGCTCGTGTCTCGCGGTCGTGTAATTTACGTCTGGCTGGCCGGACGACCGCGTCGCGACGCCTGCTGTTCAACTGTGAACAGTTCACAACGTTCGAGGACGCGGCGATGACGGAAAGCTGAGGGCAGGATCGCTCTTATCGTGAATGAGGTAGGAGTAACGCGTGTTCCATGTAAGTGTGAGAAGATCGATCTTCTCCCCAAGATCGAAACGCCGAGTGAAATGATTGCTCGCTGATCGAACGTGTCTGCAGTGTAAAATAACCATCCCGAACCGCGCAAGTGTCGGAAATGAACGTTCACAGAATGTTTTTTCTCTATCGATTTCGTGGCCGCGATGGTTTCGCAGAGTGGGGTTAGGTTAATTGTTATTGTGACACGCGGTTTCGAAATGGAACGCGAGACTCGAAGAAGTTCCGATCGAGAAGTGTAGTGCGTCGTTTAGGCTCGATTGCTGTATTCAGATATTTCGTTGATTGTCATGGGATTGGTTCAGAAATTGTGTCGGAAAGTACTCGGCCGATCGTGACAGGTTTTTCAGATTCGAATTGTTTGTGTACCCTGACTAGTGGTGTAGTTCTTTCGATGCAGCTGATACTGATAACTCGCGATGATAACGACGATCGATAACCTGTGGTAACACATTCGGTAAGATGGTAAATATTTGTACCGTTGCTGTCAGCTTTCGCGAATACAGTCCGGGATGAAATTCGATGAATACAGATCAGCAAACTACATAATGTTGAATTAACATTACTGTTGTACAATTCTTTACACGCGTATCCTTCAAATAAATATTTAAATTTACCAATGTTACGTATACAATATGATATCAAGTATATTCATTTTAATACAGACTTTATGTATTACATATTTGTATTAATTATAGTGTGTTTACACGGAACTTCAAACATTAACGTCAATCGTTCGTTGAATTATTTTGTTCTTGACTGTACAACATTTTTGAAACGTTGCATAGTCTATGGCATTGAATCGTGTTTTCTGTAAAGAATATGTATTTCGATTAATAGCGTTATTTAACGCGATGCAATCATCGGTGGATCATTGGAGTTAACGATGAACTCACGTGCTGATTGATATGCGCGCGTTGTGTACGAATCACTCGATTGTTATCGCACGATACTTAATAATAAAAATTACAAAGTAGCACAATGTCATAAGTTGCCGCGAACAGGCAATAAGATTTCTCCAAGTATTCGCCTATCCTTCGGAGATGCACAAGGTGTAAATAAAACACGGGAAATATTTAATCGAGCGTGAAATTTTCGATGGTGCGTGGCGCATCTTTGAAACGCAACGTTTATGGCGTTACACTGTGCTCGTTGAAACCGGTTTCTCCCGGTGACCTTCTGAGAGCTTTATCGAATCGACTATAAAATAATTCGCGATTTTTCCTGGGGAATCGGAATATTTCATGAGACCGAAAATATCCGGAGGTTGGCGGAACGCGTCGTAAATAAAGTTGTTTTCAAATTTAGTTGATTAATATCCGGCTGCGGGTTTGACAGGTTAATGAGGCTGACATTAGAAATATAACTGAAAAACATCGAGTACATATTTAGTAACGTTTGCTCTGATATGGGCATATCTGGGTTGGAAATTAGATCAGACGGTGTAGCCGGTAGAAAGCAGCATGGGGTCACGGATCTAGCCTATGGAAGTCAATGGACTCGTGAATCAACTAATGAGGATAAAAAATAATAAAAATTAATTCGTTTAGGTTTATCTTAAATTATGTCTACGAAATTAAATGTTTAGAAAATTGTTTTATTGAAATGCTTTATTTTGATGGGAACGTAAATTCTATTTAATATAGCAATCTTCGATATCCATTTTCCTTAACGTATTCGAGGAGGATAAAAATAACCTTTTGAATTATTCATGGCTGTAATCGCGTATCCTTTTAGTATCTTTCTTGAATTTTTTGTTAGCTACTTGGGACATATTTCCTTGATTTTTGATACGCGTTCTACATTTTTCTCGTCAATCACGATGCCTGCATTTTAATAATTGCACAAATAACTCAATGACACAATGCAACACAGTTGTACGGTATAATTACATTGTACAATCTAATAAGTAATACAGCATACAATGTACAGAATAATTCTGGTGGATACTTCGAACGTGTAAGTACAATAATTGGATTGATAGGAAATATTTCTTTCTTTTTTTAAATAATACTGGAAGAATTTAGCATACATTTGGCCTGACAATCAAACAGAAACGGAACGAGCCAGCCAGATTACATTACGTATGCTCGTGCCTTCATCGCAATTTACATTCCATCTCGCAAATTTGCTGAATAAAACGTAAATTGTAATACAAATATACAGGCCGCTGTTGAAAATCGTAATAGAACTGGAACGGAGGCTGATTTTCAGAAGAAAAATATGTCGAAAATATACAATAAAACTCATCGGTTCGTGAACTGATTTTCGGAGAGAATCAAATTTGAAAATTTGTCGAGTACACACGCACTTCGTTAAGCCCTGATTGATACCTGTGGAAATACAATAAAACGTTAAATCTTCAGGTCCATTGTATTATTTTCTTTTTGCGTCGCCGTTCGTTCACATTAAATCCGCTATAAATTTTTATCCTTTAATGCCGTGAAATTTAAAAGGCTCTCGTGTTTCATGGAATTCCCATTACTTTAAAAAATTTACTGTTCGTTATCTCTCTTTTCGCAAAAACAACTGATCGTATATTCATACATATGTACGTGTATTCGTGCTTGTGTTACGAATGTATTAGAAACGCGCATTCGTGCTTATATTATGGATATATTCAAAATGCGCATACATATTTATTTATTGGGTGTATCTGTAAATATTTATTAAATGGAAATGTCGGTAAACAGTACACGGAAAAATATGTGCAGTTGGGCAATATTTTAACAATATAAATCGATTATATAGAGAGCAACGAACATGATACACCATCATATAAATATAAGTAAAATAAATATTTATTGCAATAAAATATAAATAAATGGGTAGACTTAAATAAGAAAATAAAATACAATAAAATGTTGGATGAGACTTGGAACTGTTTGACTGATTCGAAATATTCCAATTGACGCAAGGAGAGTTTTGAAAATTTCATTTTGCATAAGAACCCGCAGTTGGTTAATTAGCGAAGGGTTCCATTAAAAATATCGATTTCTTTCGTTTCAAAGGCAAAAAACGAGCAGAGGATCTGCAGAATTTTCCAATCGACCTAATAGAAAGCCTATAGCACACGAATATACGAAGTACGGACACACGGACATGTGAAAGCAGACGAAAGGCAGCCAGGATCTATCGCGCGTGCTCGAAAGTGTCAGTGAACTCGAATTCAACCGCTAGCTACCAAACTCCACCCGGTGTGCGCGATTTTCCCCGAGACGGTGTGTCGTCTCCCCGGGAAAATGTCCTTCATCATTCGCATGATCACCAGGGAGAACCTATCAGACTGTCCAGCAATTTTATTCTATTTTCTAATAATTATTTCTGATCACAATAACGTCGCGATATATCTAAAAGAGATGAGCACGATATTTGCGACGAATTTATCTCCATAGCTAGCATTTATGACAGAATGAGTAGGTGTAAATTAAAACAGTAAACACATTCGAAGAATTTAGAAATAAATTTCTATTTCACACTCGAGTTTGTTGCAATTCAGGTAGAAAATTTTTATTTCACATATAGTTCCGCTCGTTACCCATAACTTTTCTACTTTTAATTATTTTTGTGTGAAACTTTTACAATTAGTAATAAATACAATATAGAATCTTGAAAAAAAGGATATTTTTGCGACGAATTTATCTCCATAGCATTTATGACAGAAATGAGTAGGCGTAAATTAAAACAGTTAAGACATTCGAAGAATTTAGAAATAAATTTCTATTTCACTCGAGTTTGTTGCAATTCAGGTAGAAAATTTTTATTTCACATATAGTTCTGCTTGTTACCCATAACTTTTGTACTTTTAATTATTTTTGTGTGAAACTTTTACAATTATTAATAAATACAATACAGAAGCTTGGAAAAAAGGATGAGCGTTGGAAAATTGTTAGTTTTGTAGGACCGATATTTCTGGAAGATCTGTTTCCACTTAAAGAAATTTTGCCAATGGGAACAGCCCCTAATGATGACGAGTAGAAACAGGGACCGAAGTGCTTCGATAAAAACGGTGCTATCGTAATTACCGGTGTCGAATTTCAGACGTTCAGCTCTGCTCACGTTACCGTACACATACACCGTCGATCGAAACTTCTGATGATCAACAGGACTCTTGGCTAAAAGGGGAGGGGCGATCAGGTATTCGGTAACACAGGAATAGGAAAACGTATGGGAACCACCGCGATGCAGGATGTGTCCCACGCAACTTCGTGAAGCGCTGAGTCGACCATTTTGTTCTGCCGACTCGAATAATTTAAACATTTTCTTTTCACCAAAATAAAAATCAAACGCGACTTTCTCCTTCGAATAAAAGAAGTAACCACGATTGTTTCTTTCGAACAGAATAAAAATCATTTACAACATTTGCTTTAAATCATGAAGATTTATTGATGAGCGGAAGAAAAAGTCGCTAGAATGAGAGATTAGTTCGTTTATTCATTTTATTTCCTAGTACGTCACGTACCGAGGCCAACAAATGCGAATTTCATGACTATTAATGATTAACATTGTGCTATTCGCATTTGTATTTCTTTATTATTGGACCGCACGTTGTTCCGACAGTCAGTCAGTCAATAAACCACGACAATAATTGCCGGCGTATAATTAATTAGTCACTACAATTGGCATCGTTATTGCATATTAAATTAGGTTACTATTATCCAAACGCGTAGCACAATAATTAAAACACAGCTTGGATACGTTTACCAGTGTTAAGAAAGTTTTAATCTAAATAATAAATAAATGTATGATTTCATTTGCAAATAATAACTAAACTTTTTATTTTAATAAAAGTAATTTACATAATCCCAAAAGTAATCTTTATTATTTCCCAAAAGTATTATTTCTTATTTGCAAATAAAAGATTATTAACTTCCCGATTCTATAGGGAAGTTATTGTAATTTATTACTTGGATTGAGGTGGAAATCAAATAAATAGTTTTTGGTCTTCTTTTATTTCTTGTATGTTGTATATACAATAAACACCGTAGCTTATTTGTTAATATGAATAATCATTGAAATTGTATTTTTAAGTAACAATTAACTTTATTATTTTAAATAATTCATTTAAAATGAGCAACTTGTATGTTTGATAATAAAAAATGCTTGATAGTTCCTCAATTCAAGTGTTTTGAAATTCTTTACACAAAAACAAATACAAAATATTATGTTTCCGCTGTAAAATACATGAAAGGCCTCTCAGGTCGATTACACGTTCTAAAGTGAGTTTTTGATTGCGTGTTCCGCAGGGTTATATATTGCCCAATACTTGCGTGTACAGACGCGCGCAGAATCTATCGAAATCATTTAGTATTAATATGTGCTTTAAGAATTTATAAGGTCTTTCCTCGGATAAAATATGCACGGGGGAGAAGTGGATAAGGACGGCTGAGAAGTCGAAGGTCTCCGCGACCATAAACGCGATGAGTGATCGAGAAAAATTGAAACAATAGTACCATAGCAATTAAAACTTAGGATTTTAGTAATTACTTCGGAAACAATTTAATAATTGATAATTTCACATGTTTTATTTCATTCAATTTTTATTACTTTAGTATTTTCTAGTATAATGTTCCGTGATGTTTGTTTTGATTCAACACAGCGCTCGATCATTGTGGAAGGATCATTGGCGAATATTTTACTAGATGCATAATTTTCGAGGCTTCCCGAACGTTACATTTGTTACTATATTCCGCGGCGATACTAAATCACTACGTATTCCCCAGCGGTGTAGCGATAATTTTCCCGCCAAAAATTTATGAAATGCATACTGAATTTATACAGTACATTAAACGTAGTGGCGGGAAACGCAGCGGTGCCGCGGGCTAAATTATTGATTTAAATTGAATTCGGTTTCTACCGACGCGAATATTAATCAGATGGTTTAACGCCGACGCCACCTTGTTAATTATTAAATATTCCTGGACACCGTAACATATTTTCTGTTTTCGACAGTTCGATTAATAGTTCCAGCGCGTCTAGTTAATCCATTATTATTGTCGTTAGTTGAACGCTTTATCTCCATGTGCGGCGTCATTGTTTAATTAAACTAACACGATGACCGTTGTCTACGAACTAATTAATTTATTGTACGTGGATTGAATTTTTTTTATCCGCACGAGCAAAACAGTGAAAATTTTAGAAAAATTTCAGTGTTATTATTCATTTATTGAATTTAATACTTTTTAAGAACTACTACTACACAAATTGTGCGGGAAATCTGTTCATCGTTTCTCAGTCGTTGCAACCTTGCTAACTATATCCAGTATGCCGACATCGAACCGCGACCAATACGGAATATCTAGTTTCCAGAATAAAATGGCGAAGACTACGGCGGTATCGAAAAACGCGGTTCAGGCCGGTTCGACGTGGGATAATATCAAGGGATCGCTGGGGAAACCAGTGCAGCAGGGTTTTGTCTGTCCCTTTTTCCCCCGGTGATATGATAACCCGACGTGATACTGACACGGGAGCCGAAGGTAGCTGTAATTTTCGAAAAAATTCGCTGTGAACGCCCTTACCGTGAATGTAGCGTATCAAACTCACGTTTCCATCAGTTTCTCCGTCACGAAAATGCTCCGCAAAAAGAACTTCTTAGAGAGACCAAAAGTACTGATTTTTCTCTGTCATATAAGCTAAGATAGATTGTTGCACGAATTTATTTCACGAAGTTACAGTACTTCGAATTTTTCGAATACCACAAAAATGGTTAAATTGAAATTTTTTGAGAAGGAAAACCCTCCGCGATCTTTTATGTGTTTTCAATTTCAAAAGTAGAGTGAGCACGTTGCTGTATGACCATTTTTACAAAGTCACAATTTATTAAATTGTCTACGAAATTCGATTTGTAAAATGCGATAAAAAATCGCGAGAATGAAAAATCTCAAGGACGGTAATACGGTGTTGGGTAACGTTAATTCGTGTGTGTTTTCTACGGGGGATAAGGTCGGCCTTGAAGCACCGACACGGCGGCGCGATAATTAATTGAAGTACACGCAACGATCTTCTAATTCCAGGGCAGGGTAAGGAATAATGATAGAACGGACCAACCTACGATTATATTTTTGCCCGTGTATCTCTACTAGCTTCGCGAGAGGGCTGAGAGATATAATTAAGACGCATTAGAAGGAGGAGGAGGAGGCGGAGACAAATGAGTTGTACTCGCTGGTTGTTCTATGGTGTTCGCTTTTAATCCCTTTAATTCCCTAACGCTGGGTAAATGGAACTGTGTCACGCGATCAGCCCTTTACATTGTAACATAATACCTGTTAATTATCATTTAAACTAATACGGGTAACATCTTGATATATGCGAGAGACGTGTGCGGAATATTTGCGAAAAATTCTGCCCCACTACATCCATTTAAAAGCTCAGAACTTTTTTGTTTTCAATTATTTTTTTCATATAACTTTAACCATCGTATTTGTGACATTTGCTTTTGCAATCCACGATTTAATACAATCTCTATTATCACAAGGAATCTAGATGATATCGGCGCAAAGGTTCGATCAGTATTACAATCAAGCAATCGTGCTAGTTTGGTTAAACTTTCAACGTTTCGATCCCAATGTGGATCCTTTTCAAGAAAGAGGAAACAACTGCGTCTGTAAATTTTTGAAAGAGTTTTCAATATGAAAGTACTGAAAAATAGATTTAAATACAATATTCAAAATAACGGTAATGAATTACCAACCTGCTTTATGAAAAAAATTAGAGACAGGAGTATATGTATAAGCACATGTTGTTTCAGTGCCGGTACACAAGTTACTGTGGTGCAGAAAACAAAACAGAAACATTGGATCGAACATGAACTAATCAATATGTAGCGGTTATTTGAAACCTTGAAAAGTCAAAAGCACAGCACTTTAACTGCGTAAATACTCAATGTTATGGTAAAAAATTGAAAAAAACATCAACAGAGATCCATCCGGTGACATACAATTGTGAAGTAGGTGTTTTAATAACACGAAACGGACTGAACTTATTATAAGAAACGAAATTAATTATAAATTATTACTGATTCAGTAATGAAATCTCTATTATCCGAATACAAGCAAAAACAAGTAAACATGATCGAAACTGTGTCGTGTTTGGGCTCATTTTAAACGGTAAAATGTCGCCGATATGTTGGTGAAGCATATTCTTCGTATGCTCGTGGTTAGTGTGTTTAAGGCGGATTCCAGACGAGTATCGAGCACGATGGAATCGTAGGAGCGGTGGCACGCGAGGAGAAAACATGAGCGGAAGACATAATTAGGACGAGCCATCCTTCGTTCAAGTTTCAGAGCACTAGTTGCAGCCATTACGAATTCTGCGGCCTTGTTCTTTGCTCGTTAAATTTAATGCCGGCCAATTCCCTCGTCCGCCATGCTCGCTCGCGTTTCAGCAGCTACCTTCTCAAATCTGCTTTCACGGGGACCGTCTGTTCGTATGCTGCTCCCGTTATCTTGTTTTTCCATAGTGTCCTCCGTAAAGTCCCGTGACACGTTCCATGTCTCCGGACGTTTTAACACCTTGAAAATGTTTTTGTGTCTAAACCGATTCCTCGATGGAACTGTTACCAAAATACATCCGTTACACTTTTCTCATTATTTGCTCGTTCAACCCTTGTTTAGTCAACGGAAAAACATGTTTGCACAAATTCTCGTTATAAGACTATAAATTAATATATTAGCGAGTAAAGAATGGGCATTCAGAGAAATTTTGTAATATGTTTTAGAGGAACATTAATAAATTGTTGAAAGAAATACAGTAAATGGATACTCGGTTGGCTACACAAGGGTTAATCGACGATGCAGTAGACCCTCGATTATCCGAACTAATCGGTGGAAGCTAGACTTTAGATTTGAATTTTGAAAGCTATACTGCGGCTACTATAAGTTTCAGAATCAAATTTATTTTTCCAAGGGAAACACTTTGAATAATTTAAGGATCGAACCGGATCGATGGGGGAAATTATGCAACGAGGATAAGCGTGCGTGACACAAGAGAACAGAAATTGTTTGTACGGCTCATCGCAGTCGTTGACTTTCACTCGCAGTTAGCGATGAAACGTGGACTATGACAAGTGCCGGCGTAAATTACGTTCCTGTTCTTCAACCTCTCTCACCCCTTGACCTTATTCTTCGTTTTCACTTTGCCACGGTGAACAAAAGGATTCCCCGTTCGTTTCTACTCGAACGAGTGTTCATTTTTCAGTCTCTCGCTCCGCGGAGATCGTTTACAACGATCCGCCTTCGGAATTCTTATCCCCTCGATCTCCGTTTCTGTTTTCTGCTATTTATTCTGCTCAGATTTTCCTGAAACCCTACCCGTTTGTAGAAATCCATTACCAGCTATTGGTTCCTACCTTTGAGCCTTTGCTCTCAAGGAAGATTAATGATTACTAGACTCTTTGATACCTGTACTATCGTCAAAGTTTACTTGCACCTGCAACATTTCAAATGATGAAGAGACGTTCCAAAACATATTTTCTGGGCACCTGTTCATTTGTCGTATTAACTTACGTAAAGATAATTTTTATGCATTTATGGCTTCACAAAAACGTTTCAAAAAATGCTAGAAAATAAAATTCCACAGAATTTAATACGATTTTTATTTACTTCAGATGTACAAAGACTACTACCACTGAAAATAACATTTTACATGATTCCACTTTCTTAAAATTTGCCTACAACAAATTGAAAATTGCATAAACATCCGCAATCTTATAATAATACTGCGATTACTAACTTTGCATCTCGACAACCAGTAAAGGATTCTTATAGATTTCACTTTTTTCAATAGTGACTAGACTGCGAACTGATATGCATTTATCATAAAAGTCGATAGTCTAGGTTTGTTTATAACAACGGTAGACAATGAAATAACAACGTATGTTCTTTTTGTTTGCAGAAATGAGTGGTTCTCGACTTGGCAGGGGCCGGGGTGGCCGCCTGGCCCTTTATGTAGGTTGCGGGGTGGTGGTTGTTCTTCTGGTATTCCTCTACCGTGCTGCCACCTTGGAAATGACCAGGCTTCGAGAACGTGAGATTCAGTGTACTCACCAGCAAGGGGCACTTGCTGCTCAACTCCAAGGTATTGATCATTCTGAGTCGTATTTCAAATTTGTAGTTGACGAAATTACAAATAAACTTCCATCTCCACACATAAATCTATACGATATACATCAGAAGTCTCTAGCATCTCATAATTTGTCTACTGTGACGCTATGACAGTCTTTTCTGGTTCATTTTCAGTCATATTCGAGTACAAAACGCGTCTGGAAAAGTCTCTAGCGGAGGAGAAGTCTTCGAACGCAGCAGTGAAGCAGGAACTGCAGCAGCGTGCCTCCAGAGAGAAGGACCTTCGAGACAAGGATGGCAGGGAAGCGATGCAGAGGTTCGAGTCCTTGCAACAGACATACAAGATGCTGCAGTCGGAGCACCAGGACCTGAAGGAAGGTTGCAAAAAGCAGGAGACGCAAGCCTTGGAGAACATGAACAAGCTGGAAGGAACGCTTCAGAAGCTACGCACTCACATAAAGCAACTGAAGGAGGAGAAGGAAACGAAAATCAGGGACTTAGAGGATCTAAAGAACAAGTATATGCGTATAGATACGGAAAAGACAAGGCTGGAAGAGACATATAAGGATTTGTTGAAAAGCAATAGTGACACGGACAGTACTATCCAGCACCTGAAGAAAGTAGTCTTTCAGTTGACTCGCGAGCTAGAGGAGGTTAAGGTATGAAGCTGTACTACCTTTTTTTGTGTTTCTCGTTGTGAAGCTTCATAGAGTGTTAGAGAGGATGATTATAAACGTGGTGAATGCTTTTCAATGGATGTTGGTGTCTTTCTGTTGGCAGAAATCTACGAACATCTCTCAGCGGACAGAGCAACAGGGTGCGAAGCCTGCGGCCGGCTCATCTCAACAGCAACAGGTAAGTCCGCCGAGCAACAGTGATAAAAACCCGCAGCCCCTACACGCACCCCGCAATCATCACGCAATCGGAGACCCCCTAGAGTCAGGTAACCAACTAGTGAACGAGGACGCGAACGAGAGCAAGATCCGTTTCGCGCAGAGGAACGGAAACATCGTGCCCGTTGGCGTGAACGAAGGAAAGGATGTGGAGTCGCAAAATTCGCTGCCGTTGCCGTTGCTTTTCAACTCGCAGGTGAACAGCCAAAAGAAACTAGACGATCAGGCTAAAGACGATGAGAATCCTGACGAGGAACAGCTAAAACAAGTGATACCGCCGCCAAATCAAATTAACGAGAACGTTGTCGACAAGAAAGTATCCTCGAACTCGCCAAACCTCGAGGTCCCCTCGATAAAAAACAACGATTCTCCTGATTAGAAGAAACTAACGGCTAGGAAAATTTTTAACCGTTCATACATTTAGAGATTATGTGTGCGAGGTCTTAGGCAATTTTGCTACTGAGTGAGACGAGTTCCGATTTGCATTTTTACGAGTCAATTCTTTTTGGTAATTGTTTACTTTCAGAGACATCGATCATCTTGATGTAATATTGTTTTCAATGACATAAGTAGCTTTTAGTTACGGGTTCATCGGCAGTCTCTCGTAATTTCTTAGATATTTAAAGTTTAATCGTTCACTATGTGGGACTATAGCTAATGCAAACTTATTTCTGCTTTAAAAGTTAGTCAAGGTCATTCAAGGTTATCAATCAAAAATAGATTTAGCTTAGGGTAAAATCCCTTTCACAATAAACATTAAATGTCTCCGAAATGAAAGTAGATAATTCCATAATTTTTTTTTATAAAAACTTATCCGTTAGCTTAGATTTTTTTTTATAAAAGGCACAATGTTACTAGGGTTATCAGATGTGTTCCAGGCTGTAGAGTCCAGAAGTTTGGAATTTAAAAAAGGAATTACTTCCATTTAGGAATTGAATTAAGATTTAAAGTATTTATAAAAATAAACTTTTAACGTTGACATTAATTGTTTTGCAAAGGGTTTTATTACCTTTGCTGAAATATGGTAACTCTGTGTATTATACTTTTGATCAAATCAGTGGACAATATTATTTACAAGCTGACTATGGAATTTGGACAAGAATTAGAGAAACATGTTGAAGACCCTCTGCAAAGGGTCGATAAAAGTGCCTTGATGCACCGTAGTTGTTCATGCTCAGCGGAGATCAGAGATTCCTTCGGTGTCACTGGTAATGTCCACACATGCACATAACTTGCATGGTACGTACTGGGTGCTGTAGATAGATTTTGAACTGGTCCGAACCGTTTATTGGGGGAAAATCAGTTTCTCTTCACACTGCTAGAAAATTGACAGTAGACTAAGTTATACAGTGGTGGTGCTCAAAACGAACAAACTTGTCTCGCGGAAGTCATTAAAAAGACATTACTATTAAGGTGGTAGAAAAGGTTGTACGTGTAATGGAGTATTACACAGTGGATAAATATTAAACGAATTTTATTGCATGACATCTCAACTTAACTGTTAATTTTTTCTCTCTTTTGTTTCCTTAATGTAACACGATTTTATGTTTTAAGACCGTGAAGGTGCGAGAGTTGCCTTGTTTTCGAGCATTTTATATAGTCGAGCGAAGTAACAATGATGACGATTCAGTGCCAAGTGTGTGGAACTTCAATGAGTTGTTGCAGAGTGTAGAATATTGTAAAAAAGAAATTTGTGAAGATCGTGAGAGTTGTGTATATTTGTCTATGGACATATATCAGCTTTTGTTTCTTTGTTACGCATTGTCTCGATGAAGTTTGTGATGTATTTTTTCTGGAACGGTTGTACCGTCAAATGATCTATCGATCTGTCTATAGCAATCGTTGATGTAAGGAAAATTGACTAACACGCCTCTATATTATTTTAATGGCTGGATTGTTAACACCTTCGCTATAGGTATTAACATTTATATCTGTATAGGCTTTTTAACGAATGATTCGATCAAGTGCAATGTTCTATGCACACGGATGCTGTAATGAAGTACAGCTTACAGTGATTTATCGCACAATTATTTTAGTAATTGTGTGAATGTCAATTTTTTTACGTTTTAATTTATGCTGTCATACTTAACGATTTGTATATCCGCGAAAGAGGATACAGTAGTCTGTCGAGAAGCTAATCGAGTGAGAAAGAATGAAAGAATCCTATACATGTAGCTTGCAAGCCGTACTGAATGTGCCTGTATGTCCGTGTTAATCAATGCATTTAATAAATTGTTATTATTTTGATCTGCTTGCATTTTTTCTGGCACCCTTGCACAACCTAACTGAACTAAAATCTGCTTTCATTTTACTAGTCGAGTACAAGTTTTTTTTATGCGTTACAATTAAATAATAAAATCAAAAGAATTAAAATCAAGTTTAAACCTCGTGCTCTTGCTTTCTCGTTCAATGAAACTACTTCACAGTTGCTTGTTCTGTTTCTGTTTAACGAACTTCATCTGAAATTCGAACAAAGTTTAAACGATCGAGAAAAATTTCGTTGATCGTCGTCTTCAGAAAGTTCGACTCCTCCTTTCTAATACTACTCGTAGTTTCACTTCTGTCAGGTGGTTTTTTCTTTGCCAAGTAGCATGCTTTGAGCAAACTTCCATAGTAATGCGCTTTTGTAGCTTCGAGAGAGAAAGAGTGAGGGAGGCCTAGATTTGAAAAGCACCTATCCTCCACACAAACAGTCCAGGCAGGTAAGTTAGCATTCTACAATGTGATATGCATTTAATAGTTTTAGACTAGTTAAGTTGAGATTAAAAGTGAAACAATCACGGAACATTTTATTAGAGAATGTTCAAAGGCTGGGTAGTTAGAAGTCCAAATATATGAGATGCACACTATCTACAGGGATTTCTCTGTCATTAGTAACTAAATCGAAATAAATGAATTTTTCAGAGCACGGTGGCGAGCAGCTCAATGAAGGCGATCCCAGCAGTGAAGTTGGAGACTTCAACGTCCGCGAACAACCTGAACCCACGGTCTACACCTGTGGTTAAGCCACTTCCAGCTGCAAAACCACTGTTGAAGTCCAAACTTCCAATGGGTGTACCGCCAATTCCGGTGTTGATCGACCAAAAGCTGGAGAATCAAGAGGAACAACAGGATGACACACAGGGGAGACTAAAGAACGACGCCAAAAAGAAAAAAGATACAGAAAGCAAAGAGAACGAGGACGAGAATGGCAATCTAGCTGCTCAGTTCCAGGGCAGGAGGAATGAAGAACATCATCCAGACAGGCGGGGTTGGCTCAACGTTGTTCCTGGGATTCAGGAAATTGGGGATGAAGGCAATCATCTTCGACTTTCTGGGTATGTTTCAACAATTTCGTTTTAATCTTCGTTTTAACAAATTTTTTTTATAGTATATTAACATATCTATTAATTATTTTCAGTTTCCAAGAGAGCGCTGACAAAGTAGAGGCTGGCGATGACCAGTATGAAGTGGTAGATTATGGCAAGGAACCTCAGCAAAAGAATAACGATATTCACTTGGTCGAAGGGGAAGACGAAGGTGAAGGTAATTAAAATTTTTCAAGAATATCCTGCTAAACTACGTAATATAATATAAATTACTTTGTCATGTCACTAAATTTGTCGCTTCTTTTCTAGACGAAGATGAACCGATAGACTATCCGCACAATTTAAAACAAAAGAGACGCAAGTGAAGAGACGTTCTCGAAAGCAACAGGATGTTCCCGAGAAAGTGAAATGGTTACTTAAGTACTTGACCGTTTTTGTAATTTATGTTCTATACGAAAAGTGTAGTACTTTCTCCATACAACAGCGAAACAGTAGAGATAAAAACGTGACGTTATGGGGGTACTACTGTATTTACGTTTAAGGATTTGGATTCGAGGAAGGAACAGCTTCACATTTAACAATCGTAATTAACGATATTTCATTTTTTTGCATAATTTAACAGACTGGTCTCTAACGTACATTCTTCGCGAGAAAACGAGAACCTCGTTCTTTCTCCTCTCTTTCCTCTCTCCGTTCTAGATTCTGAAATTGGAAAATCTCGTACAATGATCTAGCCAAAATGTTTAGATAGGTGATATTCTATGCAGATGTTATTTAAGAGCCACTGCTCGGCTAAGGAACAAATCGTATTTTTATCCAGAAATTAGTGAGGACGTTCGAGCAGCGTGTCGATAGAAGAAACAGACTGTATTTTTCTAGATTTAAACATACCGTAAGAACAAAAACTGAATTAGGATTTTCACAATGAAAGAAAAAGTAATCTGTCGTAAACGTTCGCTCTTTCAATGGCAGCATTTAAATGAGAAAATTTATATGTACATTATAATGTTAGTTTACATCGTATCTCGTCGCGATAGTTTCAGTGTTTTCCATTTACAATTATTTTCTTACCACAATTAACGTTCTAGTTTCTGTAGAAACTATTCTGCCAGTGTAAGAGTCAATCAATATCCTCCCTCACCGTGACGACGAAAGCGGAATCGTGACTTAAATGCACTCAATATTTAAGACGCTAAACAAATAAATAAATTCTGATTTATTTATTGCCTATAAGCCGTTATTCAGGCGCTAACAATCAAGACTTAAAACAGAATGAAAGAATAAGATATAGTTTAAGAAATTTATTACGGAAAATATGTTAATATTTGTTATGATCGTAGATGATTACTTGTATACAGATACAGCGATTTACTTGTAAATAAAATTCTTTTGGTAATAAAACGTAGAAAAACCAACATGGCGCTACTGCCCTTGGTCCATAATGAGTAAGGAGGTATACAGCAAAGACAATCGTATGAAATTCCATGGTAACTTAGATTTATTTACATTTATTTACAACTTTTCTGCTTTCATCCGCGCAGTTTCAATGGATTTTTCTGTGACTGTTGGTGTTACTCCGCACTCCAATTCTTCTTTCCGAATAAATGCCAGTTTCTCAGCTTTCTCACGATAAAAGATCTTTTTCTGAACTTTAATTTCAGCCTTGTACGCATCAATTTTATCTTTAACGATTTTATCACAATACTCTTGTGTTAATCTTCTAATTGATTCTTTCCTTGGCACCATACCCAATTCCCTGTAATTATTAAGATCAAAATGATTAATTGAATTCTTAGTTAGAACATAATAATCAATGATTAGTAGACTGCGGATTTTTATGCAAAATGAAAATATTTTGCACTGACCGTGAGAAGCAGGAATAACGTAAAAATTAATTTCATCCCTTAACGGTTTTGTTAAATTAAAAGCAACGTTACAGCATTCTTGAATTTTTAAAATCTTTTACTGTTTCATATTTCACCCAACCAGTCTCTTCATAAATGCATAAAGATCCGCAGTTTAATGATGAGGAAGAAATACTGTACTCTGGAACAGGTTTGTAAACAAGATTCAAACGCTCTAGAATCCATTCGAATCGTTTGTAGTCCCATTTACGCAGTAGTCTTAGTTGCTTGTTCCTCTTTTCAATCAACTCTTTTAAGAATACCTTTGCTTTTCTGTTTCTTGGTTGCTGTTTATAGTGCTCCTGTATGTGCTGTATCTCGCTCGTCATCGCTGCAACTGTAACAGTTCACAATTTTATAGAATTTTTCAAATAATTCGTATCCTTTCATTTTGATAGAAAGATTAATGAACGATGGAACATGATCGTACCACTGACTAGGTATAATAAAGATAGAGACCTATCATCTAATGTATTTTTGCAGTTTACTATTCAGGGGTCATAACTCCATTGCCATTTTCATTTCACACGTTTAGTCTATTTCTGTTCTGAATCGTTGTTTCATGTGCTGGATCGCTTCATATGCTTGCAAATAGGGTAAATGAAAATGGTAATGGGGGTACACGATCTCACAAAAGTAGGCTGCAAAAATACATTGGATGATGGGTCTATTCTCGTATCTCGTCTGTGATCTTCATGCATTTGTGAAGAAATTGTCTGAGTGAAATATAAAATAATAACAGATTAGAAAAAGTCAATAATGTTGTAACGTTGTTTTTAATTTTAAAAAGTCGTTAAGGGATAAAATTGATTTTTACGTTATTCCTGCTTCTCACAGTCAATGCAAAACATTTTCATTTTGCATAAAGATCTGCAGTCTAGTGATCATACTTACTGGCTGCTTCGACAGACCCCCGATCAGAGCCATGCCTCTTGACTAGTTCCAATGTCTTTTCCCTCTTCAAATCTCGAACTGCAATTCCACGTTGGAATCCCACGCTGAACATTCTCTTCACTATATCGCTTGCACTGTATCAAACGAATACAGTTAATACATATAGCAATATCTTACTCGTGAGATAACTTACTCATCCAATTCCTTGGAGCGGTTATAGTACAATTGAATGTCACTTGGTTTCACAGTAATATCTAAACCTAAATCTCCCGATTGTTCGGGTTCCATTATGGGTACCCTCGGTGGTCGGCTCCACTTAATTTTATACTTTTCCATCGTTGAGGCATCACGGCTCAAAGAACCACCGAACTTGTAAATATTATTAACCCTGAGACAACCTAACCTACAAACGTTAGCTGCCAAATTCATCCTCGCCAGGCGCTGGATTATTCTATCAATTGATTTCACCTCGTAATATTAAATGTATGATGTGTATAAAATATTAATTAATAATGACTAAAGAAACAGTGGTAGCATAACCTCGTTCGTGCAAAAAGCTTGTCGTAATATAGTAGATGCAAGTAGATGTCAGAGTCCTCTACGATAGCAATGAATTTCCTTATCGCTGCAATCCGAATACTTCTTGTTGTACGTGTATCGTGCATTCAGGGGCATATGTAAATAGTAAATATTGGAAAACTATTAAAGAGAGAATAGTAATACTGTTTAATTTAAAATGGAATGCTGTATATTCTTTTACACCACACGAGAGCGTGTGTCTAGACGAATTCATCCGTGAAATGAAAGTAAAATTATAAATTACACTGTAACTTAATTGAACGAAGCGACCGAATTTAGAATTACGAAATAATTCAAGACAATGTAATCGAATTACTTTGTATTTACAGAACGTGAAGTGATTCAACTGTAATTCAACAGAACTCCTTCTATATTTTCTAATAGCAAATATTTCGAAATTATTAACAAGTATGTATAGTTAATTAATTTCGTACGAAGTTTACGTATTCTTGAGAAGCTCTAACTGTCTGTCTCCTTCATTCTAATATAATTTTGTATGTCTGTCCATGTTGGATATTTGTCAATCATGCGTCCCTAATACTTGGTACTAAACTAAACCCACGAGAAAACCGTACCGCGTGAAACCCGTTTTCGTTCGTCTCTGCGCATCTTCGCCCTGATTGGTGGTATTCCTAATGTCCAAGTCCTCGTCGTATGGACGGCACTGGCGCGACATATGCGCGCACAGTAGGCCGACCAGATTTGGATTTTTGGTTGGCTGGGTGATTATATTATGAAGGGAAATAAATTTTACGAATTAAAACATTTTAATTATTTTGAGCCGGTTAATCGAGACCCGACTGTACGTACATGTGACATTAAATTGATATCATCTTGCTTGTACCAAATATTAATATTATTTTCATATTTTACTGTGGCGGCTACCTCCTTCGCTCGCCAGCAGATGGATAAATAGTCAAATACTTTTCTCGCTACTACCTGATTTGTCAGCGATTTCTATATATACCGTTCTCAACCGCTTTCTGATGTGCTACTGTTTATGGCAGGTCCCGCTAGATTGCATTACACAGCCCTGTAGCGGTACTAAGGCGAAACAATCCCCTCTCTTTATGTCTATATTCACAATCATGTGAATGATGTGAACAAAAATCGAAAATAATAAGAATAATATATAGAAGTCCATTCATAGAATCTTATTTAAAAGTTTCTTGGACTTGTAACGTTCATTACTTAAAGGTATAAAGAATCTATATTTATATCCTCGAGCCATAGAAAGTCTTGGCGAGAAATGGTCATAGTGGCCTTATAATAGTTCCCTCCCTGCTCCTCCCCCCAATTTCTCATCCTTTAAACAGTAGTTATTTTTTTAATTTAATTCATAAATGCAATACATGCAAAATATCATTCGTATCTATGGATACGAATTATATATATTGTGACTTTTGCAATTTTAGCCTCAATGAAGTAAAATTCTCGATAAAATGGGACACCTTGAGCACTTCGCATGCAGAATTTAAAAAATAGGTATTATTTGATTCTGAAAAATGCGTCAGAACTATAGCAAAAACCGGAGATTAAATTACGGGTCTGAATGAAATGTGAAAAATAACGGCCTCAGACCTCAGGGTGCTCTGCTACCCCATCATCGTAATATGTAGTACGTTACTGTTTTTGTTGCATGCGCGCGAAAACCGCCCCAGTTGGAAGCACTGTTCACACTGCTTGCACCAACATCTTTGCTCTGATAAAAGTAACGAAGAAGCACAGAGAGGATAGCTCGAAAGTTCCGTTCGTTTTGTCGCGAGATTAAATTATTTTCGTTTTTAAATATCTGCATCATTACATGAAAATTTTTTCATTTTTCATGTACTTAAATAGGTAATAATCAGGTAATTTTTTCTGCATTTAAAGATTTGAGCATCCAAACATTTTGCGAACATAACCTTAAAGAATTGTCGAGAATCAATTAATTTACTATTACTACAGAAATGAAACCAAATTCATCGTCCCGATACGACGCTACTGAGAAGATGCTACGGAGACAAGAATGGAAGCGGGAACAAGAACGACAACGGCAGCATGAAAGGTTAAAACAAAAGAAGATTTACGAATATGAGATGCAACGTGCTCGTGAAAAAGGTTTGCTGCCTCCGAAACCTCCAAATCGCAAGAACCGAAGTAAATCTCCACGAAGTCGACCTAGAAGACCTTGTACTTCTAGCTCAACAAATACTCCAATTCTCTCTGGAAGGTGAATAAAACTTAATGAAAATCTATTGTAAGAAAAAGAATGCAAAACTATTTTTTTTTCACAATAATACATGAGTCTAACATTTACTCTATGCTTTATTTTTCTACATAAGGTTAACATGTAGACATTAAAAATTGGTTTGTTGTATTGCAGATTAAAATCAGCAGATGGAACACTGCCATTATTTAAAAAAACTGAAGGCACAAAGATCAGTGCAGCTGAGCTACGCAGGATTAAAGTGGATATTCACAGAAATATTCCTGGAAAATCAACTGACTCGGATCTTCAGCGAGATATTATCAATCCTGAAGATGTAGTAGTTAAAAGAAGAACGGGTAAATCATTGTTTACACACTACAACTTTGTAACAACTTTATTAGGTATTCAATGAAGATTTCAAATGGAAAATAACATCGCTGAAAATGAATATTTCTAGAGACCACCTACAAGTCACAATTGGGAAATTGAACTTTGTAAAGGATATTCTCCATTCTCACGTAAAAATTAAATTTGTTGTTATTCTTATATTAGTATCTAATTTTTAATTTATTTAGATTATTTCTTGCAATATTTTATTGAGCTATTGATAAATATTTTAACATGACTACAGCATGATAGCATCACTTGAAGATGGGAGAATTTTGTCCAGCAACTTTTACAACTATGAAGATTATGGATTGCAATATACCAATGTGTCATCCATGATTTTCTAGAATTTATACAAGGATGTTTTTAATTTACAAAGTTAATAACAGTTTTAATTTATCCAGGATATAGCAAATTTGGAACACAACGTTGGATCACAGTCGCGATCAAGTAATGTGCAATATGTAAGCACAATACTTTTTATTTAGAGTGTTTAATGCTTTGCTTTGTATATCCTTCGCTTGTCTTTGTATGTACTTTTTAAATTATGTTCTTGCACAAAGAATTATGCTACAGCTGTATTAACAACACAGGTTTTGTTGGTAAAAACTAATTTTCCAAAGAATAGTATAGATCCTATAAGTCTATACATACGAGTTTCGTGTATCCTCTTGATGTGTTGGTGTGGGAATGTGTGCATGACGTTTAGTATATAGCGCTTTTGTCTTTTTAAAAATAACTCATTTGCTACTATGGCAACAAATTGAAGATCTACTATGAAGACATTTTACATTGCAAAATTCTTTAACTGAAATGAATATCTATTTTTTTACGAAGATTTTTTTACACTTTTGTATAATATCTCAGTCGTAGTCTTTCCACTGTTTTCATTTATATAAACAAAAACTTGTATGTAAATTGATGGTTTCATCAATACGGAAGATTTGTTAATCATCCTTGAAGACACAAGTCATCTTGGAAGGAGTTACTCCAAAATGTATCAGAGACAGTTTGTTCCATTTTGCAAAATTTGATTGGAAAAAAATATTATTATATTCTAATTTATTTTTATTGGGTAAATGTCTCAAAATTCACAAACTTTAAGAAATAGTTTTACTTTATGGCTAGTTTGCAAATTAAAAAAGATGTGTATAAAAAAGTATGGTTTGTATAAACAAAATATTGAAGAGGAATTAATTAATATTGTGAATATTCAAATGTGAGTTTTCTTTTACACTTTTCATAGCTGCTAGTATTGCTTAACTGCTTATTTCGTATCTGTAGAAATAGTGTTTTTCATTAAAAATTTGTCATTATAGGGGAAGGATCGAACCCAATATTTGAGAGGGAAGAAATCAAAGGAGTAATCACTCAAACAGACGAAGTTGAAGAACGTCGTACTGTTGTAACTGTAAATAATGACACTTCAGGTATGATCATTGAAGAATTTAAAATGATATATTTTGTATTTCATTTTTATTGGACTGCGATTTCCATTGTACAAGTGTATCATTTTTAATTTTTAGAAGGAAAGTCAAAAATGTTTAAAAAACGCTCGATATCTTTGAGTCCAATTAGAAACCGAAGTCACAGTCCTCGACGTACATTGTCTCGTCATTTCAGGTTTGTGCCTGTATTGGCAATGTTTTTTTTTTTTAGAAAACAAAGCTGCTACGATTAGTGTCAGTTAACTGTTATTAGACATTTTATTTAGTTATAAGATAAGATAAGGTTTGACAATTTTGATATGTATATTAAAATATTTTATAAATGAATACCGTTTAGGGATGAGAGATCTTATCGAAACTGTCGAGATAGGGGGGGCCGAGACAGATCCAGGGAACAAAGAGTTTCACGACCACATTATATTGGACATATTTCTTGTCCTATTCATTATAGTGTACGTATATCAGTGATGATAAACATTTTCCAATTTATTAGACACAATACTAATTTATTATATTTCAGCATTTTCCGCCAAGACCGATGATGATGACACCTTTCATGCCAATTCGTGGGCAAGTTCCGCTAGGAAATACTAGGTATTCTCCTATGGTTGGACCATCACGACCAGATTTCTCACCGAGATTTATGCATCTAGATATACATAGATTCTTTACACCTTTAAGTAATGGTCGTTACAGGTCCAAGAAGTTTTAATTTGTCTATAAATGGATTTCTATTCCTATTATTTTGCATTTTATACAGGATTTGGACTTACCGCATTTATTTTTTATTCATTTGAAAATTTCTATACTTTATCTTCCATATAAAACAAATTGCATGGAATTTATGCTTGTAACGATAAATCTTTTAACCTTTTAGTATATTTAAATCTTTTAACTTGTTTACTTAAATTGCTTACTACAAAGTGCAGAAATGTGAAGATAGTTGCTGTATTGATAGATAATTGCAAATGAATAAATGTGATGATTTTTAAAAAGTTTGATGTAATTATTTAATTCTTGTATGAAAATGTGTGTGTATTAATAGTATTCCAGCAAATATTAATCAATATTTTTTTAATTTTACATGTAGACTCAGGATAATAATCAGTTATAATAATTAATATATTAGAATGGCAAAAGGATTATTATTATCAACATTGAACAGATAGAATCAATAAATTTATCGTAGTATTTATGTTGAATAAATTAATGCGAATGTGCATGGTTTAAAAGTTATTCTGTATCTCGAGTTCCATTGCGTATATATTTTGACTAAAAAATTAGATGGTCAGATAGTCAAGGGAGTGCTGGTTAACATCGTTGGCGAAAGGGATTGTTATAAACATTGAACAACCAGAAATAATAAATTTCTCTGTGAATTGTATCTAATAAATTAACGCGCGAGAATATTCATGTTATAAAGTTTATTCTATATCTCGAGTTCTATCACATATTTTTACAAAAAAATTAGGTGGTCAGATGGTCAAGAGAGTGGTTGTGGGCATCG